>JADHKJ010000013.1:0-466144 GCA_019925595.1 Grosmannia huntii
TTATCCGTATCGTCACGTGACTTCCAGACCGCCTGTGCTCCCATTGGTCCGTGGCAGCGCGTGCGCAAGATGGGCGCAATGTGCCAATTGGCGTGCGCCCAATTGGGTTTGATCGGGTCGCGCGGCAGGCCACGTGACACGGCCTACTGGTTGTTCCGAGCCGAGGGCGGAGCCGAGGACTTACACCGGGCCATAGCCCGTCACAGCGAGGGATTCTTAAAGAGAATGACTACAGGCACGTTAAAAAGTGAGACATGCGCCAGCTTTAGCGAGTGCCATTTTGTGCAAAGAATAAAAAGTTGACGAAACGGATTGTTGTTATTTTACATCGCCCAAAGCATGCGGGGTCTTCTCCGCTAAAGCACAGCCGCCCAAGCTGCGCAGTGGTAAGCCTTAAGGCCTTTTCCCTCCCGCTTGCCCCGCCGTTTAAATCCTGTCGCAAACATACTCTCTTGATAATACTGTCCGGCTCTTACAGGGGCCTTTCGACGCTATGCGATTTCTCCAGTGCACCGCAGGAAAGTTAAGTCTGACCGACGACCTCTCGTCTAATAGCCTCCCTCCGTATGCCATCCTGTCGCACACTTGGGACCTGCCTGCAGACGAGGTCACTTACGATGATATCAAGAATGGCATTGAGAAGACGAAGGCTGGCTATAAGAAACTCGACTTTTGCAAGGAACAGGCGACGCGTGACGGGTTACAGTATTTTTGGATTGACACGTGCTGTATAAACAAGTCGAATCACTCTGAGCTCTCCAAGTCTATCGTGTCCATGTTCCGCTGGTACCAAAACGCAGCGCGTTGCTACGTTTACTTATCTGACGTTTTCGCCAATGGCGGCGATGGCCAGCAGTCTCTCCCTAAGAGCCGCTGGTTCACACGGGGCTGGACACTCCAAGAGCTGTTAGCCCCGTCTTCTGTTGAGTTCTTTTCCATAGACGGCATCCGGCTCGGCGACAAAAGCTCTCTTCGGCAACAGATTCATGAGATCACAGGGATAGCTCTTTCTGCGCTCCAAGACGGCAGCCTCATACAATTTAGTGTAGAAGAGCGGTTTCGATGGGCGGAGTCCCGCGAGACGACCGAAGACGAAGATATTGTGTACTGTCTCTGGGGCCTTTTTGATGTTTCTATGGCGGTCATCTATGGAGAGGGGAAGGACAAAGCACGGTGGCGGCTGGAGAAAGAAATTGCCGATTCTAAAAGTCTTACCACAACGTATCCAAGTATGTTTACAGAGCTATTTTGCCTAAAACAACACACTAACAAAAACAATAGAAAAACGCCCTTTTCTTGTGGACTTTAAGCAGAACGATGCCTTTACCGGCCGCGAACCTGAGATGAAAAGGCTTCGCGATATGACGTTGCCAAGACAGCAGACAGGGAAAGTGGCCATCACAGGTCTCGGCGGCGTTGGGAAAACACAGCTTGCACTGGAGTTTGTCTTCCAGCGGCAAAAGGACTTTTCAGACAGCGCTGTGTTCTGGGTGCCTTCGCTTAGCCAAGAGACGATTGCGCAGGCCTATCGATATATCGCCGAAGAGCTTGGCCTCCCTGGCTACGACGACGACAAGGCCAACCTCCAGAAACTTTTAAGGGACTACTGGAGTAGTGCCGAAAGCGGGAGATGGATTCTTGTGTTTGACAATGTGGACGACATCGGCCTGTGGGAAGAGCGAGGCCTGATCGACGATCTTCCTCGAAATAAGCTCGGAACCATTGTGTTTACTACACGCGACAAGAAAGCAGCCGTTCGACTTGCCCGCGCGAACGTGATCGAGCTGTCAGAAATGGACGAGGAGAGCAGCCGAAACCTTCTGCGCAACTATCTTATTCACCCGGATCTTCTGGATTGTCAAGAGGACACCAAGACGCTGCTAGACCAACTCACCTTTCTTCCGCTCGCCTTGGTGCAAGCGGCCACATACATCAACATGAACAGCATCGCGATTCGAGAGTACACTGAGCTTTTGCACGAGCAGGAGAAAGACGTGATCGAATTGCTTAGCAAGGACTTTGATGATGATTGGCGATATCACGACAAGCATGTCCTCAACCCGGTAGCCACCACATGGCTGATCTCCTTTAAACAAATCCAGCAGCGTGATCCTCTTGCGGCCGATTACCTGTCGTTCATGGCTTGTGTGGATTCCAAAGACATTCCACGGTCTCTTCTTCCACGTGGGCAGTCGCGCAATGCGGAAATAGATGCGATCGGGACGTTGACAGCCTACTCGTTCATCAACAGACAAACACCAAACAACATGTTCACCATGCATCGGCTCGTTCACATTTCCACGCGGAACTGGTTACGAAAAGACAAGGTGTTGGCAAGCTGGACTGATCAGGCTATTAAAAAGCTGGCGGCAACTCTGCGAGAGGCAGATGTGCAAGATCGGGAAGTGTGGCGCTCGTACATGCCACATGCATATTACGAACTCCTGCTTTATAAAGGCTCTTATGGATACAAAAGTCTACTTTTCAATTTACAATGGGGTTATCAAAAGTGCCTCGTTTACGACGGACGATACGATGAAGCAGAAGAATCGCAGATACAACTTTTAAAAATGACAGAAACAGCGCTAGGGCCTGACCATCCCGACACACTGACCAGCATGGCTAACCTGGCATCGACATTTCGGAACCAGGGCCGGTGGGACAAGGCCGAGGAGCTGGACGTGCAGGTGATGGAGACTCGCAAGACGAAACTAGGGCCTAATCATCCCGACACACTAACCAGCATGGCTAACCTGGCATCGACATTTCGGAACCAGGGCTGGTGGGACAAGGCCGAGGAGCTGGAGGTGCAGGTGATGGAGACTCGCAAGACGAAACTAGGTCCTGATCATCCCGACACATTGACCAGCATGAATAATCTTGCATATACTTGGAAGAGCCAAGGTCACTATGCAGATGCCTTGAAGTTGATGCGTGGTTGTGTTGAGTCTCGGCGGCGAGTTATTGGCCCTGATCACCCAGAAACAATAAATTCAGCCAAAGTATTGAGTGAGTGGAACAACGAAAGCGCGGTATATCAAAGATTTGGTGAACGATAAGGTCAACGATAGGACGGACTTGAACTAGGATGGCGGATATTAAATTAGCTACTCTTCTATTCTTAATCGGATAACCCCCTTGTAAACGCGCTCGAAATGGCAGCTTTAAATCGAACGACGCGTGAAACAATTGTTGCAAAATAACTTGGATACTCCGGTGGTCGTTTACATGTGTGGGAAGTGTTTAAATGCATTTTTTAAGGTTTGGCATGTTGCGATTTACAAAGGGTTTTAAATAGAACTAACGTGGTTGATAAGCGAGTGGATCAGACAAGTGAATCCCTCCTCTGCCGACCACTCCTCGCCTGCGTTTCCTGCTGTATTTGCTCCTGCACGCCCTTCTCATCTATAAATAATGCCCTTCTTGAATTTTAAGAGACTCTCCAAACCGTACACGTGTCTTTTTTGCTCTCCAGCGTTTGCTTAGTGCCGCATTTGCTTGTTGAAGTGCTCGAACCTCGGCCGCCAATAAGGCATATGAGTGCATCATTGCTTGCGCACCATTAGCAAACTGGTCAACGGCACTGAGAATTGGTGTTGGATAACTGCCCTGGTGACCATAAATGCGACTTTTGATTGATTCAGACTGTGAGACTGCCTCTGTCAGGTTGTGTGGTGTCTGAGAGACCAAAGGGTTGGCGCTTGTCGGACGAGAGCCTAGAGGTGATGGACTCCGCAACTTCACATCCAGCTTTGATAAGACGGCCTCTGGATCGAAAGGCACCAAGCCGGCTCCTCTGAATCCAGCCTTGACATTTTTTTCTGTAAAAGAGGCGCGAAAGGACGCTTGGAAGGCAATGAAGAATTCCGTCTTGGTTACGTGGATAACATAAGATTTTATCAACATTCCGACCTCGCGACCGTATGCGGCCGATATATGACTCCCGTGATCGTCAATCACCAGAATTCGATATCTACCAATGCTGCAATGAGCTCTGTGTTGATCGAAATGCCGAATCCAGTCTATCTCGTTGTCAGTCCATCCATTGCTGGTAGGTTTCATTGCCCAGTCGTGCGGAAGATCGCACTCGGTGTACCAGTTGGCAAGGTGGTAGGCCCCTTTCACTATAACAAATTGCGGGACACACCAGCCATCTGCGTTCACTCTCTGAATCATCGTAGCCCATGTCGCTTGACGAAGTTGGATGCCCAGCGCTTTCCGACGCGTCCGGCGTCGCGCTCTGCCAGCAAAACATTGGCCATATCTTCCACGTCCGCCAAACTGGGCGGAAATCCTCGCGCATCCAGGTCGAGAATACATTGGAAAACAGCATTCTCTTCCAGCTCTTTCAATTTCGAAGAGTTGGCGCGGGTGTCTTGTCGAGCGCGTCGGCCGCTCATTCTGTCATGAAGTGTCGAGTATGGGACGTTGTAGGTCTTTGCGGCGGCTCGGATACTAAAGTTCTTGTCTTTTCTAATAGCTTCGATAGCCAAAAGTATCCTACCTTCAAGAGAAGCTGATTCTATTTTTGTCGTAGAGAAATATTAGGATGAAGATGAGTTACGGTAGTTGACGTGGATAGTGATCAACTCGCTTGTCTGATCGACTCGCTTATCAACCACTTTAAGCGCCATACAGCAACTATGGCACTTTTGTGCCATAGTGCCCAAGCTGGCATTTCTATTTACAGGAAATGAGAAGAAGGAGAATCGGTAAGAAAAGAGCAAAACAAGGGACTGGAAAGAAAAATTTGTGGTTTCTGCGTCAAGAACTGTGATTCTTGGACGAATTCTCCAAAACTTTCGCTGCCCTTTTCAGTACCAAGGATGTCTTGGATGGTGCACCTTGAGCCACCAGCTTGTAGAACCTTGGTTCTGCGTCTGGCGACTGTACAGTAGAAGAAATGGCTTGGGGACTTGTCCCTTTTGCACTTACACTGCAGGACCGCATCCTCGAAGCTCTCGTGATAGGCCTTTAAGTCACCGTGGCCCGTGCGGGCGGCGAGGAGCAACCGAGAGCTTTCCTTGGAAGTCCGAGTTCCGAGGGTAGTTTTTTGGCCAGTTTTTTGGCCAAGTCGGCATAGCTGGTCGGGGCATGGGAGGACCACCAGGCTTGGAATGCTTGTTGTCTCCACGACTTGGCCGAGTTCTTGATGTGCGCCAGTGAGGTCGGCGATCTGGTCGGGTCTGGGGCTAAGGTTGCGCTTTCTTTGGCGAGGCGGTCGGCCGCCTCGTTCCCCGGGATGTCAGAGTGTCCAGGGATCCATTTGACAAGTACCCTGCCGGGAACAGGGCGTTGGAGACGATGTGGTCTGTTAGGCCAGGCTCCTGCGATTCTCCTGAAATCTATGATTTCGGCTTGGCTTGTGGCGGTCGGATGCTGGTCGAGGAGGCGGCGAGTCACTTCTTGGCTGTCAAGGAGTACGTGGATGTCCGCAGCCATGAAGGTGCCTACCGAGTAGACTGCCGCACGGAGGCCTGTCAGAGCGCCGCAGATCTCTGCGTCGTAGACTTCGTATAGTGATCCCAACCCTCCCTTGCCTTGGCCTACTGTCCATCCGGCTTGGTAAACGATGAAGCCGAAACCTGTCCTTCCGTCCTCGAGCTTGAACCCATCAGAATAGACTACCAGGTCCATGCGTGGGATGTTTTGGATGTATCTGGTGACGTCGTCTATTGCGGCCTGGCCTTTGCTCGCGAACTCCCAGGGAGTGTAAGAGGGGGAGAGGAGAAGGGGGGGGATGGCGGGGACTAGTGCAGCAGCTCTAATCCGCTGTGACCTCCTACATCGATCTTCTCGAATCCGGAGGGGATGTCTGGAAGCAAAAAAGCAAGGGAAAAACAATGGTCCCGGAGGGGCTCGAACCCTCGACTTTCGCATATTTTGCCGGGTGGTAAAGTATTAGTACGATGCGCTAACCAACTGCACCACGGAACCTGGCGTTCTGCAGTATGAATTTTCTGGTGGGACGTGCCTCACGAATTAGGAATTTTCCCAATCGGGCTTGGGTAGCTATTAAAGTGGATTTTGAACAAGCTTCACAGCATTTATGACACACTCCGAGCTCTTGACAGGGTCTTGTGGTCGAACGTATATCACTCTGTACAGCGCCGCGACTATGTACTAGTTTCTCTTACATGATCGCGACCTTGTGCTCTGCCGTTCGAAATAGGCACAATGGCATCCGCTGCTGATGTTGACAGCCCCGAGTTTGATTCGTCGCGATGCTTGTTCTGCAACCAGATGAATGCCGGCACGGACGACAACCTCGACCACATGCAAAAGGCTCACGGTCTCTTTATCCCGGACCAGGACTACCTACTGGTGGATGTCGAGATACTTCTGGCCTACTTTGACCTGATCATATCCGGCTACCTGGAGTGTCTCTCTACTGTGGCAGCGAGCGAAGTACGGTCGATGCGGTGCAGCAACACATGAGGGGAAAGGCGCATTGCAAGTTTGACCTTGACGGGGACGTCGATGATGCCAACAGAGCATGGGCACTCCATGCAAGGGTCTCTCCATCACCGCGACCAGGCCAGTCCGACAGTCTACGTCTGCCGTCCGGAAAGCTGATCACGCAGCGGACAGCCAGATCGTTTCATCCTCGTCAGACAGGCGACAGCACGGCCAAGCCGTCAGAACAGCCGGATCGTGTCCAGGTGACGCAGGACGTTGCAACGCACCAGCTCGTCCATATGCGCGCAGCAGACCAACAGAGTCTTGTGCACCTGTCCGTCTCGGCGCAGCGGGCCGTTCTGGCCACGCAGAACAAGCAGCTGGACAGGGCGAGGAGGACGTCCCGGGCGATGCACAGCCGGGTGGAATCGCTGGGAAACAAGACTCGAATGTTGCACTTTGTCAGCGACGTGCCTGGTCGCAAGAATGGTTGAGGCCGCTATGAAGATTATAAGCCAACACGTGACTCTCTTGGCGTGATCGACTCGTGAATAAATGAACCAAGGCTCAGAGAGGTGTGAAGTGAGTGATGACGACCTGAGGCGGAGGCGATGGATCCCGTCGGTCTGACGAGCAGCCAAAGTGAATGCGTGGCCAAATGGCAGCTCGGCCTGACTGCGCTCACATTGTCGTCTGTCCCCATCGAGACACAATTGGCGGAGCGACCGGGCGATCGGCCGTCGTCTCTCACCACGCCTCCTGCAGTGAAGCACATGCAGAGCCACACAGCACGCATTCACTCCTGCCGTCCGCATCTGTTCCCCTTACATATTTCTCCGTCTATTTGCCCTCTTGTTTTTCTTCCTGTCTCTTCCATACCCCTTTGCTTGCCTCTCGTCCACGTCACCAAATAACCCAAGTACACAATGGCGTCGCCGACCAAAGAGATGGATCCCAAGGGCTTCTTGGCCCTGACGGAGCGCGAGATCGAGATCCTCGGCAAGGCCTGGAAGTGCATGAAGACGCAGCCCGAGGTGAGCACCGTCGACAGACGGACGAGAGCTGTGCTGACGATCCCTTCGCTACAGGTCGACTATGCCAAGCTGGCCGCTGAGTGCGGCATGAACAATGTCGGCAGTGCCTCCAACGCCTGGGGCCGGATCAAGAAGAAGCTCTTTTCCGACATGCCGCTGGCTGCGGGACTAACGGCTGCAGGCAGTGCAGCACCAGCAACACCGGGCGGCCGCAAGCGCAAGTCTGCCGCCGTCACGGTCACTGCTGCTGTCGCTGCTGCTGTCGTCGAGGCTCCGAATGCCGACTCCATGGTCGCTTCCATGGACGAGGACGCAGACGGGGGCGTGTCCGTTGCGGTGGCCAATGACGAGGAGAATGCCGAGAATGCTGAGAACGCTGAGAAGGAAGCAGTCACATTCACGCCGATCAACAGCACGCCCAAGCGTCGTCGCGGCGGCGGTGCTCCTCGGACACCCCGGACACCCAAAACACCCAAGACGCCCAAGACACCCAAGACGGCTGGCACTGGTCGTGGTCGCGGTCGCAAGTCTGCCAAGACGGAAGAGGTGGCCGCAGTCAAGCCCGAGGACGAGGACACGGAACTGGACGACGTGGACGGCGGCGTGGAGGTGGAGGCTTTGCAGAGCAACGGCAACACAAAAGCAGAAGATCTCGAAATGGCAGACGTCGCGCAGGAGACCACGGCCGACGGCGAGGACGGCTTTTAAATCGGAGGGGCTGAATATATACAAAGGAGTGCTGCAAGCAGCCGTTTGTATGCTACGATTCGCTTAGTAATGAGTAAGTGGGCCTCAAAAAGGCCATCGGTATCAATCTATTCCAAGTATCCAAGCACTTTTGTGTTCCCTTTCCATGCCAATATCACTGTCCCATCGTGGTCCGTCTTCTCGTCGCCATCTATCCAACGCTCCGTAATGCGGCAATCGCTCATGCAAACAATCAGTGGCTCCTCAGAACCGTCCTCCACTTATCCCTCCACCATTCATCCCTCTATCACTCATCCCTCCACCTCCCTCCTCCACTTATATCCTCCCTCCCTCTACCACTTCCCGCTCCAGAATCTCCACCTCGCCCGAGTCCGCCAATCGTCGTCGCTCCATCACCCACACCGTCTCTCCGCTGTCCTCTTCCATCGTGTACGAGATGCTGTCGGCCGACCCGCGGTGACGGTGGCCCATGTCGGTCGGCCGGTGGAACGAGGCCAGCGGCGACGTGGGCGACGTGCATTCGGACAGGACCGTCGGCGAGGGCACGTAGCTTTTCTGCTGGTGATACTGCCCTCCATCGATGCTGCCGGGACTGCGCATCCACGGCCCCGCGCCGGTGGGCGACAGCGGCGACGGCGCCATGATCGGGAGGACGGCCACGTGGGTCATGGTCGGACTGCCACTGTCGCTGCCCGTTTCTGACGTGAGACCGCTGCTGCCGCGAAGCGAGACGCCCGTCGCCGAGCTCTTGCGGCCGTGTTGGAGATACCCGCTGCTGCCACCGGCGAGGCCAATGCCCAGACCAGAATACGCTGGCACACTCCACGGCGACGAGGATCCCTCGCGGTCTCGCTCTCGCTCTCGCTCTCGTTCTCGTTCTCGATCGCCACCCATGCCCGGACTGCCCTCACGGCTCGACTGGCTCGCCTGGCTGCCGCCGCCAAACGTCCGTGTGCGCAGCCGCAGCAACGCGTGCATGCTCATGTCGCTGCCGTTGCCGCCGTCGTCCAACATCGCCAGCTGGGCCAGTCCCGGCGAACGCAGGTCCGCGCTCGTGCCCAGCGGCGGCATCGTCATCGACAGCACGCTGTTCCGGTTCGAGTACTCGGACCGCTCCGTGATGGGCGTCAGGTTGGGCTCGCGCGAGACCACCCGTCCAGACGTGCTGCGGCCCACGCCAGCCGCCACAAAGTAGCCGCCGTTGGCATACTCTGCCGAGCTGGTCGACGACGCGGAAGCTGACGAGCCGTAATGGTACAGCGGTGCCGAGTAAAAGTTGAACTCCTGGCCGTAGAATCCGTCGCTGTCGTTGGCCAGTACCTCTGCATTGGCCGCATCGATGATCGCGTCGTCGTCAAACTCGTAGTCGTCCATGTCTTGTGTGTACTTGTATTCCTCCGCGTCGAGCTCGTCGTCTTGTTGGACGTCCTCGCTGTATGCATACGCAAGCTGCAGACGGGAGTCCGACACATCCTCATGCTCTCCAGACGCTGGAACCGGATCTGGCGTCGTTGCCGGAAGAGGGGACGAGTCCGCCTCACCCAAACTGGGCGAAACAGGTGGCGGCGATGAATCGCGGCGGAACTTCCCAGACGCCGCGGCTTGGTGAGCTGCCTCAGCCAGAGCGGCCTGGTACGCAGCAACTTGGTCGACGTCGGTCAGGATCGATGGCAGCTGTCGGCGAAGCGTGCCGCCGGACGGGGGCGAATGTCCGCTCTCGTCCAGCTGGCTCAACTGCTTGGCCGAGGCCGCTTCGACTGCCGCTGCTATCGCCCGCTGCGCCTGCGCCTTGGCAAAAGCCCCCGGGATCGGCCGGCCGTACTGGTCCGTGTCGTTGTTGTCAAAGATGCTCTCGTCAAACGGTCCGTTGGACGGGTCCGGCACGCCAAAGTCCAGCTCGTCCGCGAGGCCCTGATCAAAGTACAGATCGTCCTCGCGATGGTGCGGCTGGAAGTGCATGCTGCTGATGTGCACCGGCTGACTCGAAGCCTGCTCAGACTGCGTCTCGTGGGCAGGCTCGGATGCCATCTCCTCGTCCGAGTATTCGGACCCCGAGTCGATGTCGGTTCTGAGCTGGTCTGTGGGCGCCAACGTGCTGATGCTGATGTCCGACGTCGTGATCGTGGCGTCTTCGTCCTGGCCGGCCCCGTAGACGTCGTCGGACGGGAACATGGGCGAGAAGGGCGACGCAGTCGGCAGAAGGAAGTCGAGTGTGGTCCCGCCGCCAGCAGCCGGCGTCGCCGTCATGCCTGTCGTCGTCGGGCTGACCAGGGACGATGTCGGGTTGGATCGCTGGAACACAAAGCCGGCAAAGTTCTCCTGGTCGTTGTTCGGGTCCAGTCCGTCCGGGTCGTCGTCTTCGATCGTGGCCGGCACCATCGCCTCCTCGACGTCGTACTCGTCGATCGCGACTTGCGGCACATCTTCCTCTTCGTAGCCGTACTCGGTCTCCTCAAACAGGTAGTCGTCCTCGTCTTCCGCATCGGCGTTGACGCCCGGGATCTTCTCTTCGAACCCGTCATCATCCATCATGGCATCGTAGTCGAAGCTGTCTTCGTCAAAGTCGTCAAACCGCGAGTCTCGTGGCTCCATGTCGACAGCCGCTTCGTCTGGAAGCGTTGCCTCCTTCTCCAGCTGCTTCTTGCGATGCCGTTCTTCCAGCAGCCGTTCCTCGCTCGCAGAACCGACCATGAAGCTGAACCGGGATGACGTGCTCTTCATGTGCTTCGGCACCGAGGACAAGACTGGCACCGCTGCAGGCGGACGTGGCAGATCGACGTTTGCTTGGGGCGACAAGTCGGGCAGAGACAAGGGCTGGGAATGGGTCGTCGCCATTGAGGACGTCGACGATTGCTTGAGGAGAGAGGAGGCGTCGTTGGAGGCGGCCCGCGACTGTGTCGAGGGTGTCCGGGACGGCGACGATCCGCCGGCCGCGCCCTTTGGCGGCGAGATGTGCAGGCTTGGCCGTCCGAGAGCCAGCGTTTCGTCAAACGACACCTGCTTGTTTTCCTGGAGTGTTTGCAGCGTCGGCAAGGTCGACAGGTGCAGCGATCCGCGGCTCTCCACAGAAGAGGACGCCAGCGGCCGTGTTGCGTCTGATGCAGTCGAGGCGCTTCTTTGTGGAAACGCCGGTGATGGCTGCTGCAGCACCGTGTAGTTGTGGTCGTCCTTGGCGTATTGGCCGGCCGGCGGTCGCTCGTCCACAGCCAGAGGTCCCATCGGAGGAGACAGGATGGGGGCGGACGAACGAGACGGGCTGGCAGCCAAAGCAGCCGTGGTGGCGGCTGCAGCCGCTGCAATGGCCATGCTCTGTGGTGCTTCGGTCGAGATGACAGGCCGTGGCCGAGGGGCACTGAAGTCGTGTACTCTGGTGCCTCGGATAGGCGCATAGACCGGAACGTCTGCATTGTCCGTTGGATACGATGACTCGACGCTGCTGTGCGCTGGACGTCGTCTGCTGAGGAGGGACGACATGGGGTTCTTCATCAGGAACGGGAGACCCTTCTTTGGGCGTGTGTTGCTGTTGCTGTTGCTATTGCTGCTGTTGCTGGTGCCGTGGCCATCGTTGTTCGCCGCATGGACGGCCGAAGCTGCTGCTGCTGCAGAAAACTGCAGGTCGGTCGGCGTGACAAAAGACGGTGTCAGTTTGGCCGGCTTGCCGTCTGCGCCGGTGGAATGGACGCCCAGAAGCTGTGTCGAGGCGAGGTCGGTGTTGATGGGCGGTGGAGGCGGTTTGGATCGTGTCAGTCGTTTCTCCGACGTGCCGTACGTGTCGCCTGACTCTGATATGGACCCAGAGGCCGATTTGGGCGTCACGGCTGTCGAGCTCGCGTGTTCCATGCTGGCTGCCGTCTTGGCCGCAGCTACGGCCGTTGCTGCAGCAGACGGGGGAGGCTGTGTCTGGGGTAATGGTACTGGTAGTGCTTGTGCTTGTGATTGGCGCCACATATCGAGAGAAGACCGCGCTGCGGAGAAGGCCGTCGATGCGGTCCGACCGTCGAATGCGCTGTCCGGCGACGAGGGACCCATGGAGGCAACCCGTGTGATCGGAGGAAGGATATGTGGCATGTTCGGGCTCGTGGCTGCTGTCGCCGTGGTGGCCATCGTCGAGGACGTGAGGGTGGTCGAGGAGAGCGAGTTGGTTGTGGCAGCTCCTGCGCTGCCGCTGGATTTGGGTCGGGGCACGTCGTGGTGTGTCCGGCCGTGGTGCTTCTCGTGCTGTGCCGCCTCCCAGGGCAATTGATCGGGCAGTGGCGAGCTGGGCGTGGACGGAGCCCGCCGGTGGAAGCGGGAGAACATCGTGAGAGAGAAGAAGAAGGCGAGGCTCAAGAGAGAGCGGCCCAGCCTCACCACAAGGAACAAAAGGCAGAAAAACGAACGAGCCGATGCTCACGGCCAGGGGGGCTTGTCTGGCGCTATCGCAGCCGGGAATGGGAGAGAGAGGGGGGCAAGGAGGAGAGCGAGAGAGAATGAACGAGAGAGAATGAAGCGAAAAAAGAGAATCGACACTTTCTCTGGCGTATCTTTGGGGCAGTCGCTTTGGTCGCCAGCTGCGCTGCTCCGTGTTCGTCGGGAAGGAAAGACCTGCTACTCTCCAACTCTTCCTTCCTCATTGTCCTATTTCCTTACTCCGTTTTTTGCCTGCAACCCAGAGTGGAGCTTCAGTTTGAGGGCCGACCCACTTGTCCAGATAGCAAATAGGATGACAGCGAGCTGCTGACTGGAAGCCAACGCGCCGATCGCCACCCTCTACCTCACTTTTGCCCTCTTTCTGTCTGTTATCTTTGCTGTCCTGTTGCTCTTTCTGCTGTCCGTACGCTACAGACTATCTACGCAGACCGACGGAAAGTCTCATTTGCGACTCGCAGCCTGAAGCTGAGAGAGTGGGGCTTCTTGGAACGGGATATGCCTGTAATTCAAAATGCTGTCCACAACGATGAAAGATACAATGGTCAACGGCAATTGTTGTAATCCGCCCCTGGACCTCCTGGCACATACCCGTTGGCGCCGTAGAAGTCGCCCTGGTACTGCGCCGCTGACATCGGTGCTGCCCCGTATTGCAAGCCTGCAGACTGCCAGTGCATCATCGGTGTCGAGTAGTACAGGGGCATTTCCTCCTGTCCGTTGCCCGCGAAGCTAGCCTGCATTGCCGTGCCCGCCGTGCCCGCCACCTGGCCTGGCATCGACGTCACGCTTATCGGCGTGTGATGGTACTGGGAGTAGTTGCTCGGCCTCTGGGGCATCGGAACCGCATACGTTATGCCAGGGACGCCGACCGTCGTCACTGCCGGCATGTTCATCGCATACTGCCCTGTTGTCTGCGCGTGCATCTGGCTGATGACGGTGCCCGTTGTGTGGGACGTGGCTGTTGCCGGCAACGACATGCTGTTGGTCGGCCGAGACTGCTGCGTGGATGATCCGCCCACCAGCGACGAGTGCACGTTGTTGGTCCCTGTCTGGCTTGACGTCGTCTCTGTTGTCCGTGACATCGGCCCATGCAGATTGACATATGTCCGGAACGTCTGCTGCACCAGATTCCGCAGACGCTGCTGCACGTCGTCCGTGTTGCAACCCGGGAAGCTAATGTCGCCCTGCTGCACCTTGTGGTTCAGGATATGCAGAAACAGGTCGGCAAAGGCCTCGTTCTCCCGTGACGGCGATGGAAACCGGTTCTGTGTGGCCTCGTTGTACCCTTTCAGGCGAGTTAGCGCTCCGCTCGACCCCCCAACAGATCCTCTGGACTTACAAGGCGTCTCTGGCTCTGGCACTTCGGGGAAAAGAACGCGCCAGATCTCGAACCACTTCTCCAGCTTGTGCTTTTCTTGGTTCTTCTTCCTGTTCTGCTTGTCCAGCGCCGCCCATTGCGCCTCGCTGATCCCCTCTTTCAGCACGGACTCGCCTTTCTGGCATGGCACCTCCAGCCTCAGGTGTTCTGTCAGCTCGTTGATGCACCTCGCCTTGTCCGATCCGCTGAACACCAGGTAGCACCGCTCGCACTGGACAGGCGTGTGCTTCCGCTTCAGATGCTCCCTTCGCTGTGTTAGCATACCGCCTGCAAGTCTCGGGCTTCCTCTGGGCGAACTCACTTCAACCGTTGGATGCTCTTGAATCCTGGGCCGGCACAAGCCCGGTATCCGTCTTTTCGCGAGCTGGACGTGGCGTTATGCTGGATTCCGTATCTGGACGGATTGAGCTTGTGAAACGGGCAAGCCAGAAGTGGCGACAACGGCTCGTCGATCATTTCTGGCCTCGAGCTGCCGTTCCCGCCATTGCCCCCGTGCTCATCCTCCCCCTCCTCCCGGTCGTCTTCCGAGTCAGACGGACGGCGCCGTCGCTTTCGGGATGGGTTGGATACCTGGTCCTGTGCCGCACCACTTCCATTGGCCACAACGGAGCTGCCTGAAGTTGCTCCAGACGTCGCTCCAGATGCGCCTCCCCGCGTCACCGTTGATCCTGTCGCAGAGCTGGGAGATCGCGTGGTGGATGTGTTTTGCCAGGACTCCACTTTGTTTCTCACCGCGTTGCGCACATCTCTGTGCAAGAGTGGAATGAGAAACGCGGCAAGGCTCAGGTCTCCATCCACGGCTGCAATGACAGCAGCATCGAGGCTGTCGGTACCACTCCAATCGTCATCGTCCTCGTAGGCGCCAGCATTCTCGTCGTCCTCTTCGGCAGGACCAGCGTAATCGCTTTCGTCCGAGTCCGACACCCCGGACTGCGCTGACAGCGCCGACTGGGAGCGTCGCAATTGGCTCTCTCTCAAAGAACGCGTGTTCAACACCACCTTTGCCGTTGCCATGATGTCCACGTCGTCGAATTTCATATCTCCATGTCCCGACTCTGAGCTGGAAAGCAAAACGCCGGTGTCAGCTGCGTGCAAATCGTGTGTAGAAAGGGGCGGAGACGAAGCTGTTCGGGGATCCGACATGGACATACTCTTTATCTGATCTGCTCGCACAAGAATCGTTCCCCTCATCCTTGGGGTATCCACATTCGCCATCCGGTTGCACAGACGTGGCGAAACTGCTTCCAGTGGAAGGACACATGCTGGACATGTCGGTAACCGGTGTGGACGATCTGGACGTCTCACTGCGGCTGTCTGCCGAAGGCTTGTCGAATAAGTCAAATGAGCCGGTCACAGCTGTGTACAGCTCGCTCCTTGTGGAGGCCAAAGAAACAGATGGCTGGCAGGCGGTGCTCCTAAAAGCCGAATCGTTGGATGGGGCTCGCGATCGTAACACAAGACTGGCCTCCTTTATGACCACTCGCGGCGAGGTGTGCCTGATATTGTCCACCGCCGGGCGGGGCGGGGCCGCCCTGCGTCGAGTATCCATAGCCAGCATGGGACTTTCAGACACCTGGACGACTGGGAGAGAGAAGCGAGGCACAAGAGGACTAATCCTGGGGCAAGAGGGGCCAAGGGGGAGTATCTAGCACGGACGTGGCTCCAGTCTCAAGGGTGGTGCTCCTCTGATGACGATGAGAAGCCTGCAGGCAGACGAGAGAGCACAGAACTGTCGAAGGAAGCAGATGCGATGTCAACAGAGAGGCAGAGGCACGGACAGCAAACGACGGGCAGCCGCTCCTTTTCATCCGTTTCGCAGCTGCACAGGTGAACGCATCGTTTCCATCATGGCCCTCCAGTCCATTCTACTCGAGCAGCGTCTTTGCCGCCCCATCAGTTGTCTCTGCAGCATGCTCACGTCTGCCACCCGATGTTGCGCTTGAACTGGTGCCATTGGGCCTGAAGTCCGGTCGCCGCTTGCTGTCTGCTTTGATTTTGGCTGTGGCGCGCCACTTTGGGTTCTCTGGTCTTGACGATTTCGACGACGAGATGTCCCTGACTTGCGTCGTGACGCAGATGCGTCGGACAGGACACGGCGAGACAAACGCGGCCGCCGTTGGTTCGGTCAGGAAAATACACGCTATACGCACTAGCCGTGTACCGCAAGGGTCACCGCCAGGGAGGGCAGGTGTGCTGCAGGAGTGTACATGCTCGGGACGTGCATGCTCTGGGGGAAGTCGATCTGGCCGCCGTGCGATTGGACAATGTAGGTTGGAATGCAGTGCACTGTGCTGCTGCGCAGCCTCGTCGCTTTGCAGCTGCGTGGAAGCGGCTGGAGTCGGTATTGCTGGCCTTCCGCGCAACTGCGTGGTGTCGAATCCGCGTCAGCGAATGGGCGTCTGGGCAAAAATCAGGCGACTTGGCCAATCTGCGCGATAACAACTGCGTGGCCGTTGCGTGCATCGAGGCGAATGCGCTAGCAGTACCGTGATTTCTGGACAGTATTTGACTTTGTCGTCTTTGTCTTTGCATCCTGCATCCCGGATCCTGGCTCGGCCTGGCGTTGGGCTGAACGGAAACGGCGTATGTCCACTTCTGCAGCTCTGCTGCTGCCACGACACACACTAACTGTCCTAGCCGTTTTGATCACGTCCCCCCGACTGCAGACCCGGTACGATGGGCAAGTGAAGATCAGCGCCTTACCTTCTGCAGCTCGCCTCTCCGCCTCTTCCGTCATATGTCCAGGTGTCGGCCGTCTTTGACATGCCGGTCGCGTGTCTCGGGGCATCCTCCATCGTTCTTCTCTCTCACCTGCGCTGAACATGCAGATGCCAGCAGGGCAACTGATGGTCTTGGTGACCCCGCCTGAGGGTTTCAAGCTCCATGGCCAGTCTGGCCGATGTGACGTCTGTAGGCTCCACCACTAACGCCTGCATAAGTAAGCATTTTCTTCCTGTTTATTTTCCGCGTCTAACTGGCCGTTCTGGGCCTTTGTCAGGTCCGATTTCACCTTATGTCGTAATAGTGTCTCTCCCTCGTATTCCGGGCCCGGACGGTACGCAATGTCGCTGTTGCGCGCGTAAGCCCGATTGGTGTGTGCGGCTGGCGACTGTCCTTTTTCATGATGATCAAAGCGGCCATCCGTGCCAAGCGTGTCAAGCGTGCCCAACGAGAAGTGAAAAGTAGAAATTGCTGAGAAAGAGTAACCTCAAGAAGCAATGGCTTCCGAGTGGGACGGCCATGATCGGTCTGAAATGCCCAAAAAGGCAGTTCACAATGGGCCTGTTTGGGAAAGCGTGATGCTCGCATAAATATCTCAACATGAGGGGAAAAGCTGAAAGCCATACATACGTCGTAGAAATATCGTCGTGAACCGGACTGCCGGGAACGACAACGTGGTCCTTTGCTAAAGAATGCAACTAAGAGGCAAGGCGAAGTGGATTTAGCTACCAGACAATCAGCCGATGAAGGAAAGTAGGACTTCAACAGGGTTGCATTGTGAACGCATAGCCATCCTCAGTCTGCCTCCTGTCAGAGCTCATTGGGAAATAGTTGCGGGTACATAATCATGACGTTTTGATCGGCGTGAGAATTAATTAGCTCGGAAGGCCGAGCCAGTAACTTATCTCGTGAGCGTCGCCGACTTTCGGCGGCATCCACGTATTCTTTGGCCTCTTTATGAAAGCGATAGCACTGGCTGATCAAACGAACCAGTAAGCTTGGAATGTATGATGCACATTGCAAACATGGTCGACCTCTTTGGTTTTGAAAATGGAAGCCGCAATTGCGGGCTTTGTTCTCTGTTTGATCGTGCCTTCTGTCTTCGACGGCAACTGTTAAATTGGGAACAGTCCACTGGGCCATCCTGAAAGATACCATCTGTCTACGCAACATCGCAGTTTTACTTGTGAGGCCATCCTACTTCACCATTCCGCCAGTATCATCAGCCAATCATACCTTTATACTTTATTAACCCTAACAACCTATCCGGCATGGGGGCGCAGCATTCGGTAGAGAGGACCGTACGTGACCTTGGCGGGAAGCCATACGATGAAGAGACCCTGAGGAAGCTCAACAAAATATTCGACAGAGACCCGACGCGAGCGCACAACGGTGTATGGAATGTAGCCAGGGAAAAAGGCAAGGACCACCGCCGTCGTGCGCGTGATGCCAAATGCCGCCAGGAACAAGCCCACGAATCGGTCCATATGGCCCTGGGAAATGATGACACTGAGGCCAACATCACATTTGAAAACGGAAACCCAGTGTGGGCCAACTGTGTCAATGAACAACGAAGCCTCCCGCTTGCCATCGTGAAACCCGAGACCCTACAGCAGCTTGTTGGCATCCTGACTGATGCTTACCGACTCGGGCATCGTGTGCACGCCGCTGGCTCTGGACACTCGTTTTCGGATATCACAAATTGCGACAACGCCGTGCTGGTGAGCATGCAACTTCTCCGGCGCCTGTCTATGGTCGATAACGGGGAGGACGGCATCGTTGCCATTACACCACCAACCTCCATATCACCAAACGATGACGCCAGGGCACGGTTCAATGCTATCGTATCTCGCCTGAGGGACCCAGGTGATACGGCCAACCGCAGCCGCAAGCTAGCACGGGTTCAAGCCGGCATCACAATACGAGATCTCAACGCAGAGCTGGACAACCGCAGTCTTGCGCTTCTCAATATGGGAGGCTATGATGGACAAACCTTGGCTGGTGCCATGTCGACAGCCACTCATGGCTCCGGTATCACATACGGACCGTTGCCCAGTTTTGTGCGTGCGATTGTACTCGTCTCCGAGAACGGTACTGTCTACCAGATCGAGCCAGGCGACAGCACTGTTGGAAATGGGCCACTGAGCAACCCGTCTGCCTTTCCTGGTGCTGTCGACGGTGTTCCAGTGATACTCAAGCAAGACAACGCGTGGTTTCGTGCCGCCCTTGTCTCTATAGGCTGCCTCGGTGTGATATACAGCTACGTGATAGAGGTGCGAGACGCATTTTATATCCGCGAAATGCGCACGGCTACAAAGTGGGACGACATTCGCAAAGAGCTTTTGCCAGAGCTGTGGGCTCCGGTTGCCCCAGTCGTTGCAGGTGCAGACCACTTCGAACTCGTGCTCAACCCGTACATGAGCTGGTCAAATAGCTCGTGCATCCGAGTTGAGCGAATGAGAATGAACGGTAAGGCCAGAAAATCGGGAGAGCGAAAAGATTGGCTAGGCGCACTCCTTGTGCAGTTTTCCATATATTCCGTGTCTGGCCTGGTCAGCCTACTCAACCGACTGCCTGCCGTCAGCCCCATTGCCATAAACAAAGCCATAGCGACACTTGTCGAAAGTGACCCCTACGTTGACAAGAGTTTCCGGGTTCTCAACCTAGGCGCAGCCAATGGCATCAAGGCACAAGCACTGGAGCTTCACTGCGATGCTGCTCAGTGTGTCCCGGTCATTGACAACCTTCTCACCGTGTTCAATGACGAGGCCAAGCGTCACAACTGGTACATGGCAGGCCCCTTGGGAATCCGCTTCACAGGGCCATCGGATGCATTTTTGGCGCCAGAGACGGGCAGAATGACGTGTTCCATCGAGCTGGATATGCTGGTTGGCGTCGAGACAGGAGCAAGCCTCGCACAGAGCATCAAGGAACACGTGTGTACAAACGACACTTCATCTGTCCGCGTGCATTGGGGACTGGATCTGGGTTTGATTACAGCCGATGATGTTCGAGCGTGGTATCCTGATTTTCCAGCTTGGCACGCTGTCTACCAGCAATTAAACTCGACAGGAATGTTCAACAACAAATTCACCGACCGTATTGGTATCAGCACACCCGATTAATGTATCCCGTTGCCTTGGCTTGTTAAGTCATGGCATTGTTATAAGTATCGTTACAAAATAGGACTAGAATAACAGTATAGAGGAAACTGCACGGTGTTTTCAAATTCATAAAAATCGTCAGTCCGGTATTTTATACACCCCGGTTCAGTTTTCCAATACCAATCCAACCACTGACGATCAGACATTCTAATAGGTGGGATATAGCCAATAAGATGCCTGTAGCATGGAAAGAGATTGGTGATATACGTGGCGCGTGGTCCTGCAGATGCAATGCCAGATGCCAAAATGCAGCCTGTGCTTCTTCTTGGCCCCCAACACGGAGCAGATGCATCGGGCTATGCATAAGAAGCAATGCTGACAACAGACAGAAGTAGTGGAGCTTCGAAGCCCCCATCATCCGTACAGAGAACACTCCATGTCGTATCAACTACGTCGTATGGCTGTCATTGGCCGGGCCTTAAGAACGCAATCTTGTTCCCACAAACCAGCCTCGCCTTGATGCATCTTTGGCTTCCCGCTAGAATGCCGGTCAACTTCGATTTTACGGCCGAGTAGCAGATGAAGGTTCGCACAGTACTCCGGTGTCCCGTCTTCAGCAAGCTTTCCATTAAGTTTCCCAATCGCAGAGCTCTTCGTATCAACCAATCAATTGAACGGTTCCGTGGTGCAGTTGGTTAGCGCATCGTACTAATATTTCGCCTGAAATACAATGCGAAAGTCGAGGGTTCGAGCCCCTCCGGGACCATTCTTTTTGCTCTTCCCTTCGTCGGTTACTGAGTTTGCATTGGTTGTGGTGATACCAACGTAATTCCTTCTGCTCAAATTAGAAAGCAACTGCCCTCCCACTTTAAAAGCATTGCCGTCCTCTTTTAATCCCTACTGTGCTCTGCGTAAGAAACAGCACCCGAACCTTAGGTAGCAATTACTGGTGGTGGTTTATACGACGTGTGTATCTTTCTCGTTAACTGAGCGGAGCGAAAGGTACAATGATCGATCTGACGATACTGCTCTGAAAACGGAGTACTGGCTATTCCTTACCACAAGTTAAAAGGGGTTAACCCTCGAAAGTCGCACATCTTTGAGGCAGCGCAGCCAGTGCAAAACGACTAACGTAGGCGATAAAACACCTCTGTTAGACAACTAACAACTGGGATTCAATCCTTTAGAGCAACGGAACTTGGTCAATTAACTAGAAGCGCCGTAAAATCTACGCAACGCGCCGCGTCTACAAAGAGCTTCTTGATCGAGCCTGCCAGTGATTATTTCAGGACAAGGATTGGGGTTTTGTAAGCCCCAAGACTTGCAGGACGGGGAAAACAAGCTATAGCATATTCCGTACGTGATAGTACTTTTAAGATGCCATTTTTTCAATGGCTTCCTTCAGCGCCGATTTGAATCCATAAAGGTCTTAAGATCGCTAAAATAATACGTCGATGTTGTATTATGGATGATAGGAGATGCCTTATGACCCCGCGGCGCCGATGGGTTAGAGTGGCCTGAGAAGCCTTGCCAAAAGAGTTTTGGTGTCGTGAAATAAAGCCAATGCCAGTACTCCGTAATGTGAATGGCTTTGGATACAAAATATCAAGATAGAAATGGCAGTAATTTGCACTCGAAGTACATTCTTAGTCTTGGCACGTGTTTTCCTGTATATATTTAGGTGGTGGAAGACATTAACACGCAGAAAAGTACTTGCGCAGCGACGTGAGTAATAATACGCTATCCACCTCGAATGTACAGGCGCTATTTTTAACTTTTTGGTTTGATTGAAAATGGCATCTTGTTGTCCGGTCACTTTCCCCTCTCCAACCTCACCACCGCAATCCGCCTGCCGCCCCCAATGGCCGAGCCGACGATCACAGAGGATTACCTCGAGAATACGCTGCGAGAAAAGCTGCAGGCGCAGCACGTCAAGGTCACTGACGTCTCAGGTATGGCGGCGCAGAAGATGCCCCTCTGCCTTGCATCTCATCTTGCTCCCTCTGCTCACTCTCTCACTCCCAGGCGGCTGTGGCCAGGCCTTTACTGCCGTCATTGTCTCGCCCTCCTTCAACGCCCTCAACTCCCTCAAGCGCCACCGTCTCGTCAACGCCACGCTGCGCGACGAGATTGCCCGCATTCATGCCTGGAGTGCAAAGTGTCAGACCCCCGACGAGTGGTTTCGCGATCAGAGCAAGGACGATGCTGTCATGCAAGGCGCCTGAAGCTGTGACAGGGGGACAATAAGCCCACTACGTGCATAACAGCCGAGTATGGATGCTGCAAACTTTCTTTTTGATTCTATATAGAAAATATGCATATCGTCAAGCAGGAGTGTGCTGTCCTACGCCGTGCAACGAAGGATGGAAAAACAGGTCGTCGTCCGCGTCAAAATGCGTCATTCGCCCCCGCACATTGTCTAACATATAAACGAAGCAAGTTGGCGAACGACTCCGGATGCTTCCTCAGTGAGACATAACCTCGACCGGATGGTGGCCTTCGGCTGCGCCAGACGGCTTGTCAGAGTCGACGTCCATCTCGTCGCCACCCTCTCCTTCGCCCTCCTCCTCCTCCTCCTCGATCTCGTCCTCGCTCTCACCCTCAATGTCGACACTGCCGTCCTCTGAGATATCGTCCTCCTCGCCGTTCTCCGCCGCCTCTTCGGTGCCAGCCATGGCAGCATCCTCACCCACCTTTGCTGTCTCCCCGGCGGTAGGCGCCTCTTCCTCCTCCTCTTCCTCTGCTTCGTCTGCGCCGTACTCCTCTTCATCCGCCACCAGGTCGGCCTCAGGCTGCTCGGGCGGGAACTCTGCCGGTGCGGACGCGTCCGAATCCCTGGACCTAGAGTTAGTAAGGGCGAAGACTGAGACGAAAGAGGCGGGGCTGCGCACCACTTGATGCCAAACCGAGTGACACGTGGCTTCTCGGCCAGCACATTTCGGCGGATGTGGTCGACGAGCGGCTTTGCCGGCGGATCGGCGTTCAATTCGTCCGAGTCGTACTCGTTGTTGACGTAGTAGCCCACGCGGACAAACTCGCGGTCGTCGTACGCGCACGTCAAGAGGATCACCGTGACACCCAGAATCTCGGCGTCCGGAATGCGCTTCATGTCTGGCGGATCGGCCTCGAAGATGAACTTGTTAACGCCGACCGGGATAGGCCCGACGAGGAGCGAGTCCAGCTCTTGGTCATACTGGTCACTGTAATGGTGGTGTGAGAAGGACAGTCCACGAGGAGAGAGACAGTAAGGCCGGACGGGTAAGACACTTACGATGTGGCCGAGCCCACGTACGTGAGCTTCCATTCGAGATCTAGGCAGGGCAAATCATGGTGTCAGCTTACGTTCCTTCCAATTCAGAGGGGAGACGGTATCGCAGGATCGCATACCCTTTGCGAGCTGCTCGAGGCACTCAAATGTGATCTCAAATTCGTATTTGTCCGTAAACCGCGCTGGGTTGTTGAGGACTTTGACTTCCAAAAGCGACACGATTGACATGATTGCGAGAGACGAGATGAGAATTTGCTGCAGGTCTGGCCACGAGAGAGAGAGAGAGATAGAGAAAGGAAAAAAGAGAGAGCAAAAGGAAAGAGTGAAGGGGACAGAGTGACAGAAGATGTTGTTCGAGCAGACTACTTTTCAGGCTTGTTTTTTTCGGAGATGGCACCGTAGTGGAGCAGAGCCCAAACACAAGGAACAGCCAGCGAATGGAGAAGATAAGCCGGTCAGGTATGTTATTGACGGGCGGCAGCGGAGCTCCTGTTTTGTAAGTGGCTAGTGCTGTTGCGAAGGTCGAAAACGCGGTCGCCGCCAGCAAAATAGGTCTCAGGCGCGTTGAGTGGTCTCAGTCTCAGGTCTCCTCGGCCTCTTGACGCGCACCCCTGGCGGCACGGCGGGGTGACGCTAGCTTATGTCAGCCAGAGCCATCTTTCCACAACTCGGATGGTGGCTGGCCGGCCTGTTGGCTCGTACGTCACAAGTTTTGGCACTAGTCCGCGTCTGGACTCGCCCCGTTTGAGCATGCAGCTTTTTTCCCAAGCAAACTTTCTTTCCAAATGCGACATGCAAACAGCCGTTCCTGGCTCGAAACACGCATACAGCAACAGAAGGCGAAGTGAGGCACGCTGTCCCCTGCCACCCATCACCAGCATCGTTTGTCCTTCTCCCGTCATTGTTTCTCTTTTCTTGTTCTCTTCGTTCCTGCCTGCTCGAGGCGTTGGCACCCGAATCCGATTGTCGCCTAGCCCAGAGCTCTAGTATCGCCCGTTGAACGTGTCTTGTTTCCATCACCATCCTTGCACCCTCCCTTTCTTCCCAGCCGGCGACAACTCGTCATATCGATGTGGATCTGTCTTTTTCGTGCTGGGGTATCCGTTTGAACGCTGCCGGGCGCTTCTCTTTCTTCCTGCTTCTAGCCCGAGTCGTCGTTTGCTATTTTTCCTTTTCCGAGGCGCATGTGAGCGAGAACCGTCCCCATCCGAAGAGCCGGCTCGAAGGGACTCCAATTTCAGTCCCTCCGTCTCTCCGTCTTCATCCTTGTTCGCGTCCTCGTCTCGTCTCCGTCCTTATCTCCCCCTCCTTACTCACTGCTGTCGCCCCGTGTTCAGTGTCCTCGACCATCCTTTCACCGCGTCCGAACAAAGAGAAGAACAGAAATAGAATTACCACCCACGCGGCCATGGCCTCGAGCCTTCCCGAAACAAATGCTGCCCAGCAGGACGCAGCTTGGGCAGAGAGTATTGGTGACGAGACGGCTGGGGAGGAACAGATCCGGCCTTCTGATAGGCCGCTTAGCGACAAACAAGATCAAGATCCTGATGATTCTGCTGCTGCGGACACTGATGTCTCTGGTGACTTTCCTTCGCATACCGCTGGTGCAGATGGCTCATCTGAATACGATCCCGGGGCAGTGGTGGTGCCGGCTGTAGAGGCCGTCTCCGATGTCGAGCCCGAGGCTGTCGCCACGGGCGACGAGTCGGCAGAGCCAGAACGCGTGCCTGTTCCAGCGGCGAAGAAGCCCAAGGCCGTTGGGGGCTTCTTGGTGGGAGACTCGGACTCGGAAGATGACGAAGACACTCCTGCCACTGCCGCCAACGGCCAGTATGGCTCTGCATACCCCCTTCCCCAAGGCGACGGCCACGCATCCTTTAATGTTCCTGCCTCGATGCAGGATGCCGATGCCGACGGCAATGATTCATATGATCCTTCTCTGTCTGCGCAAAAGACCATGGCTGGCGTGCTGACGGTACCGATACCAGCACCTGCACCTGCACCTGCACCGCAGCCGGCTACTTTCCCCTCCTCTGCTTCTGCCCTTGATGCCGGCGGCCGTCTGGAGGCGCGTATCGCAGATGACCCGCGTGGATCTGTGGACTCGTGGCTTGCCCTGATTAGCGAATATCGCCAAAACAACAGGTTCGAGGATGCCCGATCGGCATTCAGGCGCTTTTTGGACGTCTTTCCCCAGGCTGTATGTTTTCCCTGTCTCTGTCCGGTTCCCTTGACTGCCCTTGTCCCTGACTGACGTTGTGCAACAGGCCGAAGTCTGGATCGACAACATCGAAATGGAGCTGGAGCTGGACAACTTTGCTGCGGCCGAGGACCTCTTCGCCAGGTCGCTCACCAAGGTGCTGAACGTCCCGCTCTGGGTGGTGTACCTCGACTACGTCCGCCGCCGCAACAACCTGCTGGGCGACAACGCGGAGGAGGCGCGAAAGGTCGTCAACCGGGCATACGAGTTTGTTCTCGACAACGTCGGCCTCGACAAGGACTCTGGACGGATCTGGCAGGACTACGTGCAGTTCATCCGGTCAGCTCCAGGCACGATCGGTGGTGCCGGCTGGCAGGATCAACAAAAGATGGACCAGCTGCGAAAGGCCTTCCGACGGGCAACCTGCATCCCCATCTCCAACGTCAACCAGCTGTGGAAGGAGTACGACCAGTTTGAGATGGGCCTCAACAAGATCACTGGCCGCAAGTTCCTGGCCGAGCGGTCGCCAGCCTACATGTCGGCCAAGAGTGCCAACACGGCATTGGAGAACCTGACCCGCGGCCTCAGCCGCACGACGATTCCCCGGCTGCCACCGTTGGCAGGGTTTGACGGATACCCGGAGTACATGGCGCAAGTGGAGCTGTGGAAGCGGTGGATTGCATGGGAGAGATCGGACCCTCTCGACCTAGGCCCCGACGAGCCGGAAGTTCTGAAGGCGCGCATTCTCTACTGCTACAAGCAGGTCCTCATGCCGTTGCGGTTCTGGCCGGGGCTGTGGGTGGAGGCGGCCGAGTGGTGCTTCGCCCACGATGTGAAGGAGTCTGGAAACGACAAGGGCATTGATTTCCTGGTCGACGGCATTGCGGCCAATCCGGAGAGCATTCTGCTCGCCCTGAAGCACGCCGACCGGATCGAATCGACGTACCCTGTCGAGGAGGGGGACGACGCCAAGATTGCCCGCGGCCTGGCCGTGCGCGTGCCCTACGACAAGATCATACAGACACTGCGCGACCTGCACAAGTCTCTGCAGGACCGGGAAAAGGCCGAGATTGCACGGTTGGAGGAGACCATGGCGCCCGCCAGCACACAGAACGCGCAGAACGACGAAGAGTACGGGAACGACGAGGACGAGGAACAACAGGGGAGGATTGATCACGCCGGCGACGACGAGCGGGAGAGGAAGATGGCGTTTACCCGACAGGCCTTTGCAGCACAGATGGACTTGGTATCAAAATGTCTGACGCATGTCTGGATCGCCCTGGCGCGCGCGATGCGGCGGATACAGGGCAAAGGTAGTCCGCAGGGTCCGCTTGGGGGCATGCGCCAGGTGTTTTACGAGGCGCGCAAAGGAGGCCGTCTCAAGAGCGACATTTACGTGGCCATTGCCAAGATGGAGTGGAAGTGCTACAACGACAAGGCGGGCGGCAAGATTCTGGAACGTGGATCCAAGTTGTTCCCCGAGGATGCCTACTTTATGATAGAGTACATCAAGTACCTGATTGCTCATGGCGACAACACCAGTAAGTGCTCTTCCCTCTGTTCGTGCGGGCGGCAGTCTGACAAGACAGACTCGCGCGTCGTGTTCGAAACGTGTGTCAACAGGCTTGCCCAGAAGCCAGAAACGGTGCATAAGGCCAAGCCGCTCTTGGCTTACATGCACAAGCGGGAGGCCGAGTACGGCGACCTGTCACGGGTGATTGAGCTGGAGAAGCGCATGGCCGAGCTGTACCCCGACGACCCGAAGCTGGCTCTGTTCAGCAAGCGCTTCGCGACCGAGAAGTTCGACCCGGCCGGCGCCCGCATCATCATTTCGCCGGCCGCACAGCTGCGTCCACCTCGCGGTATCATGCCGTCGGTGGAGAAGCCGGCGTCTCTTCGAAACAGCCCCATGCCCGGCGGCCTGTCTTTGCGACAGCCCAACAGCCCACGCATGAGTCTCATGGCAGCCTCGACGAACTCGCCGAAGCGGCCGTTCCCGGCGGACGATTTTGACGACGGCAATCCGCCCCGGAAGATGCTCCGGGGAGCCGACCAGCGCGAGTTTGTGCGTGGCGAGTCTCCTCTGAAAGGAGCAGCCGGACGACGGCTGGACCAGCAGCGTCGACTGCATGGCCAGGGTGCCGGCTACGGGAACATGTCCTCGGCTGCCGCTCCGCCGGCGCCTCTGCCCACAATGGTGACCTTTTTGCTGGGACAGCTGCCTCCGGCTGCGCTGTACAACGGCATGCGCTATGCACCCACAGGCCTGGTGCAGCTGCTTCGGGAGACCGATATTGACCCAAACACCTGGGAGCCCGGCCGGAAGAGCGGTTCGAAGCAGGCCAGACAGCCGTTTGGTCGCCATGGAGCCGGTCCAGGACACACGCGCCAGGTGTCTTCTGACTTTGCCCATTACCGCGGTGGCCGAAATTCGCCGACTCCTTCGGGAGGCTATCGCCAGTCGTCGCTGCGGCCGGACGAGGCCTATGAGCCGCCTCCGCCGTCGCTGGGAGCCGCCCCTGTCGTCTATCCAGGCCAGTACGGAGCACCGCAACCGCAGCCGTTCGAAGGCGGCCAGCAATGGCCGGCAGCAGCGCCGCCTGCGGGCTATGGCGTTCCGTCGTATCCGCAGCAGGCGCCGCCGCCGGGTCAGTTTGGCAACTTCCGGTATCAATAACTGCAGCCGGTCGCTTATTTTCACGGCTATCTGGCTTGAGCATGCAGCAATGGAGTTATGTTGTGCTTTGGCCAAAGGAACGGTGCGGTTTGGAATTTAATCTGGATTTAGCAAAGCAGCTTGCGGCATGGTCAGGAAGACACGATGCATCCTTATCGAATATATCTAATAACCCAGGAATCTCTTGGCTCGGGTCTAGATCAAATAGCAAAAGACAACCATATCGATCCTGCAAACAGCCAGAGCCCAGGTCCACAGTTGAAAGGGGTCGTTTGTTGGACGGCATGATGCAATAGGTCTGTCTGCCTTCGGCCCTGTCTCGGGGGAAAGGCCGCCACGTACCTGAGAAAGTCCAGCTGTCTTCAAGCATGGTTTGTAGAAAGGATCACCTGCACAACCATCCCGAAATCAGCAGACACCAAGCGACATAGATTGTAGTAAAGGAGAAAAGAGCCGTAAACTCTTCCCCTACAAATGCATGTGTCACCATCGCACTCTGATTGTCTACGTCAGGCCACTTGCTACTGTATTAGACTTCTTGTTCATTTCAATTCCCCTATTGTGTTTCACGATACTGACAAATATAGTGGCTAGGTCGCTCTTTCCTCATTGAGCTGCTCGCTCTTGCCTTTACTTTCTTGACTACGTAAACATAAAATATCCCACCACCCTCTCCCTCCTCTTCTCTCTCTCTCTCTTCCTACCTTCTCTGCTCTTCCCAGCCACCCTCTCTCTTCACTAGCACCAAACAAAATTTTACCTTCAAAGTCCCCCCACCCCCCAAAATCGTTGACCACTTTGTTTTCTGCTTCTTCGCGCCGTCTCGATATAGCAGTGCACTTCAACGCTTCCTCGGATCTCGTCAGATCCTGAGATCGAGACAAATTTATTGTCCTAGTATTGTGGCTATATAGCCGTCTGCCTCTGCGCACTTTCTGCTACTTTTTGCCTGCCCGACTCTCCACTCACCAGCTTATCTTCACATTTCAATCCTGCAAATCCCGAGAGTCACTTTCATTCTCTCTTCTCACTACAAACTAAACTGCAAGATTTTCTTCAGGCAAGACGCTTTTATAGACCTTTCGCTTCAATACCGACTCAAATGCAGTCATATCGCTGTGTTCACCTTCTTCTCTCTGATTGCCACGCTCCTCATTTCACCTAGCTTCCTACATCTCCCCAAATACTCTCCACTGACTTGTCCTTCATCACTGCTCAGACTATACTTGTCATCTCCGCCTTTTCAATAATCTCCAACCTTGTTTCGAGCTCATCTAATTGTCAGATAGCATCTAGCAATCATGGATCCTGGCCCATCGCACAGTCGCCGCCCGTCTCAGAGCGGTTCGCAAGTAGGCAGACCTTCCGGCGGGACACCTCAAGGCCGCCGTCCCTCTGTCAGCGGCTCTCAGCCTCTAGGCCCTGGACCTGCCGCCCAGGGACAGTTCCCTCCAGGTCTCGGATATGACCCAGCTCGTACCCCTCTTGACGAGGCCAAGCGCAGGGCCAAGGAGATGCCTTCACGCATCGACCTACCCGCTGATGCGTACAGCCTGGTGAGTTCAATTCTCTAAGATTCAGGTTCATTTTCACTTTGCATACTAACCTGTGTATTTACTATAGGCTAAAATGCCCACACCGTATGCTCGTCGCCCTGGATATAACACCGTCGACAAACCGGTGAATCTCAAGATCAACCAGTACCGCGTTGAACAAGCTACGAACATCAAGGTGTTCCAATACGCAGTATGTGCTAATTCCCTGTTTCTATACATCTTTTTTTTCAACTTCTGACAACTTCCGTTTAAGTTCACGGTCAAGCCAGAGCCACTCAAGAATGTTGTCTACAAGAAATGCTGGTCGTCTCACAAGTTCCAGCAGAAGCTGGAGAAATACAGCAAGGTGTGGCTGTATGATGGGAGAAACCTCGTTTGGTAAGCGTACATAGCTCTCTCGCTTCATTTCGTCTCCAGTAGCTAATGGCTTAGGTCGATCAATGATATGAAAGAACCCGTCCAAATAGAAATCGATCTCGACGAGGAAAAGGGCAGAGTGCCTCGACCTGGAAAGGAGGACAAACAGTTCATAATTCTCAAGCAAACCAGCACGATCTACCTCTCGTCTCTGATTGCATACCTTCGCGGTACAGCTAGCTGGGACACCCATGTGCTCGAATGCATGAACTTTTTCGACCACGCTTTGCGCCAGAAGCCTAGCACATACATGACAGCCATTCGACGGAACTTTTACCACCCCAACGCGCCTCGCAGGGATCTTGACGGCGTCGTGTATGCTGCCAAGGGAATTTATGCCGCATTTCGACTGTCGGAGTCCATCCGGACCGGTGGCTCCGGCCTTGGCATCAATGTTGATGTTGCCAACACCACATTTTGGCGAGAACAAACTTTGGACAATCTTGTCATGAAATTTCTGGACACGGCAGGAGAGAAGTGGCACGCCAGCAGCCACCTGGATGCCATGAACCTCCTGAAGCCAGTTCAGTCCAAGTTTAACTTGAAGCTCAAGGAGGCGGCAAAGTCCGATGCATTCGTCAGCCTGCGCAAGCTGCACAAGCTTCGCTTCAAGGTCTTTCATCGCGGCAAGACAAACGATGAGAAAACGTATTCCATCGCTCGCTTTGCCTGGGATTCCAAATACCAGTTTGAGGGTGCTACCGCCAGAAATGTGACATTCACCAACAACAAGACTGGAGAGACTCGAAGCATTGCCGACCACTACCTGAAGCAGTATGATATTCATCTGCGCTACCCCAACTATCCGGTGGTTGAAACTCTTCGCGATGGCGCCTTCCCCTTGGAAGTCTGTCAGATCATTCCCTGGCAGCGGTATCCTTACAAGCTGACACCCGCTCAAACGTCTGATATGATTAGATTCGCTGTCACTCGCCCGGCCGAGCGTTCGAAGAGCATCGCAGAGAATGTGGCCAAGCTTGGGTGGGGGACTGACGAATATCTCCGCGACTTTGGTATTCGTGTCAATCCCAGCATGACTCAGGTTCAGGGCAGGCTGTTGCAGGCCCCCAGTGTGGCCTACAAGAATGGAGTTGCCAAGCCAGGCACGACTGGCCGCTGGGACTTGCGCCAAAAGATCTTGCACATCAACAACAAAGATCGCCCGCTGACCAACTGGGGGTTCGTTGTAGTTGATAACTGTGTCGACATGGCTGCCGCGAGCAACTTTGTCCGTGTCTTCACAAAGACATACAAGGATCATGGTGGTGTAGTGACAAAGCCTCCGCATATTACTAGGTTTCCGAGAGACAAGCCTCTCGATGAGGTCTACTTCGAAGCGTACAACGCAACAGTGAATGCGAATGGCGGCCAGCATCCGGTGATGATGTTCTTTGTCCTTCCGACCAAGAATGCTTTCAGCTACTACCGTCTAAAGAAGAGTGGCGAATGCCGTTTTGGAATGGTCTCTCAGATGGTCGGGTCTCAGCACGTCATGAAAGCTCAACCGCAGTACTGTTCCAATGTCTGCATGAAGGTGAACGCCAAGCTTGGAGGAACGACGTGCCGCATTCCCAAAGAAGGGAACGCTACCCGTCCTGCCTTTTTCGAGGCCCCGACCATGGTCATCGGCGTTGACATCTCTCATGGTACCACGAACGTCAAGGGAGAGCTGGAGCCGTCGATGGCGGCCATGACTGTTTCCTGGGACCGAGATGCTGCCAAGTACGCCGCATTTTGCCAGACCAATGGTTTTCGCACGGAAATCATCAGCCCTCTCAAGATGCAGGGCATGTTCAACGATGCTTTGACCAAGTGGCGCGAGGCGTTGAACTGTCGGATGCCAGAGCATGTCTATTACTTCCGTGACGGTGTATCGGAGGGAGAGTTTGGCCAGGTCATGGATTTTGAGATTGCTGAGATCAGGAAGATCTTCCGCGAGCGTTGTGGTCAGGTCCCAAAATTTACTGTCATTATCGCTACCAAGCGCCATCACATCCGCTTCTTCCCCGATGGCAGCAGTGGAGATCGCAACGGCAATCCGCTACCGGGAACTGTCGTTGAGAAGGAGGTCACCCATCCTTTCCACTACGACTTTTATCTCTGCTCCCATGTTGCGATTCAGGGTACGGCACGCCCGGTTCATTACCACGTCATTCACGACGAGATCAAGCTGGAGCCGCACAAGCTGCAGAAGATGATCTACCAACAATGCTATCAATACGCGCGGTCTACGACTCCAGTTTCGCTGCACCCTGCTGTGTATTATGCTCATCTGGCTGGTGATCGCGCTCGCTCGCACCAAGATATTCAGTCTGAGAAGAAGGACCCAGTACATATCCAGAAGATGATGAACAACTGGTCCGCAAAGAATACGTCGAGCAACCAGACGCACCCAACGGAGGCGCCGCCTCTTCTTCCTTTCGGCACGAGCATCGCCGCAGACATGAATAAACAATTCACTCCCTACACTATGTGGTTCATCTGAGTTGTCTGATGCGATCAAGCGCGTCGAAGAGCAGAGTTTTCGAGAAAGAGCAACGGTACCTGGGGTAAAAGCTTCTGAAAAACAGAAAAAAAGGACGAGGGGAGGAATATTTTGTTGGCTTGGGACTGCGTCTTCTGCTGCGAGTCGGACCATTAAACCTCGCTTGTGAAGTGGCTTTGCGTACTATAAGCAGAAACCGGTTTGCCTTGCTTTTATACAGTTGGGAACAGTGGAGAGCTGAACTAGCCAACTCCCGAACCCATGGAAGAGATAGGATTGGTAGCAGCAATATACGAATCTGCCCATTTCTCCGTGATCTGATGGAACCGTAGCGAGCGTACTAATCAGCAGACGTCAAAAACTCTCCAGGCGAGCACAGTAAAGCAGGATTGAAATTGAAACATAGTGATCAATACATGGGTCATGGCCTCCCTTATGTGGCCTCATCTTAAGAAGTATGTCCTGCCCAGCACCTCGCAAACATAGAAACTTGCACTTCAGAATACATAAACAAAGTCAGACAATGCTGTCGGGCCAGCCGATATGCATACTTTGCCTGATACTTCGCACTCGTTGCCCCCATTCAAGACATCATACCCTAGGCCAAGTCACGACAGTTCGTAGATTCAAATAAGGCAATAAGGAAACAGGGCAAAATGTGAAAGCACAAAAACCAAACCCAAGCGGGACGGACTGTCGGGCGCACAGCCAGAATGTCGTCCTCTTCAAGCACCTGCCAGAGCTAGATTACATAATATAGGCGACGTATCCTCCGAGATCAGTAGACGTATCATAAAGAGCAAAAAGGAGCAGATCGGAGCGGTTGAGATAGAAGAGTCCGGTGGGAGCTGCCGGGTTGGAGAGATTAAAGCAGGAGCTCGTAAATCGGTAGGGATGAAACGTTCGTAATAGGATGGGAAGTGTTTGCGACAGGTGGTATCATAACGCCGAAATTAAAGAGTAGACAAAATACCGAGAAATCATGTGGTTGCGGCCGTGGATCGTAAGCAGAGATGGGAAAAGAAAGAACGGCTCGGTTTTGGCCTCGGACCGGATTCACCAGCCCTTCTTCCTGGCAAAGCGTTTGTTGAGCAGGGCCAAGACCTTGGGCACGTTGAACTGGACGTATTCCAGATCCAGGTCGTCCAGGTTGTCCTTCTGCATCTCCAACAGGTCGTCCAGCTTCAGATCTAGCTCCAAGAGGCCCCGGTTGCGTCCTGGCAGAGCAGTGTTAGTAAGCAGAGACAAGGATTCGCGGCACGTGCAAGTGCAAGGCCCACACTGCTTACCCTTGTAGTGGAGAGATATGACGAAGGTGCCAGGCAGGGGGCTGGTGAAGTTGAAGTAGATGTTGGCTCTCCGGTTGTCGGGCACGTTGCTCTTCTGAATGACACCCTCCTTCTCCAGCTGCTGGTGTGTGAACTTGTACGGGCCGAGCACCTGCTGCTTCTGGGGCTTGCGGCGAGCTCCCTCACTTTGGCTCCTCACATTGTGGAGATAGCTCTTGTACGTCTCCAGCTGGCCGTTCAGGTACGTGTTGTGATCTGTGATGGTGGCATACACCTCTTGCAGCTTCGTTGTCTCGGTGATGACGCCTTCCTTCAGCGAGCCCAGATGCTGCAGCTCCTGCTCCACCTCATCGCGCAGGAGAGAGAACCCATCGGACTTATCGGTCACCTTCATCTCCTGCAGCTGGCTGAGCAGTTCCATGGCGCGGATGCCCTTGCGAACCATGACAGCGTCGTTCTTGGATGTCGCCGCTGCATCGGCTACTCTCTCCAGGCGCAACGGGCGGCGAGAGACAATCGTGCCCTGGGGGATGGATCGCATGATCTGGACAAAGATGGACTTGGCCTCCATGAAGTAGACCTCTTCCTGGGTGATGTCCAGAGCAGCGGTGAGGTCGTCGAGCGCGGCCTCCCAGCGGCTGAACAGCGGAAGGTTGATGACCCGGTTTTCCTTCCTCGGCACCTGTGGAGGGGCGCTGTGCAGATCGGCCATGATGATGGCCAGGTGGGAGTTTGGGTCTTTGCAGAGCTCGTTGCAGTGCTTGTCGATCAGGGCGTGCATGCCGTACACCTCGTTCAGGGTGATGGACAGCTCGAGATCCTTCTTGGAGAGCGCGACGTAGTTGTCCATCTCCAGGCTCTCGTAAAAGTCCTGGACCTCGCAGAGGTCGATCATGAACTTGTTGACGCGGTCCTTGTTCTGGTGAATAAAGGGCTGCAGCTTGGACATGTACGGCTCCTTTGCGTACGACGGCTTGTTCGCCAGGTTCTGTAGCATCTTGGCAATGAGCGTCAGGGTGCGGCGCGGCCGGTCAGCGGGGGTGCCGTCGATGAGCATGTACGACTTTGGCGTCACAATGGCCGGGTTGATGAAGCGCAGGAAGAAGAAGCCGCCGATGAGCGTGCAGATGATCTGGTCGTTTGCGTCGGGGTACTTGCGCTTGGCGAGGCTGCGGATCTGCTTGCAGATCCAGCGAATGCCGTAGGGCGCCTCGTCCAGACCGTCAATGATGGTGGCCAAGAAGCCGTTTGCAATTTCGCTCAGCATGGTCAGACGCGGCTCGATGATGGCCTGGACCTGGGGGTTCTCGGCGGCCTGCTCGGCGGTGATGCCCTTGGGAAGGGAGGCAGGCAGGCTGCCGGTGTCCTCTTCGATCTGGGCAACCATGCGCTCGTACACCTTGAGCGGGTTGATCTCCAGATCGAGGTCCTTGAGCTCAATCAGGCTGTTAATCCTGTCGGCAAGCACGGACTTGAGGAAGCTCTGGCCGGGACCACGCCTCGTGTAGGTGGTCATCATGCGCGAGACGGGAGTGTTGGCACGCAGCAGCGACGAGTATTCGGGGGTGTTGTCGAACTGGTAGGTGAGGACGGACTGGAACATGGTCAGGAGCAGATGTTCTTCGCGGCTCTCATACTGGTTTCCGTAGACGGTGAACATGACGGTCTGGAGCAGGGAGTCGATCTCGGACATGGACACCAGGCGGCACAGGTGGGCAATGTGTCTCGGCTCGGATTGTAATAGGAACATGAGGTTGCCGTACTTCTGGGTCTTGTCGTCGTTGGGAAAGGCACCGACCTGCAGCTCGGGGGTATCTTCGAGACGGCTGGCAACTTCGTTTTGCTAGAAAGCAGAGGTCAGCACAATCCTCCGGATAGATGGACACTTGGAAGACCAGAAACGTACCTCCTCCAGCGCCATCCGGTTCTGGATCAGCAGGGCAATTCTCGAATCGAGATAGCGGACATCCTTCTCCAGGACAAAATTCTGTTTCGATTGCGACGAGATTTTAGCCTTGAGGTCGCGGAGCTTCTTCTGTGCTGTTGTGGGGAGGGCAGTTTGTTAGCAGAGCAGAGGCAGAACATTAGCGATTCGAGGAGAACATACCCTTGGCCAGCTCGTCTTCAATTTCGAGGTCGGTCTCGTTTGCCGACATTGACATGTACAGCGCGGACATGGAGTAGCGCTTGGACTGGCGGGCAGACCGCGAGCCATCGTAGGACGACATGGTGTTCTGCCGGGAGACGGGCTGGAAGGAGGAGGAGGAAGCGGTGGAAGCTCGCGAGGGCGTGTGCAACATGACAGACATGGTTTCTGGCGACGCGGCTCTCAGGTGACGGCGGATGGAAAACGGGCAGTTTGGGCGACGGCAGGTCGACGATGATCGAGCGAGCGGCCGGGGCCACGAGAAGGATAGTACAGCACGCAGTCGATTCCGAGCAGGTAGCGGTGGCAGACAAGAGAGGACAGGCGAGAGGTGGAGTATATAAGAGCAGGAGAGAGAATCCAGAGACGGTCGAAGAAAGCCAGCGTCAACAAAGCGGAGGCGGCGGGGAGAGAGCAAAAAAAGCGTCGAGACAGGGGCAAGCAGACGCTAGATTAGTCGGCAGGCGATGCAGACGCGTTGAGCTGAGGCGCGACGGACGGATTGCGTTTGCGTTTGCGTTTTCCGGTCAGGACGTTCATTCATATGAACGAAACGGGTGAAAGAAGAAAGAAGAAGCGCGCGCGGGTGGAGATGCGGAGGGAAGGGGAATGAAATGCAGATACTCGTCGGCCTAGTACATATGTAAGATAGGTCGTAGAAAGATAAAGGAAGCAAGGGGGTGTGTGGCCTGTTGGGGGGTGTTCGTGACGGTTTCAATGCTGTATTATTTTGGCGGCGAGGAAAAAACGAAAAGACGGGTCTCTAGCGGGGAAGGCGACCAGGAGAGAGAGAGAGAGAGAGAGAGATGGGAAGATGGAAAGGCCGTCAGCGGTGGGCTTGTGAAAGCGGACAAGCGTGCACACGGGCTGGACAACGTGTGCAGGGCAGCGTGCTATTTCCTTAGTGTGCCTCTTTGTATCATTTTCCCCTCTCGTGCCCCTTTTCGCTAGTTCGCAATAGGAAAGCCTGGCGTGCTGACAATAAACGAGGAAACGAGACGGGGGAAAAGTACCAAGGCCCAACCGTCAGCCCATCTGGCGAAAGTCGCGGCCACGGGCGCGATTGGTGCGATTGGCACGATTGGCGATGCTGCGGACGAGTCTGTCGGCCGGCCTGTGGCTGTTGCGCGCAATGGATTGCACATCTGGCATGCAGAGATTAAACCTACATAGCATCATCTCAGCAGGGGCAAGGGGGAAGGGGAAGGGCAGAAAACAGGAACTGCACGAGAACAAAGAGGGGTCAGACATGAGGGAGTGGGCCCTTCCTTCCCTCCTTGTCTCAGAGCCAGGGGTAAGAGAGAGAGGGGGGAGTGTGATACTACTGTGTATCTGGCTATGTAGCACTACGAGTACAGAGCACATAGGCAAGTACGGAGTACTTGGTGCTACTGCAAATCTCCCGGTGGGCAGGAGCGCTCGACGCTGAAGAGCCGCCACAGCAGGGATGCAATAGCAGAAGCAAGGCAGAAACAGGCGCGGGACACTGGTCATGTAGAATAACTCACGGCTGACAGGACGCCAGCAGGAGAGCAAGAGAAATTGCGAGGCCTCGTACCTGTACGAGCAGGAGCACTAGCACGATGTATGCAATGTATGTACGAATAGGGGGAGGCAAATCGGAAGGACGTCGTGCTCTGCACCCACGATTCCGTACGAATGGGCAAACACGCGCGCGAACAGGAGGAGGCCCGGGCGTCGCTCATGCAGGCAACGGCAGCAGGCAGGGCAGCCTGGGACGGCTTAAAATAGCGTCTGTCCTTAGCGGCCTGTGGTGGGCCTACGATAGTGCTGCTTGGATCCAGCCTAGCGCTGTTTTAGTTGGCTGCCTTCTTTTGGCGCTGATTGGCATCGTATCTGTTTTTCGCCTGCTCGTACGCCGTGTTTGTCGATGCGTCGCAAGGCCACGGTGATTTCGCTTCTTTGCCGATTCCCGCCCCGGTGCGTAAATAGAGAACAATATTATATTGATTTATTCATGTGTCTGTCTTGTTGTTGTTTCGCATCCCTCGCATGTCTCTGTCCGGTCGAGGGAATGAATGGCGGTGGCTTTCCGATCCCCAAGTATGCCGTATGCCCTGTTTCTTGCGTTCTCGTACGAGACGGCAAGCCGGCGGCTGCCCGGGCAGACCGGCAGCAGTGGCTTGGTGCTCCGTAAACGGTTTTCAACAGGGATGCAGCGTGCCCGTCGGCGGTAAAACGGCTTTGCAGGTCGAGAGAACGTATCTTAACAGGAAGAGGAAAGAGGAATGGAACAGACGAATAAACGTCACAGATGCTACATGGCGTGCGAAGCGGTCCTACCCATCCGTCACTGAACACGTCTCTCGCTCTCTCAGACGCGCAAAGCATCGCCAGCCGCAAGAGGACTCGAGGCCGTGTGAATCGTGCGTGTTGTGCGCGTCCGTCTGTGCGATGGGGGGCCAGAAACGGCACTGCTGCAACAAGCTGTGGCTCGTGCCCGCCGACGCTGCGGTCGGGATGGAGACCGTCTGTCGAGTCTTCATTTCCGAGCTAGCTTCGATGCGACGCATCGTCTGGTGCGAGAGCCGATCTGCATTTGTGAGTCCTCGTACGAAGTGATGCCTGCACGCCTCCACAGATGTGCGATGGGCAGGGTCTTCTCGGCCTTCCCATGCTCCCGTTATCCGCTCGAGATACAGCTCTATTCCGGCGACGGGCTCTATGTACCACGGAAGCGGCCGTCCGGCGACAGCATCCGTCTGCTGGCCGTGTTCAGACGGCTCGTCGGCGTCCCACCCGTCGAAATGATCGAAATGAGACAATCGCCCATGCGTTCGTTGGTCCGGAAACCGGCCTTCTCCGTACGTCGTAGTAACGCTGGAGAATACACATCTGCTACGACATACTCCGTATGTATGCCATCCATGTCTCGTCGTCGGTTGGATCCAGATCGCCGCTGCCGGTGCACGAGAGCAGGGCTGCTTCGTACTCGTATCTTGGGCATAGCAACCTGCCCCACGGACTTTTGGCCTGCATGTACGATAACTGATCTTACCATGTATCCCCTCGAGAAACACCACATGGCCGTGCATGTTGTCCCAGGCACCGCGCATAAGCGGCCAACAAGCGAAACAGCCTTCAGCAGGTATCGTAAGATATACGTCGTATATAATCCAGCCGTCGCAGGTAGCCCCAGCTCCTCGACCAGTCCATGGTCCTTGCAAGACCGTTGTATCCGGCTCTCCACCCATCGATCCAAAGACAGAAAGGATGTGATCCTGACCGTGTTTTTGGCTGACTCTTCAGCCCTGTCTCTTGAACGCAATCCATTCGGCTCCACGTCAAATATCCCCCTTTACCATCCTTAACCTTCAGGACAGACGGCTCTTGCCGCTCTGCAAGAATACGACAGCCAGAATTTGAATGCCAGAACCGCTGGCTGCAGTGTGTCATCAGCTCCATGTACTCCGTACGGAGCAAAGGTCACCCAGGAAGGGACGGAGGTCTTCGATCACAAGATGTTAAAAGGTTGACCCTCTATCGTTATCACTATCGCTAAGCCATTGTACAGGCTGCACTGGGTACAGCGGGCTGTTTGCCCTGCCATACAGCTAGCAGCCAAGTGCTAACACTTTTGGAGGTAGCTCTGTATCGCTACGTGCTCCTTGTCAGTGGCCCGTGCGCACTCTGCGGGGCGAAACAATAGTCGATACGACTTCTCTCTCTTTTATTTCGATATTACCAGTCTGCCCACAGCCTCCTGCTTCAGTGTTGGCTTTATCTGCTGTCAGTGCAATCGGCCTTGGCACCACCGCTCGCTTTGCCCCTCGCTCTCTCTCGCAACTGCAGCGCCCGTACAGCTGTCCGTCAACGTCCGGTCTTTCACCGTGATCACATGCATCGCTACCCGATCCGTCTCCATCTTTCGATTGCATATTGCCTCTCTCACATCAAGACTCCGTGGTTCTCGTGATGCTTCCTGCGCCAGCGGCAGTGCCGACCATCTTTTCACAGGAAACGGAAAATGACTCAATTTGAAGAACAGCCTGGGGAGCTCGACGCCGGCGACAGCCTGCCATCGAGGGAGCAGTTTTGGGACGGTGAGTGATGGCCCTTGTCCTTTTTCATGTCGTGTAAGAAGACACAAGACTGATAGGTGGACCCTTGGTCCTCTTCTGGTACAGAACTGAACTACGCGTTGTCTACCCCTTGTGCCAGCTATGAGTTGATCGATGATGCCTTGCGGGCGTGGCTCGAACTCGTCTCGGCATGTCGCGACCGGTATCTCGAGGAGGAAGAGGACCTGGCGCGATGCTCGCAGAAGCTGCTGACCAGCGCGATTTTTGAGGCGCACGGCGCCTATGTGCGCACACAGATCATATACAGCCTGCTACAGGAGGATGAGGCACGGTCGCTGCATGTGATCGCCAATTTTCTGCTGCTGGACGGACGGACACACGAGGCCGTGTTTCAGGAGATGATTGATGCCGGCTGTTTTACGCGACTGGTCGAGCTCATCAAGACCAGCCCGGACGACGACCGACGGCTGCACCGGCTGCTTCTCGAACTGATGTACGAGATGTCCCGAGCCGAGCGTGTGCGCACAACCGATCTGTTACATGTGGACGATGCCTTCATCGGCTGCCTCTTCCAGATGATCGAGGACCTCGCCGACGACTTCAACGACCCATACCACTACCCTGTGATCCGTGTGTTGGTGAGAGCATATCACGTCTCCCCTCTGCCGTGCGAGTAAGCATTGCTAACTGCCGCCGGGCTCAGCTCGTCCTCAATGAGCAGTATATGGTAGCAGCCACGACAGCGGCCGTCGACCCCTTATCCCCGGTTGCACCTCTGACCAACCGCGTCATCAAGATTCTCAGCCTCCACGGACCACAGTACCGCACCTTTGGCGAAAACATCATTCTGCTGCTCAATCGCGAGACCGAGACTTCGCTGCAGCTGCTGATCCTGAAGCTGATGTATCTTCTCTTCACGACGAAACCGACATACGAGTATTTTTACACCAACGACCTGCGGGTGCTGCTCGATGTGATTATACGGAACTTGCTGGATCTGCCGGACGAACTGACGACGTTGCGCCACACGTACCTGCGCGTGCTCTATCCGCTGCTGGCGCACACGCAGCTGCAACAGGCGCCACACTACAAGCGGGACGAGATCTTGACAGTGCTGGCTATTCTCAGCGGGTCTGGAAACGCTCACTTTGCGCCGGCGGACGAGACGACGCTGCGGCTTGTAGACCGCGTATCCAAGGTCGACTGGTTGGCCGCCACATTGTCCCCGTCCGCGCCCGCTTCACCGTCGAGCCCTACCAACACAGTAGACACGACGGACACGACGGACACGACGACAACATCCAGTACGGCAGCGACCGCGAATACAGCTGCCGACGTTTTTGACACCATAGACACTGACACTGACACCGACGCCAGCGATGCCAGCACTATCAGCACTGACAGCACGGCCTCTGTGAGCAAAAAGGCGAGCAACGCGGGACACTCCGCTGACAGCGGTAGTCAAATGGTCAACAAGCTGCTGGGCATCAGCCTCTCACACAGGGAAAGCTGCGGCAGCGTTGTGAACGTGGCTTCCGTGAAGGAGAAGCCCGGAGTCAAGACACCCAGCCGCAGGGCCGAGATGCCGCAGACGGGACAGAACGGGGACCCAAACAGAACGGCAGAGCAGAGTCGCAGCGGCGAGCAGCCAGAGGAAACGGCATTGGCCCAGCCCGGTCACACGTCACAGGCCAGACCGCCGCCGCCACGAACAGCATCCCGCACACTGGCCCGAGCACCGCCTGGCACGACACCCAATACAACGTCGAGCTCGGAAGAGCAACCGTCGCTGTCCGGGAACGGACACCCGGATCATAAACGACGGCAACGGCGCGCTCTTCCGGCTGTGCCAAGGCATCGACATGGCGTGCTGATGAAGCCAACAGCCGATCTGACAGCTGAAGCCGCAGCCGATGGCAGCAGCAGCATTGGTGCTGTATTCAGCGCGGCGACTGCCGGCACCACTCTGACGTCGGGACACGGCGGCATCAAGAAGGCTCCCAAGGCGCCACCCAAAGCACCACCACCCCGTCGAATTGGCAGGCTGCGGCAAGCATCCGTGTCCACCGTAAGTCTGCAGGCGACGGTTGATGCAGTCGTGGAATCGAGCTCATCGTTGTGAGTGGAGCGGGAGCGAGCGAGTTCGACACGATATGAGACGAGACGGCTATATGACACCGACAACGACAGGAGCGGCACATTTGGAGTATATTTATTTGGAGGACTGGCTTTGATTTGGTGTCCCTTTTGCGCTGCGCGCTCGCCTTTGGCTTGGTTTCCGTCCGGGGCGCTGCAAGAAGGGGGCGAATGCATTTGCTTTCACCATGCGATAGCAAGGCGTTCTTCGGATCTGGCGAAGGTGGACGATTTTGCATTGTCCTTAGGCCATAGAATGCATGTGACTTCCTGTTTTTTGCAGCTGCTATATTGGAAGGCACTCACTCTAAAGGCTAGCCTTACTAATCTTGCTTATGGTCTTGGCTGAGAATTGAAAGACTGGGAGCTGTCTGAATTTGGAGTGACCGAGGAGATGGATATTTATTTGTAAGATATGTCGTGTGATTCGGGGACGGAGGGCAAGGCAGGAGCTAAGGAGAGCCGAGCCCGGCATAGTATAGCTAATCGAGGAAGAATAGGAAGGTACGTGAAGATTGCGTGTCTACTCAGTGTTCCTAAAAGGAACGAGCAATAGCTTCGTCCTTGCAGAATTGCCTCATCTCAAAAGCGCGCCGAGGATACCAGGCAAGGCTGCAGCCCTGACAGCTACAATGCTGCTGCAACCCACTCGTATCCAACTACCGCCAAACCTCGGCTCCATGCACTGCGTCCGACTCACAGTCGTCGGAAGGACGCAATGGCAAACGACGGACGTGATCACACCCTATCTTCCAGCAACCAACAGCCTGACCGGTAGGGGGAACCCTGCTGTCCCCCCTCCTTTTCTCCTGCCGCCCGGATCCTCCTCCCGTTTTCGATTCGCTATCTTGGTGGGGTCGCTTTCACGCCTTTCACACGACGTGCCGCTGCTCCGACATTGTTCCGATGATCGGACACCGACAATGGCGAGCTTACAGCAGTAGCACCGCTTCTCGAGTCCGAAGCCAAACGTCGATCGACAGAAGGAGACCTCAGGAAGGTGGAGAAAGATGGAGGTTAGCCTGGGCTAACCCGCATCAGGTATCGCACAAAGCGATCTGGGGTTCTCCAGGTCATCATGACCCCAACAGAGTAGAGACCGAGTCCGTTTGTCGGTGCAAGAGCCCTGCGGCCACATCTAGTTAGACAGATAATGTATTCTCGTCGGACGGCCTGCCTTATATCTGCGTGACCCCCTCTCTGCACGCAATAGGAGAATGTTCCTCTAAAACGAATGCAGCAGCCGTCTGCTTGGTTTCTATATGCTTTCTCTTAAAAGTCTTCTTTACAACATTTTCACCGTTCTCTCTGGCTCTTCTCTTAGTTGTTGTTAGAATTGGGAAACGACTCCTCGTCCTTTAGAGGCAAAGGGCCCACCCCTGTTGCTCGGTTTTTTTGTTCGAGTCTGCCAGCCGCACTGCAGACAGATTTTGACAACGGGAGCATTGGTAAAAGATGGACGACTTCAGTTCCAAAGGTACTAAAAAGGGCCAAGCAACCTGCCAAACCGAAATATGTGATCCTTTACCTCCAGATAGCAGTGACGCTTCCAAGAGACTGCCGGGCTTGAAGATGGAACAAGAACGCTTGAGCGAAAGTAGTGAGAGCCTCCACGGCCATGAGACGGATGACTCCGACCCGCTTGAGCCACTCGAGCTTGCTCTCACACCAAACCTGGAGACCCAGGATGAAATTGACGCGCGTGAGCCCATCTCCCATGTCAGGACAGCCTCGAGTGTCGGAAGCTCAGCCTCCCGTCCTCCCAGCCACGAGGTTGTCTTTGAAGAGGGGGATCCCGAGAACCCGCGAAACTGGCCCTCCTGGTACCGCTACTGGTTGCTCCTGAGTGTGTCCTATACCACCTGGGTCGTTGTCGTGTATAGCACCAGCTACACTTCGGCGATTCCTGGCCTGATGAAAGCGTTTGACGAATCGAGTGAAGCCGTGACTACTCTCGGCGTCACGTCGTATCTTCTGGGCCTGGCCACGGGAAGTGTGGTGCTAGCCCCATTGAGCGAACTTGTTGGCCGTCGACCAATATATCTGGTCTGTATACTCTGCTTTACCCTACTTATTCTACCAAGTGCACTTGGAACATCGCTGGAAGGAATCATCGTTGTCAGATTCTTTGGGTAGGTGACATCCGTTGGCACTCAACCCATATCTGCCACCCGTCGTTAACAATCTGCGTAGAGCGCTATTCGGAGCCTCGCTGGTCTCCAACAGTCCGGCAACGATTGTCGACATCTCCAGTGAGGAGTACCGCGCTTTTTACATATCTCTTGTGTCGATTGCCCCCCTCAATGGCCCGGTAACGTAAGCTTTACTTGCAGGTAGATGTTCCTGAAAAGAGCACTTGCTGACTATAGCTTACCGACAGTGGACCAGTCATAGGTGGCTTTGTGTTCGAGTATCTGGGATGGCGTTGGGACAGCTGGATCGTTCTGATCCTCGCCGGTGTTGCTATTGCACTAATGTGCACGGTGAAGGAGACATACGCTCCTGTTATCCTCAGGGCAAAGACTGCTCGTACTCGCAAAGAAACAGGAGATGACCGGTATTGGTGCCGGTACGACCAGAAAATATCGATACTCCATCTCCTGAAGATCAACATGAGCCGACCGTTCATCCTCAGCTTCACGGAGCCGATCTTGTGGTTCTTTAACATCTGGTCCGTTTGCTTATGGAAGACAAATTTGTTTTGCGCTATGCCGATTACATTCTGCTGACCTTGTCTCCCCTCGCAGGATCTCTGTCGTCTACGGTATTCTGTAAGCAGTCTCGCGACCCCAACCACGGAATGCTCACTAAGAACTAGGTACCTCTGTTTTGTGGCCTACCCCATTGTCTTTCACGAGCACCGAGGCTGGAGTGCTGGCACGGCAGGTCTGGCATTCGTCGGCATGGGAATCGGTACGATGCTTGCCATTGTGAGCGAGCCCATTTGCAGAACGTTCATCAACAGACACAAGAAAGACCCGGCAACGGGGCGCGCACCACCAGAAGCATCTGCGCGGGTGATGATCATAGGCGCTGTCCTCACCCCCATCGGACAGCTGGTGTTCTCGTGGACGTGTCTGCCGACGACCATCCACTGGGCCATACCGATTGTCTTTGGGATCCCGTTCGGCGCAGGAAACACCCTGACGTTCATCTATGGCTCCAACTACCTGGCAGGCTCGTATGGCATCTATGCAGCGTCGGCCCTTGCTGGCAACACGGTGATGCGATCCATTTTCGGGGCCACTCTTCCGCTGGCCGGGCCCAACATGTATGCCAAAATGTCGCCGCAGTGGGCCGGGACTTTGTTAGGCCTGCTCGAGGTCTGTTTGATCCCCATTCCGATCGTCTTCCTCTGGTACGGGGAGCGGATCCGGGGACGAAGCCGGGTTATCCGACAGATGCGGGAAGACAACACCAAAAACGAGAACAAGCGAGCGAAGGAGATGACAAGGGTGCAGAGGAAGAAGGAGAGAGAGGCGGATGTTGCTGCTGCACTAGAATTGGGCGATGGCTCTAGGTCGCTGGATGCTGTTGGAGCAAGGGACATCGAAAAAGGAGTTGCTGTACAGCCAGCGATAGCGTAGTTAGCAAGTAAGAATCGTAAAAGCAGTAAGAAGGGCAGAGGATTTTAGCAAGGATATGAAACAGCAGCCATGTAAGTTCGCGGGCATCTGTCATAAAAGTAGAGCGATGAATCAACTAAGAATAGAGGATCAATAATAAAAACACGTCCACTTTTGCTAGAGGTAGGAGCACGTTAAAATGTCAAATGTGGTAGGTACGAGTAAGGATTTTGATATACCGCATTATATTGTATGTACCTGCCTGCTCGCAATGTTATCCCTGAGTGGCACGTTTAGCGTCTCTATAAATAAAACTCCCGTCTGATGAAGTAGGTATCAGAACTCTGTCAACCCACGACTAGCATGCCCAGAAAGCATTTTAACCACCTCTCAGTCCTTCTTCTTTTTACTGCCTGCCTTTGTCGTTTTTCGTGTGGGCTCGGACATGGGATGCTCTGCCTTTAGATGCTGGTGTAGCTTCGTGTTTGAGGTAAAAGGCATACTGCAAATCTTGCACATCGTTTTCACCGAGTTCGACTGGTCCGCCGCGACAGCAGCCTGACGCGCTGCCTTTTTATCCCTCTTTGCCTTGGCCTTGCCGACCTTCTTGGCCTGTGCATTCAAAGTCTGGCTCTGACCAATGTCAAGGTCGTCCAGCTCAGCCGCCAAGCTGCCGGCATCAACATCAACATCACCGTCAGGCTGCTCGTCCTGGACGGGTAGAAAGCGCTTCTCGACCACCTCTCTCGGGGCATATTCGTCGTTTTCGTCGTCTTCCTCCTCCTCCTCCTCGTGTTCCTCGTTGTTGTCCCGATTTGAGGTACTCGTATCTTCCGTGCTACCGGAATCTTCACGGTCTACTATTGCCTCTTCTGTCGGCGTTGGCTCCGGTGCGGGTGCAAGCACGGGCTCGGGCTCGAAATTCAGGTGCAATTCGGTGTTTTCCCTCTTCATCTGCCTCTTCAGCTGCTGCACGGCCTTGATGTGCTTTTTGCTCTTCTCGTGCGCCTCGAACTGCTTCTCGCTCTTGAACGACTTGTCACAAACCACACACTCGATCTCTTCGACCACCTCGGACGCGGCGTCGCTCGAGAAGCCACCCTCGAACTCGTCTGTCTCGCCACCGGGGCGGGATCGTGCCCACTCGGGCTCGACATAGGACGCGGTCAGCCTCTCCTGGTTCGCCGCCCGCTGGCGAGCCGCCTGCGCAGCGGCTGAGTCGCGCAGGATCTTCTGGCGCTCTGCCTCGGACTGCATGCTGGGCACGTAGCGTGGGTCGCGCTTCCGCACAAAGGCCACGAGGGATCGTACAGCGTCGTTGAATTCGCGCGCGGCCTGTTCGCGGGCCTTTTTGTTCTCCTTTTCCATGATGCGGCGCACCGCCCGTTCTGGCGCATCCGAAAGCCTGTACTTGTCCTTCCAGCTGAACGACTTGCGCGTTGCAAAGTTGGCCCAGTCCCGGTAAAAGGGCTTGGCAACTGCATCGTGGGTGTCGGCCGCCTCGCCAAAAGGTGGATACTGCATCGGGATCGCCTGCCCGTCCCAGCTGCATGCGGCCTCTTCCTCGAGGGCGAGCTGAGCAAAGGTCTCGTGCAAGATGCCAAAGAAACCGGTGGGAGAATCGGTAAAGGGTACTTTGGAATGGAAGCGGCCCATGAGCGTGTAGAGCTCTTCGGTGGTTGTCAGGCGGACGTTGTTGTAGAATCGCGAGGACGCCTCTTGTCCGTCGGCATCTGCTGTGCCGTCATCGCCACGAAGAATGGCGTCGCGGTGAGAGTCATACCAGGCTCGTTCCTGGGCGTCGGACAGGATCTCATATGCTGTCTGAACTTCGGCAAATCGGCGGGTGGCGTTTTCCGTGTCGTTAAAGTTCCGGTCCGGATGCAGCTCCAGGGCTTTGCGCCGATACGCTTTCTTCAATCTGCACCACAGCACTATCAGCGACTGTGCAAGGAATTCAGAAGGATCTGATCTGGTTTAGATGCTACAGCCTCGATCGGCTTACGCACTCTTCGTCTGTCGCTGTTCGCTCAACACTCAACAGCTCGTAGTAGCATGTCTTTCGCACGATGACCGGCGCCTGCGCAGCGCTGCCGCCACTCCGGTTTGTGGACTGCTCTGCTCCCATGCTGCAGACGATCGGAGGTAAGGTTCAAACTTTGCGACAGACAACTTGCGGTTGGTGTGGAGTCAATTTTGCCTTGTAGGTGTGATTATGTAATGGTATCAGTCCCCTAGAACACAGTGGCATATCTTACTACTAGAAGACGCCAGGGCCTAGATCTGTAAAATTTTCGACCAGAATTAGGCAAGAGAATTTCCAGGAAGTGCATTGCATTGATTAAGCGCGTAGCGACGGCCACTTTGGGCCAAACATTTGCCCACATGGTCGCCTGACACGTTCTGAAAGACTAAAAACGACTCATCGCACCCTCCAGCCTCCTGTCGCGACGAAAGGGTTGCCAAGAAAAGGTTCCATGTACTGCGGACGGCAGACGGCCTGGATCGAAGCTATATTTTATACTTTCTTGGCACGGAACTTACTGGATCTGCACGTCATCGCCTTGTCCTTCTAAAGAACAGGCCCTACTCTCTATCCGACCGGCACAGCCTTGCCAAGACAACGGTCGGCTCGCCATGGGCACCGCAGGAACCGAGCCATCTGTCGAAGAGCCTCTACGACCGTTCGTCTGCTGACCGGCCATTGCCACCCGCACACAATGAAGTTTGCCCGCGCGTTCAAGGCCGCCCTGCAGAGTGGAGGTTCGTGGGTGTTCCTGACCAGGCCATGGGGATGTTCGTGCTGACTCGTCCCAGACTACCCGGACGAATGGTGCACGGCAGCGATCCCCTATCCGACGCTGAAGAAATGCCTCAACAAGATTCGAGCCGAGCTGCAGAGCCTGGGCCTCGATGCCGACTCGCTCCGACAACTGCAGGAGACCCAGGCTGTATTGGCGCATGGCGATCCGATTCCCCTGGCCAAATACAAGCTGGATGGTGAATCCGAATCCGACTCCAGCGTCCGGTCCTCCTAGACTACGTACTGACCATGAGCCTGCAGTGAGCGACTCGGACGTGCAGCCGCACTTGACGGTATACCTCGATCTGGAGGACGGCGCCGTTGTGGACGCCTCTCTGTCCCCGGCATCCCGGGCTTTTTTGCAGAAGCAAGCCGACATCCGCCGCAAGGCTGTGGCCGACTTGCACCATCACCTGGCACCCGACGTGCTGCCGGCAGAGCCACCCAACCACAGCACGGGCCCGACCTCGTGCACGACCGCACCGACATCGCCAGGCCACGAGCGGGACACGAAGGACGGCCAGAAGCGGCTGCAGCGCGTCGAGGTGTCTCTCACAGCCGACGGCGAGTTCTTCCGGCTCATGTACGAGGACATGGCCAAGCTGGAACGCATCGGCCAGGCTGAGCAGGCGGCCATTGTGACGGACGTGGAGGAGCTGGGCAAGCAGGTGGCGACAGTGGCGCGGCCGGAACGCAGGCGACGGATGCTGCTGGGCCATGGCCACGGCCACGACGACACGGCCAAACCGCACAAGCCGCACAAGCACGCCAGCGACCTGTCGCGGTGGCGCTCGGTCTTTGAGCTGTACCTGGACGCGCAGGTCTTCTTCTCGACGCGGGAGCGCGACCACGGAAAGGCACGGTCGTCGGCCGAGGCGTCGCGCCAGCTCGACTGGTTCCAGGAACAGGTGCGGAAGCGCGGGCTGCTGCAGAGCTTTCAGCTGCCGGCGAGCCTGGTGGCCTACCAGCGGTTCCTGCTGCTGAACAAGCGGCTCTTTCTCAACCTGCGGTTCCGCGAGCTGAACCAGACGGCCCAGGCCAAGATCCTGAAGAGTGAGTCCATCGCACCATCTGTCGACAAGACCGTCTGCTGACACGGTCCAGAGTTCGACAAGTGGACGTCGCTGGGCGTCTCCAAGACGTTCCCACACGCGCTCGCGCGGCGGCATCAGGACGTGCTGGTCGAGGGCATGGCCAAGGACGTGTGCGCACGCATCGCGCAGGACGTCGTGGCCGTGGTGCCGCGGCTAGAGGACTACACCTGTCCGGTGTGTCTGAGCCTCGCCTGGCTGCCGGTGCGGCTGCAGTGCCGCCACGTGTTCTGCGTGCGATGCGTCATCAAGATGCAGCGCGAGAAGCAACGGTTCTGTCCCCTCTGTCGCGGCGAGGTCGTCATGGAGGCTGACCTGGACAATCTGGACGAGGACCTGGAGCGCTTCCTCAAGCTGTACTTCCGGCGTGAGGCCAAGGAGAAGCAGCAGGCCAACGAGATGGAGCGTGGGGTCGAGCTGTTCGGCGAGAGCTACAAGCCTGTGTCGTGCGTCTTGATGTGAGGTGGTTCATGCCTAGATCGCTTGTTTTCTATATACCCATATTATGGTGCTCTTTTCGTCCTCGTCCTCTTTCATGCTGAGTAAGCAGTTCATATGACGAAGCTACATCAACGCCCTTTATGCAGTAAACAGTTCATATGACTAAGCAGCCTCCACAGCCTTCGCCGCGTCCAACGCAGACTGAAAGGTCGCCCGCAAGGCCGCCGTGTCCTCGAGGCCGACGCTGACACGCAACAGGTTCGGGTCGACGCCCAGCGACGCGCACCACGGCAGCTCGGTGAAGTGCGCCAGCACGACGTAGGGCGACGTCAGGGTGAAGTTGGTGCCGAGACTGGGGCCCTTGGCCGTCGCCACAGCATCGAAAAACACGATGGCTTGCTCCTTGCGGTGGAAGACAAAGGAGAGCAGGCCGCCGTAACCGCCGACACGGCCCGCGTGGCCGCCGCTGCCCTGCTGGCCGCCACCGATGCGACACGCCTCGTAGTTCTCCCGCCACTTACCATACTTGGGGTAGTGCAGCTCCTTGATCATTGGGCTGGCCAGCAGAACTTCACACACGGCCTCGGCGTTGGTGTTGATCCGGTCGATCCGGTCGGCAAAGTCGCGGCTGTTGCGCTCCATAAAGATAATGTCCTCGGGCCAGTAGCTGTCCTGGTTGTAGAGCGCCGTGGCGGCCGCCTTGAGCACCGCGTAGTAGCGACTCTTCTGGTTGAGCACCAGACTGCCTCCCATGACATTGCAGTCGCCCGAGAAGATCTTGGTCAGGCTGCTGACCACAATGTCGGCAAACGGCAGCACGTTGATGTTGACAAACGTGCCAATGGTCTCGTCCACCACCACGGCAAAGTCGTAGGCGTCGGCCAGCCGGCGGATGCGCGTCAGATTCGGACACGACAGCAGCGGGTTGCCTGGAAACTCGCAGAACAGCGCCAGGAACCGTTCGCCGCCCTGGAGCCGGGCTTCCAGGTCATCTAGGTCCTCTTCGGACGCGCGGCCGTAAAACAGACAGCCGCCGCCAAACTTCTGCAGGATTTTGAGCGTGTCGACGTAGGGGAAGCCGAAGTTGATGCTCTGCAGCAGCGCACTCTCCTTCCGGCCGGCCAGGAGGTACTGGTGCGCGTTGAAGACCGCATTCATGCCGCACGGGTAGAGGTACACGTCGTCTTCGCGGATGTTCTCGGGGCCGTCTGCCGCTGCTGTTACTGCCGGCGTCAACGGTCGCATGTCGAGGTCCATCTCGTTGTCCGCTGTCAAGGCCCCGGTGATGCGCCGCCGGATTGCCGAGCCAGCCCGCCGCACAAACGACAGGTCGAGGTTCCGCCCAAACCGCTCTTCCAGGAAGCGCGCCGTCTCGTCCTCGTCCACCCCCCGTCCGTCGGCACCGCTGGGGCTGTGGCCTGCAGACCGCGGCGTCAGTGGCCGCTCGTGGGGCACAATGTCGCTAGTCGGTGACATTGGACGGCGGTAGCGCTTGGGGCCGCGGAACGGCTTCACGGCGGCCGGCAGCTGTGTCGATGGCGACACGGTCGGTGCTGTTGCCGGCGTCAGTGTCGGCGAGAGGGCTGATGGCACAAGACCGCTCGTGGCCTGTCGTGCACCGCTGCCGGCGCCCGCGTCTTCCGACACGCGTACCAACAGGCCCTTGCCAAACAGCTTGTGGCAATACTCCGCCCGCCGGCTGGAGACGCCGTCACCGGAATGCTGCCAGTACTGCTTGGCAAATGGGAAGACCTCCGGATTGAACACGACTGCTGAGATGGTGGGCGCCAGCGGCCTGAATGGTGACGCGTCTGGCCGGGAAACGTCCAGGCCCAGGTGCACAGTGCCTATGTTGTCCAGTACAGACGCAGGCGTCGCTATCTTCCGGACAAACGCAAGGCAGCGGGCTGCTGCTGCGCTGCTGGGAAAGAGCATGGCTGTTTGGCCCGCCTGACCGTACCGCTCAGCTATGCTGGCGGCAAAGGCCTGGATGCTTTTGTGGACAAAGAATCTGCAATGGGGATCCGATCAGCTGCCCGCACACCCACACGTCTGCACCCTCGGCGAGACTGCCCACCTTGGATAGCCCGTGACCAGCTTGGACACGACCTCCTGCCTGCCCTCCTCGTAGCCAACATTGTCCGCCCATGTGGGGAGAGACACGCTGACAGCCTGGCCACACAGTCAGTATCCCGGTCTCATCGCGCCTGAAGGGAATATCACGCACGTGCTCCGTGTCGGGAGGTATGGATTCGCCCAGACCGATAGTCACCATCTTGAGCGTGGGAGCAGGGGAGACGTGAGAATAGGGAATTGGATGCCAGCAGCTTCTTCCAATATCCAACTGCGTTCCCGATATCCAAAAAGCGGAGTGACTCAGAAGACGGAAATTGATGGTCTAGTTCTGAAAATAGAAAAATAGATTAGAGCAACGATACCCCTCCAACTCCGACGTCCGGGTAACTCCTGCCTATGTTCAGGCTTCCAGGTGCAATCAACATGCAGTTCGTGCCTTCACTTATGAGTCGAGCTTTTTGTTCTCCTCTTGCGGAAGGGGCAACCCTCGAGCTGACCCGGTGATCACCTTGTCTCCTTTCCTTGCGACTTCCTGTTACGGCCGACTATCGGAGGCAAAATTTTCCGGATGTTTGCCATTTCAAAGTCACTAATAGCAGACACCAGGAAGCCGTGGCTTTTCACGTGTAGAAATGCTCCATTAGAAATGCTCCAGCTCGCATATAACCGCATTTAATGGCAATAGGTTGCTATTCCTCGTTCAGACCTGGTGCCGACGTCACCTACAGACTGCCGTATCACAGGCTCTGTGCCAAAGATGTTAGATGCATTACACATTTCGTTTCCATTGCACATTTCCAGGCTCGCCCTCCATTCCCTCCGATCTCCCCGATCTCGTCCTCCGTAATCTCCGTATTCTCTGCAATCCAGAACAAAACCACACAATGCTCACGTGAAATATAAGAAAATATGTCTAGCATGAAACCCCGGTTCAATACCGCTGGCCCCGGCTGCCCACACAGCTAATGCTGTCGCTCGGCGCAACGCTGTCGTTGTCGTCAAACAGCATCGGGTCAACCTCCTCTTCGTCGCTCGGATAGGTGTCCCACCTCGCATGGCTGCCGCCCGCACCACTCTGGGGCAGAGTCATATCGCGCGACGAGCGGTAGCTACCAGACCGGCTGGTAGAGTGACGCACTGTTGCGCTGCGGCTGGCGCTGGGGGGCATCGATGTCTGCCGGCTGCCACTGCCGCCGCCCCGGATAGTCACACCTGTACGATGGCTGCGGGTCGAGACGTAGCTTTCCGGTTCCATCCTGGGATCGACCCTGGGATCGGCCCTGAGATCAACCCTGGGGTCGGCCCTGAAATCGGCTCTGGTATCAGCTCTGGGATCAGCTCTGGGAGGAACATCGAACGTGGCGCTGCGACGCGACAACGGTGGTGCATGGGCCGGTGCATGAGCTGGTGCATGGGCCGGCGCATGGGCCGGCGCATGGGCCATGTCGTAGTGGTGGGAGGCCGCACGGGGCGAATCGTAGTGGGAAGTTGCACGGGGTGTGTCATAGTGGGATGTTGCGCGGGATGGATCATGGCGAGACGGCGTACGCGACGCCTCATAGCGGGATGGCGCAGGGGACAGATCGTAGCGCGACGGCGTGCGGGATAGATCATGGCGCGATGGTGCGTGAGACACGTCGTAGCGAGGCGGTGCATAGTTGCCACCGCCGCTGCTGCCGTACCGGGGCTCGTCCTCTGCGATGAGCAGCGGCGCTGTACGGCCTGGGGTGGCCTCACTGACCGCCCGGCTGGCCGGACGGCTGCTGGACCGGAACTGACGCGACGAGGAATGGCGGCTGCGGCCGTCGTCGTATTCGTAAACGTCCTCCACTTCACGGCTCTCCTTCCTCGAGCCCGTTGCTCGCATGCCCTCCTGGCTGCTGAACCGCGGGGGTGCATAAGCTGGGTAGGGGTCCGGGAATGTGGATCGGCGTTGGAAGCTCGGAGCAGTGGCGGGCTCTTCGGAGGAGCGGTCGCGCGGCGATCTGCCTGACAGCACAGAATAGGTCAAGGCTGCCCCAGCTACAGCGCCCGCTGCAGCCATGCCAAACATGCCCGCCGCATTCTTGGGTTGCTCGCGTGGTGGTGCGGACTCGTATACAGCCGCGGATGTGGTGGCCGTTCGGCGCAGACCGCCGCCCTGGTGGTAGCGTGAGGAGGGCGAAGAGTGTGAGGCCGGTTCGGCATAATAGTCGGTCGAGTCGTGGTACCGGGGGTGGTTTCTGGAGTACGAACGGGACGGCTCCGCCGCTGGAGGGCTGTGGTCATAACTGATCACGCGAGGCGGCTCCGACTCTTCGAATTGGTGCCGCCGGGAGACAGATGATGGACCATACTGTGTTGGATAGCTGTAGGAAGGCCGGTAAGCAACGGCCATTGTGTTTGCTGTCCGGTCGGTCAAGCAGTCTTGAGGCAGAATGGTCGAGGCTGCCACGAGTACCGCTGATAGCTTGGGGTCGGAGAAAGGCTTGAAAGCAGCTCAGTGAAACTCGTCGACGGCAACAGTCTGTCACGAGACGGGTTGGTGGAGCTGGAAACGAGGCTCACGAGAGTCGACGGGTCCTAAGGACAGAAGATGTGGACAGCGGGAAGAAAGGGAGGAAGACGAAGAAGAGGACGGGATGGAAAGAAGGAAGGTAATTCCCAGAGGTTGACAGACGGCTGCATAGGCAGAGGCCGAGGGGAGACGGCTAACGTCAACGACCGGTATCATTAGGACGAGCAGATGTGGAGTGGCGTGGTAAACGAGCTGTGATTTGTCTGCTGACTGAGTGGGTTTGACCAGGGGGATGGCGGCAAAAGGGGAGGCCGGAGGCCAAGAATGAGGGTGGGATGGTCTCAGCGGATAGGTGGTGCTTACCAGACAGAGTAGGTGGTGGTGTGGATCGCGGTATCATGTGTGGAGGGTAAGATACGAGTACGTTGGACGCCGGGCAATGCCAAGGCTGCTCAGGTACCTGTTCATTGTCCTCGGATTTCGTCTGTCGGCTAGCCAGCGGCTCACCAGACTGGCCAGCGGCTCGTTCTTGCAAGTTGCCAGCAAGTGGTGATGACAAGAGCGTGTGGCGCGGCGATGTGACAGCATGTGATGGGTGCGATCACAGGTGATGGGCAGACTGGCTGCCTATGAGCGATCGGTACTCGATTCTCGTAACCAGCAGTCAAAATCGCTTCCTTCCTCCCACGGCGGGTCTCTGCCAGCGCATTGCTACGACCGGGCTGTGGCAGACTTCTGGCCTTGGGGCCATCTCCCTTGGGCACCGTTTTTGCACGTTTGGCATAATATGTCACTTTCAGCCCAGGAGCATCCGCCTCGATTCATTCTCTTCAGCATGAGAGTGAAGAATGCCGCCCTGAACAGAGCACGTATTCTCCAGGCAACGAGGCGCTCTCGACTGACCACCGCCCGCTGGAAGAGATGCAACATTATTTCTTATTCAACCCGCCATTTCCGCTCTTCGTCTTGGTGTCCTTTTTTCTTCCCTTTTTGGTACTGGGCTGTGTGGCTGCAGTAGTGTGCGTGCATGTGGTCAGGGCAAAACGCACACTCGCAGCTGTATGGCTGTCGATATGCACAAGTGATTGGGGGTGGGTGTTGGTGGGTTGTGCAGCCTGTTTATTTTCAGGTCCGGCTGGCAATAAGTTGTTGGGCCGTAAGATGCAGAGATGTGCCAAATAAGATGTATCTTATCTTATGAGCAGTGCCTTACTCCAGGAAGGTACACTGGGATAACTAACTATTCCAAACTCGGCAGGAGTGCAGAACCGCGCGGCTGCCCATTCTACTCGCGTCCGAAAGCTGTCGTGACATCTGTCATCATACATAGTAAGATACAGCTGACTACAGCGCCCGCCTGTTGTGTTCGCCAGCAGCAATCCGCAAACCCACGAGGGAGCAACCAACATGTTGCACTAGGGAAGAAACTCAAGTTTACCGGGCCGGCCAGTGGACCGTGTCCTCTTATTGGCGGCCTCGAACAAACGCATTGTCAGACAATCGAAATCAGGGATGTGCAAAATAGCTCGTCTTCCGGGGCGAACAGTTAAGTTGGCCTGCCGGAAGCCATGCAAGAAGTGCAAAGAGACGGATTCATGCCGAAAGGATGGCATCGAAGAGGAAAATTGCTCCAAAGAGGGGAAAAGCCATCCCCGCATCCAATCAAAGCTGAGGTTAAGCCCCTCTTTCCCTCCAACAGCCAATGCCTTCTTGCAAAGTATACATGAGTTTATGCTTGGCGATTGAGGAGGTACCCCCTCTTTAACACACTTGCCCTCAAAAGCAAGGCGAGGCGAGCAAAAGGACAGGGCGATCCAGATCACCGAAAGAGGCCTCTGTGCTTTTCAGCGAGCATTGTGGAGTAGTGGAGCAAACACGCACTTCAACATCGCAACCGGCCGAGGCGGATCGTGCGCCCCGTTGTTCAAGCAACGTGCTCGTTCGGCCTCGATAGGGAGTTGGATCCATCGACCAGGAAAATGCGTTCGAGGGAAGTGTAGAGGCTGCCCAACGGGCGAACCAACAGAGCTCCATAATCCCCCCCATACCAAGCAGATGCATGCGCACCCAACGTGGCGCGGCATCCTCAGGGTCGACAGTGGAAGACTGTGCGAACCGTTGCCCGAGATCAGCAGTAAAACATTTTCCCATCAGGCGTCGACACCTGCATAGGCCATGCAGACATCTAAAAGATGCCAATGACGCCGGTGAGAGCGAAGGGAGCACGTATGGCCTACCACCTTAAGGATCATGTCCGTTGCATCATATGATTCACTGTAAGCTGCATCTTGGTCAAGGGTCCACTAATTGTGTGCTATTGAGCCATATTTTATCTTACATTAATCCCAACCGAACTCCCGTAGTAGCCTAAGAGAGAAGAGAAATCCACGTTCGCTATACCTTCGCAATCCAACAGAACACCCCTACCAATCACGTGAGCCCAACTCGTCCGGGCTATCATTTCTCCCATACATCCTTCCTGTCGATCTCTCGCAGGAGCTGGAGACCAAGCCGAAAGGCCAAGCACGAAAGGAAAAGACAGAAAGAAATATGGAACAAGTTGAAGTGTCCCATGCAAAGAGCCAGGCCCGAAAGCGGGCTCTTGGATCCGGTGTTGAACGCCCCATGTTTTGGTTGCAAAAACAGCAGACAGCGCAAAGCACACATCGACCCAAGTGTTCCAGACAGGGCCGGTTAACTGGGCGGGTTTCTGCGATGTTGTATCACATTGCCGACCCAGCACCAACCAAGCTGTCGGAAAAGAGACAGAAGTTCACCAGACTAAAACACGAACGGTACACCCATTCTTGTTCCGTGCCCGACTGACGTGCTTCAAAATCTCCCCTCTTGCGCCCTTCTCATTCATATCTCTTCCTTGCCATCTCTTCACCGTGGCCTCGGCAAGAAACAGGTACATTTGGCCATTTAGATGATTCCCCAGGAATCCTCTGCGGCATGACAGAACTTGCTGCACGCAACACTTGCCGAGAGGCTGTAGTTGCTGATCGAAATCTTGTCGTCAACATACTCATCGGCAAAGTTGTCGGGGCCCTTGGCCATAGCTCCGATGAAAACACAGATGCTCTGGTTGTCATCCAGGTTGTCGACGTAGTCACGCACACGCATGACCTCAGCATCAAAACTCAAAGTCACTTTCCTGCAGTTTGGCGGCAAGTGGTCGGTGATGGGGTTCTTGATCACCCGAAGGAGCTTTTCCTGTGAGTTAGTAGACCGGATGGACAGTCTGTGGAGCAGCTGCACCATCAAACCAGCAAACCGCTTGAAGGTTCTGGGTATCCGGACAGACGGAGACACCTCGATCAAGACATCCTTTGCCGTAAGAATGTAGATCTGCAACTTGCCAGCTTTGTTGATTGGCGAGTCAAGCAAAGTGAGCAGACACTGTGAGAGGTAGGTGCGGCAAAGACTTAGCATAAGAGTTCGCCAGCCTTAATATCAGGATTTCTGAAAGGCAAACCTGGTGTGTAATATCGGGCCGGGCGTCGCTGATATCTCTATTCATCTTGCGCATCACACCAATGTGTTCGTCGCTGTTGAGCAGAGAATACTTCTCGTCCCGGTGGCCAAGACGATTGGCCGCGCTGTTCTGAGAAGCAGCACGGTACGTCTCGAGGCTGGCGTTGGCGAGAACGACAATAAGCCTTCTAGAGTCGTGGTCGGTAGACGGGATGGGGTGGTGTTGCTCTGCAACAAGCTGCGGAAGTGCTGGGGGCGGCAGAGACTGGGTTCCTGTCATTGGGGAGTCGTCATCAGGGCCTTTGATCCTCACAAATATCATCCATCTTCATTCGCCGCATGTCTTTCTGCTGCAATGCCGCTTGCTGAGAAAGAGCAAGCAAAGCAAGCTCTTATAGCATAGAATGAGCTGCGATGGAGACGGCTATGTAGATATGGCATGCCAATCGATCAGGCAGACATAAATAAATTCTTGCAGACAATTTGCAGCAAGCAGGAAAGGGGGTGTCGAGCATTATCAAGGCTTGGGGGATCAAGGATGCACTTACGCTGTCTCTTGCCAGCACGGTACTCGGGTGAAGACATTGTGTGTAGTTCGAAAGAAAAAAACACTCGTAGAAGAATAGCGAAGGCGAATTGAGACCGGGGTAATGACGAAGTATAACAAGCAAGCAATGGAGGCGAAAGGAACAAGAAAAAAGCTTGGGGTGTAGAGGAAGGAAATTTTGTTGAGGTGAGAAAAATGGTGAACTAAAAGTCACGGGACTACAAGTCCGGCATCGCACAAGTAATCGGCAAGCCTAGACCACTTGTGTCGAAACCAATATTATCGGTTGCCCTCTAGAATTAACATTGCACCCATTGCACCACCGTTGACAATAACCAGATAATTTGTATTTTACCCGGCCGTAAAATTTATAAAAATGCCCGCAAGCTGCGGGCTTCGAATCATTTGTATCATTGACGCATCAGGCTCGCTCTATCTGTTTATGTCCTTGTGCATAAGCATTAGCGGAGTCAAGACTCCAGAACCCACCTCCTTATGGTAAGATAATGAACAAAATATGTACATATGTAAGATACTCCGTCTGTACGGAGTATTATACCCCGTACGGAGTACGTCGTAGATATATTCCGTACTACGGAGTGGGATCTGAATGCTGCTCATGCCCCATATAAGCAGAGTCTATCTGGCATCCGACTAATATTACCAAGGTAATGGTATGCAGCGCGCTATTCGATACTAGTGGCGGTGCATGTTGGTCAAGTATAAGTAGTTTCCTGCGTCGGAAGTAACATCAATTCTGCCTTGCTGATGAACTTACAGTCATCTGTCCATGTTTTTGTGAATATGTGTCTGTACGTCGTGAATTGGGCTACTGCTTCACTCTTGCTTGTAAAATGGGTCGTAGTAAGCCCCGACGGCATTGCCCCCGCCATTCTTATTCCCGACTATCTTTCCCATTTGCCCCTATGCTCATTTTCTAGCGCAAACTACGCTGTGTTTCTTTCGCTGTGGAGCCCCGAAAGCTGCAACGCAACCATCTTGATCGACGTTTCAGCGTTGTCCAGAATACGAGAACCAACCTCCAACGAACTAATAAGCGCTGAGTACCACGAGTCTCCCTTGTGTCAAATGCAGTTTCTCGGATAGGCGAACCCTTCACCTCTAGTGTACGAATATGTATGTCATTATACGGAGTACGGATTACGGTGCGATATAAATCTTAAGGTTTATCTGTGGGGTTCTGTCAACTCTAAAATAAAAAGTCAGACCATTGTTTCGCGGTCTGCTTCCGAGACCCTCCTGCTGACAATTGAAATGCCGTATCCGTCCCAAAACCCAAGAGCAGGTGGCTGGTTGCGTCCCCATGCGCATGTCGTCACAGGAGACCATGTAGCAGTGACGGGATCGTCCTCCATGGCCAAACCGACGGGTTCCTGTAGAAGAGACACGCTTAGAACTTACTATGTGTACGGGGTGAAGGCTTGCCTCATTGCCGTGCGAATCCGTGCCAGGTTGTGACATCAAATCCACTCCATACCAGGGGCATCAATAATATTCTCGTCTAAACACTGCCAGGAAACAAAGCTGGAGATCAAAAAGCACCACTTACTCTAGGACAGCATCCTTTACATTGTAAACTCATCTAAACGGCCTTCTGGCATTACATCTGGATTTGCAAAGCAGAGCCGCAGATGGCGTGTAGGTTGCTCAGAAACCAAGTGCTCGAGCGGAAATGACCAGAGTGCAGGACCGAAAGTGTGCCGACACACCCAAGATTTTTCAAGCCGTCAACCTGACGCCAAAGTTAGCCATGCAGATCCCGATCAAGGCGAACAAGCATTGATCTGAACGAGCATATCCCTTCCGTACCCCTCTCGTTTACATAAAGTTTCGTCAAGTTGATTTCTTGTGGGTATGTACCTTCTGTAGACAAAGGGCACTCCCCGGTTAAAAGTTCCTCACGAGAGCTACGAAGTATCTTACATAGGATCAACGTGCTCCCGAAGCCAGCTATGGAAAAAAGCTTCTTTCCAGGTGGAGCCCGTGCCTGAATCAGCTTTTGGTGTGCTCCCCTGGGGTAATCGCAAATACATGGCAGAAAGAAGACCAGAACAGAATGCCACTTGTTGCAACCGGGCACGTTGTGGACAGCTTTCCATGCCCGTGTTGACTGCTTCTTGCAGCTGAGTGTGACCTACGCTGCACGACGTAGTAAACGGCGAGCAGCCCTCACCTTCCGTTTTTAGACAATAGGTGCCTTTTCGAAAAGAACAGTGCCGCTGAGCTCGTTTGCCCCAGCTGTCAGGATGGGGGGGGGGCCTTGGCTGGCTTGCTATCATGTACGTTGTAGAAGTATGTCATCTTCGTTGCAAGTCTCATACACTTTCTGTTTCGCTAGGCTGGTGCTAAGCAGTGTGATTGGCTAGGTCGCTGTAAGATGCCGAGCTGCTTCGGGGCTTTGATGGGGTCTGTGCCTTCCTCGAGACTGCTGGGCGCACCTGCCGTCGCCGAAAGAAGGATTTTGCTCGTGGTCGTAAATCTCTCATCTCCCTTCTCTTCTATCCACGGTCTTTCCAATACGACTTGTTCAAGTAGGGAGTGCTACTATGTACGACAATCTGCATGGCTTACATTGTCCACAACAGGTGGAGACCGCAATTACAAGCCTGTTGCGCCTCGGCTGAGATGTCTACCGCACAGTTCCATCGTCTGAACAGCCTATCAGATATAGGATAACTGCAGTCTGGCACCGACAGCTGCCGGGCGGCATCACATCGATGGAACGGCTGCAATGACCTGGGAGGTTCATGTGTCAGGAGCCTGCTAAGCGCGGTGGAGACGCCGACATAACCTTACCTCCTGTGCGTCCGGTCTTTGTGGAGAACAAGAGAAACGGGGCAGGCCGGGTGCAAGGTACGTGCAAGAGGGCGGCCCTGTGGCCCTGCGACAGGCACTTCCTCATATCCGGTTTCAACATCTCATTGAGGCAACGGGATCTGCTTTTCCTACATGGCAGGCATGCAATTTTTTTTGGGCTTGCACCGTGTTCCACCCTCGGCCACTTCTCCTTGCCTTTCCCCCTGGCAAGTGGAGTCGGAGAGGAGGCTCAGTGCCCTTTTGTTGGAGATCAGGCCCGTAATGCCATGGGATTGTCTGTGCCAAGAGATATAAGTAGGTCCTCAAGACCGAGCTGATTCCCGTTTCCACTCTTCTACCAGTGTCACTTTATCATATATAACCGTCTGTCCTGAAACCTGGACCGTCGCTGACGCCCTTTCTTTTCTTCTTTTGCCTTCGTTCTTTACACTGTCCTCTTTTATCTGTTTCTTGATTCATCTTGCTAGTCAAGAAGAACAGATCACGTTGACCGTGCATCTGATTTCACTTACATTCTTTTCAGGACAGCTTAATTTTTTTCTCCTTCTTTTACCCCATTTGCAGGACAGGTTGCCGCTCATTTGTTTTATATCCCCTCCTCACACCTCAACCGACACAAAAGTACAACAATCAGCCAAGATGGTTTCTATGAAGCTGGCCTGCACGGCAACCCTGTTTTCTGTCGCCCTCGGGTCGCAGAACGGTGTCCGAGCAAGCAACACGAACAACGGAGGTTCCGACAGCACAACGCTGTCTGCCAATGCCATCCAGTCGGGTTCTTTCGTGGATGGCTCCACCAGCATAGGCGCGGCTGAAGTTGGCCAGGCTTTGTCCACAACTTCGCAGAACAACTTCATCAACTTCTGCTCTGGCCAGACCCTCACGAACGGTCTCCAGATCACCACAGGTTCCTGCAACGGTATTGGTAAGTTGTCTGAGAAACGGAACCAGTCCCTGAATAGCGCGTCAGACAGCGTCCTGACAATTGATACACAGTCATGGGTCAGATTCCTGCCAAGACGAACATGATCTCGACCGTCATCACCAATCCCCAGCTGAGCCAGTCGATCAAGGCCGGCGTGGAGTTCAACATTACCGTCCAAACCAAGAACCTGGTGGCTGGCTCGTTCACCAACGCAGACGCCACCTACTACTCGGCACCTCAGCAGCTCCAGAACGGCAATATCGTTGGCCACGTTCACGTTACGGTCCAGGATCTTGGCAACAGCCTGAACCCTACGACGCCTCCCGACCCGACACAGTTTGCCTTTTTCAAAGGCATCAACGATGCCGGTAACGGAAACGGCCTTCTGTCTGCCACTGTTGTCGGTGGCCTGCCGGCCGGAAACTACCGTGTGTGCACCCTGACGTCGTCTGCCAACCACCAGCCGGTCATCATGCCCGTTGCCCAGCGTGGCTCGCAAGACGACTGCACCAAGTTCACCGTCACCGGCAATGGTGGCACTACCAACGTGGCGGCCAACGATGGAACCAAGTAGGTTAACCTCTACCGTCACCAGAAGTAAAACCAGATTGCTAACAATATTGCAATCTAGTGGTATCGCTGCTGCTGCTCTTGCTCAGTCGGCTGTCAACGCAGGTCCGGGTTTTACTACCAAGGCTGGCGCATCTACAAGTACAACTGCTGCAGCCAACAACAACAACAACAACGGCAACAACAACAACAACAACAATGCCGCCAAGTCTAGCAGCGCTGCAAAGGCTACCACTACCTCCAAGGCCAACGCTGCTAAAACTACCAGCGCTGCCAAAGCTACCAATAATGCTGCTAAAGCCAATACTGGCGGCAATGCCGGCGGCAATGCTGCCGGCTTTGGTGGCCGTCCCGGTGCCGGCGGCAAGGGCGCCGGCGGCAGGGGCCAGCGGCTTACACGTCTCGCACGCCGGAAATTTGTTGCCTAAGGCATATGATATAATTGTGCTTTTCCTTTGTCTTGGTGGCCATCGTGAGTGGTCCAGGAGGCTGTGGGTTGTAGAGGTGTAAGAGGGCTCGATATTTTATACACTTGATGGTACTTTATTCTTATTTCCTGATGTCACGCAATGTAAACACGAGAATTTTAGTTGGGGAGCCGATTTACTAATGAATTTGACAATGCATTTTGCAGAATTCGTTGGTCCCCCCTTTCTAGGATCGGCCTCCTTTCCCATGGTCATCTCATTTGCATTTCCATCTAGTTTCCCTACTTGCACTAGTGCCTGCTGTAATTGTTTAAGAATATGTTCCTACGTCGTACATCGTACGGAGTAAACTAAGTTTAAATACTACAATGATTAGTTTTACAAGCAAGTATGGAGTACTGTGGTAACCGCCTAGATACTCCGTAGCAATGGGGCGGTGGATATGTCTTTTTTCTGATAACAGGATAGGGGCTGAGAGCTGGGCACGGGGCTACGTCGTACGGAGTAGATACTCAAAGATTTCCGACCACAATAATGTGTAATGTTCAGCGCGAGGGTTTGGCAGTGTATGATCAACAATCCGAAACAAGAGCAGTTAGAGTTGGGTGGGACATTCGGACAATATATGTGGGGCTGAGCGCTGTATAATGGAGACGTCAAACGCCGAGTCTTTGGACCATGTAAGCTTCGAACTATGGGTAAAGCTTATATGTGGTTTTCAAGCAAGCTTAATACGTGCTTGGTTGTGAGCACATGACAGGTGTGATTTAATTGAACTTTGCCCTCTTTTCGACAAGCTATTCGACTGTGCTCGTTGTTAGTAAGATACGACGATATTGGAAAGCGAAAGTCTTGTCGTGAGCGCGTGCTTTCATTGGCCAATCTACGTAGATGTAGACCCACCTTACGTAATTAAATGGCGATATTTTCAGCTGTCGATCTTGGATTTGGATGAAGATGGTGGACTTATTGGCGACGACGACACGACGACGGCTGATTGAACACCCCAATCCGAACACGGCATACTGAAATGGCCACACACGTTGTCGCAGCCGCCCAGCGGACGTTCCGTGAACTGCACGGCGTCGTGGTGTCTGCGGGCCTGATGCAGAAGACGGTCAAAGTTCGCGTTGGCGGCCGTCAATGGAATGCACAAGTGCAAAAGGTGAGGCTCTGCTCCGGGGGCCGTCCGACGGACCGTTCTGACGCCTCTGTCTGCTTCCGTTTAACCGTGCTGACCGTGCCGTGTGCAGCACTTTGACAAACCGCAATCGTACCTCGTCCATGATCCCAACAACAGCCTTCGCACCGGTGATGTCGTGGCCATCTGCCCTGGCTGGCGCACGTCCAAGAGCAAGCGCCACGTGGTCAAGCACATCATCGCCCCGGCGCAGATCCCGGTGGAGGAGCGTCCCCCCGTGCCGACCGAGGCTGAGCGCTGGGCAGCCGCACTGGCCCAACGAACCGCCAAGGACGAGCGACGTGCAGTGATCAAGGAGGCCCAGGAAGCAGCCGAGGAGGCAGAAGTGCTCTCGTGGCGGCTGCACCGGAAGCAGCAGAAGAAGCTGGCCAAGCTGCAGGAGCAACAGGAGCTGTAAATTCGGCGCGACCGAGAGAAGTCACGGACTGCATTCTGAGCCATTGACAGAAGTTGGAGAGGAACGGACGAGCGGAAAGCGTGATTCGGGTTTCTGCCCTCCAGCCAGAGTGCTCCAGTTCGAAACGGTACTGCTTATATGTACATTACTCTGTATGCCACATGCATGGCAATAGAAGACTAAAGTAAAACGTATCTGCAAAACACCCTGCGCCCCAGACACGTCCCTCCACAAGACAGGCCGTTGTCGTGGGACGCCGTAATCTCTATTCCCCATTGCGGATAAGACAAATACAGGTATGCGTATGCATATGCATAATCTATCCTCCCCGTTCCCCGAACTCTCCAGCCCAGTCCTCGTATTCTTTCAGACCGGATCTGCTGACACTCGGCCGGATGGTTTGCAGGCTGGCAATGAAATCAGACAGCTCCATTGGCCGGATTTCATCCATCTTCATCATAAGAAGAGCCTCACCCAACGACCGCAACGGACCCATGGCAGCGTCTTTCGCCAATGCAGTGATATCCGAGCCGGAGAACCCTACAACAATTCAGTCATCAGCATCGAGAGGGAGAGAAAGGAGTGCAGAGGAGGCAAATACCGTCTGTTAGTGTGACAAGCTTGTGGATGTCGTCGTCGCCCAGATTGTGCTTTTGCTGTCCAAGCAGCGTCTGCAGTTGCACAGTCCTTGTCTCCGCCTCGGGAAGCGGAATGTACTGGCGTCTCACAAACCGTCGGCGAGCTGCCTCATCGATTGCCCACGGCAGGTTGGTTGCGGCCAGAACGAGAACGCGGCTTGCGTCGCCGTTGCGGGCCGCGTCTTTGTCCTCGCGTCCGGCGGCAGCCCGCTGGAGGTCGCTCCATTGGATCAAGAACTCTGTCTTGATGCGCCGAGTTGCCTCATGTTCGCCCGACCCAGATCGCTGGGAGAGGATGCTGTCGATCTCATCCACGAATATGATGCTCGGGGCCAGTGTCTTGGCCAGCACAAACAGCGCACGCACAAGCTTCTCCGACTCGCCGAGATACTTGCTGGTCAGGCTGCTCGCCGAGATGGAGAAGAAGGTCGATCGGGACTCAGTTGCAACGGCACGTGCCAGCATGGTCTTTCCCGTTCCTGGCGGCCCAAAGAGAAGCATGCCTGTGGCCGGCTCACGGAGACCCATAAACAGATCGGGCCGTAAGAACGGATATACGACAGCCTCGCGTAGCGCCTTCTTTGCTGGTTCTAAGCCGGCGATGTCGCTCCAGTGGACGACATCACCTTGCACCACTATCTCATTCAAGATTTGCTTGGCAGCTTCGTCGTCAACACCAGGAGGTAGGCGCTTGAGAATGGTCTGTTTTCTTTTCTTCCACGGAATGCTGCCCCCTCCTTCCACGTCCTTGTCCGGTGTCTCGCTTTCATCTAATTTGTCGGAATCATCGCTAGATGAGGCCTCTAGCTGCACGTCGGCCAGCAGGTGGGAAACTTTGTGCGTCGCATTCGTCTGCGGGTCGATTCCAGAGCCCGCATTCTCCTTCCCTCGTGCTATGCGTTTCCGCAAAATAGCATGTGACCCTGTCGCCGTGTTTCGTTCCGATGCCGACAACGGCGATGCGGCAAAATTGCTCACTGACGTACTGGAATGCGCATTTCGCCTCAACTCGACTCGACTGGATGGAGTGCTGTTCCCAGCCGCGAGCCGATTGGTGCTCGTCGACTTTTGTTTTCCAGAGTTTCCTGATGGGTCCAAATTCGATGCTGATCCTCCTCTTTCAATGCCAGACAGTGGCCTTTGGTTGGACGATGAGCGTTTGGAGCGAGGCGAGTCTGCAGCGGACTGCAAAGAGCGACTAAGAGCGCTTGCGGCAGCATTCAGCGACAACGACGAGGGCTGATACGGAGCCGCATACTCTCCCGAACCGCGGCCATCAGCGACTGCTGCAATAGCCGAGTCGAGGCTGGCCCTGCTTGCCGAGACAGGGGTTAGATCAGACGCAGGTCGTTGCGGAACAAGGCGTCTAGAGTTGCTGTCCCATTGCATCGGAACTGCGCTGGAGGTTGGCGAGTCATCCCGCAGCCTCGGCAAAGAAGGTGGCTCGGTGCTGGTAGGAGTCCGCGGGCTTTCCGTCCTCCCAGATGAGAATCCCAACGCACTCCATGCCAAGGTTGCGGCCTTGCTTGCACCCATCCGCTCTGAAGTGGACTTCCGGTCCGACGATGGTTTTGAGGTTGAGGAGCGAGAGCTCTTGCGACGAGCTTCGCCGGAATTCCCCGTCCGCAAGGTCGGTCGCAACATGTGCTGCTTCTCACGAGTAGGCGACCGGGAAGACTTCTTCGTGAGATCATCTCGTCGAGACGGCGACGCAGCTGCGTCCGGATCACTGAAAGGGTTGACCTCGGGTCGTAGCGCCGGCCGTTTGCTGCCACTGTTGCTTTTGAGGATGCCGTTCTCGGTCAGGGGTGGTGTATGCCCTTCAGATAGTGCAACCTGTGAGTTCAAGGCCGGCCGGCGCGGAGGAACTGGCGGTGGGGCTGATGAAGGAGCTGGGGGAGGAACGGCTGGAAGAGGCCGCGATAGCTCTCCGTACTTCACGGCCGGTATAGTCCCGCCGCCTATCCAGCCATCCCCAGCTGCAGGGCCCGACCCCATGCCGGTGCCAGAAAGGGTTCCCGTCTCCGTTGGAGAACCATTCCGATGATTGGAGGAAGCCCCACGAGACAGCCTCAAGGCCTCGAGGAGGTCGACACGTTCTTGTGCTTGGTATTCCAGTTCCCGCAGACTGTTGGCCAGCGACTTTTCGGATTCAGAAAGAGCTGCAAAGTCTGGGATCGCAGTTTCGGAGCACTGGTGACGTATTTGTTCCACAGCCGATCTCCAGCATCGCATAGCTTCTTCCTCATTGCCCTGCGGCGCGAGTTAGCGGCCATTCCAGCCATAAAGACGTCTCCAGGTCTGCAAAGCCATTTACCTGTCCCTCGTAGTAAACTGCTGTCGAGCACTTCAGGTATCCATCCTCATATATTCTCTGCAGACTGGACGCTGCCGATGACCTTGTATGCAGCATCTTGCTGCAGCCACTGTCGCCAGGAGCATACGAATTCAGGTCCAGTTGGTTTGGAGTAGTGGCTTCGCATTCCTGACAGCACAGGTTTGTTGCGAGGATTGCCAGATGACGAAAGCGTGGGCGAAGGATAAGACAGTGTCAGACTGGCATTCCAGGGCTGAAAGAGGCAGAGCAACACGAGAAGACGAGGTCTTGAGTTTGGTTGGAGCGCCAGTCAGGCGGGGCGCCTAGTGACGTATGGGTGTGTTTTTAGCGGGTCCTTACGGATATGTGCATATAGCTGTCGCTTACGATGATAGTATAGAACCGTGCTCTCGCTGCTGTCTCATATGCATAATCACACATGAACTTCCTGTATTGTGCCTCTGTCATACTATGAAAGTAGCACCCGGATCTCAACGCTCGTCCGTGGAAGCAATACCCGTAGCGCTGTGTCTGGATCCTTGTCCTCGTCTTTTTCGGAAAGGAGCTCGTCTGCGGCATCGAGAATCTTTTCCACGTGCTCGAAATCGACACAGAACCGCTCTGCGGCCTCTTCTGTGACCTGCCGTGCCCGTTTGGGGTCCTGGAGCGCCTTGAGGTTTTCAATAGCATCCACCAAAGCCGACGGCAAGAAGTCGTCCAGATACTGGCTGACCTCGACCAAAGTTTGTGGCTGCAGCACATCCAGACCCACCGCCTTTTGCAGGTCTTCTTTTCTTTCCACGCTGAGCGACCGCAAAGCCGAAAATACGCCTTCCAGTCCAGACTGGTGACAGAGGAAGGAGTACTGGTGCTCGACAAGAGCATGCGCCTTGCTATCAATCGTTTCCTGAAGCTTGAAAGCCCGGCTTGCTGTGAAGTCATACAATGCCAGTGTCTCCCGGGCGATAGCCAAGCAGTTTAGAATGAAAATGAGGCTGCCTAGCGGTTCCTTTGCCTTCTTGGCTATTTCCTCACACCCGACCAAAAATGGATCCAATGCCTCTTCAAGAACGGGCGCAAAGTCGGCCTCTCGGCTGCTTTGGGACGCCAGCGACGTGTCAAACGTTTTCATTATGGAAACGAGCTGCTTCAAGGCGTCTTGGAGAAAGTCTGGCGGCGCCAGATCCGAGGGAGCCTGGCCGAAATCCCCCCCAAGCGTGGCTACATGGTCGCGCACCAGAGATCGGAAATGGCGCAGCGCCTCAGACTCGAGGCTGCTGAGCGTCTCCACGAGGCTGGGCTTGTCTTGTATGCCATCGGTCAAGTTGTTGCTGCCCCCAACGCCGGCACTGAGCAGCTTGCCGAAGGTCAACCGGTAGAAGTTGAGTAGATTGGCGAGTTTGTACGCCAGGATGATTTCTTCGTTGTTTTGAATGACCTGGGTCATGCGTTGGCGCAGGATTCGGGTGACGCCTGACAGGTCACGATCGACAAGATCGTTGAGCGCCTTTACAGGATCAAATATGCCTGCATCCTCGGTCTCTTCCTCGGACGCGAGGAGCCAGGCCTCTGTTTCACGACCCTCTTGTATGCCCCTGGCAAGTTCGCCTCCGTCCCCCACAAAAAGCGCTTCCAGCGCCTCTCTTTCACTGACGGTAGCTGAGTGCATCCATGCAAGCATGTCTCCGGCGTAGCGAAGCGGGTCGTGAGCCGCCAGCTCAATGGGCTTTATGGAAGACACAATTTCCGAGCCGCCCTCGTTGCTGCCGGTCAGCGCGGTGTAGAAGGCGTCTGAGAGGATGCTCTCCCGGGCTTCGGCAAACGAGTTGAGGTAACTTTGGAACAGGGCTGGGCGCTCTGCAAGAACCCGAAGAGCTCGGCTCATCGACGAGCTGATTTGGGGGTTCTCAAGGTTGAGGTGCCTAAACTCCTTCTGGACCCATTTGTAAAGCTTCTGGAAGCCAAGGTTGATGTTCCTGGAAGTCTGCTCCATGATCTCTGGGCCGAGCGGCGGGTTGTCCTCAAACCCGAGAAGGATTTCACAATCCGTGCTGATCTTTTTTGCCTTGTTCAAGACAGCGAAGAACCGATCGTCTAGAGGCTCGGCAGTCAATGTCAGTAAGGCGACCTCATCCTCGGTGAGAACGAAATGGCCGATAAAGGCGCTCAGCAGGCGTCGCCGTGTCTCTATATTCCGCCGGCGATCTATGAGAACCGAGGCCTCGTCCAGAACCGGTTTGGTAGCACTGTGTGCCGCCGTGATGTCTGCCTTCATACTGTTGTACGTCGTGCTCAGCGCTTCTATGGTGCTGCCGATTCGACGCAGTTGCTAGTTACTGTCAGAAAGCGTCTCGGACGGGACTCTGGTGGAAGCTAACCTCTGCAACCCGGCCGAATTCGGCGATGACCTCTCCATTGCTCTCAATGACCTCTTTCTGAATGTCTAGACGGAGTCGACGCCTCGTTTCCGTAGTGTTCTGCACGTGCCTGTCATCGAGCAAGGCGAGCGCGTCGCGGAATTCCGAGTCTGCATAGGAAGACGAGAGAACCGCCGTTACTTTGTTCGTAAGAGGGCTGCTAGAGCCTTTGAGGATGGACGATGAGGATGACGATCGCGATGGAGTCGATGAGGCTGAGCTGGCCTCAAAGTGAAGCGAACTAAGCGGATCTGAGGCCATCTTCAGGAAATGCGGTCGCTTATCGGCAAAAGCATGTCTGACGAGAAGCGGAGCTCAACCACGTTCTGTCATATCGCCACATTCCACTATCTAGCACTGTGTTTCGGTCGGCCGCGACGAGATGCATTGTTGGTCAAATTAGTTGTCGACAGAGCACCCACTGACCCCTCACCGCCTGCCCGAAATGACGCTAGTTCTGCCGGGCTTAAGCATTCAAAACGTCATCGGCCGGACAGTCTAGCCTTACATAATCATCTACAGGCGCCAGGCCAGTCACGTCTCCCTGCACTCAGAGCTGACTGGAGGTCACTTGCCCCCCCACAGATCAAGGCAGCACACCCTCCACGAACCATCTGACCCGGCCACGATACAACCTTGACTACGTGTTTGACTGTGCTCTTTTTCTCTTCGGGAAACGGCGATCGAATGTATTGACCGGCTGCGAATTACTGGTCTTTATCTTTTCGAGCATGCCGACACCCTGACTTCGCCTCGGTCGACATCCTTGGGGCACTTGTCGTCTACGAACTATGGTTCACTGACAGCTTGTGTTTCCGTTACCTTGAAGCTTGGGCATAGATAAGCTCTGCCTTATACTGTGGTTACGCAGAAAGCGACTTCTGCGGAAAGCGATGACGTCCAACATATTCTCTCGGTTTGCCCCATCCGGCCGGGGAGATAGGCCGTTCTTCGAAGAGCTGAGGGACGAAGAAGGCGACGGGAACGGACTAGATGACGAAGAGAGATCCGGGCTTGCCCTGGATGAGGAGAACTTGAATCAGCAGTTCCAAGATTACGATCTTGAGCATGCAGAAGGACTGGGCATGGGCGACAGTCGGGCCACGGTTGCAAGCACTGCTGGGCCGGCGATGACGGGGGCAGCAGATATGCGGTCGCATGGGCAACCGCGGCGAAACGTTTCCCGTCCACGATGGGCGGTCCCTGGCGCGGAAGATGACGTCGATTATGATGATGTGCCCGGCTCGCTGCTCGTGGAAGCACATGGGCCCGGGCAGGCGCCTCTTCCACCGCTGCTCAAGGCGGCACCTCTCCGGTCCAACGTGCCCAAACAGGGGACAGGCCGGCCAAAGCGGGGTGCTGGGGCCGTTCCCGGCGCGGCGACGAAGAGAAACCGGGCGTTGTGGGATGCAGCCCAGAACCAGCAGCGTCTGCACAATGATGAGCCTGTAAGTGCGAGCGATGCCCGCATTGGCGATAGCCAATTAGCGGATGCCAGCACAGCCGGGCCGGGAAACGCTCTGCTGTCATACTTCAAGGCAAGTGGCGGCCGACGGGGTGGAAATCCGGTGGATATAGCCATGTGGAGATGGGTTAATGTTACGAATCTCGACAACTTTATCCGCGACGTCTACGACTACCACCGTGCCTGCGGCTTGCGGTGTATTCTTGTGGAACGGCTCCTCCATCTTGTGTGAGTTGCTTGGAGAGAGAGGTGACGTACGCATTCCGTGGGCTGTCCTGCTGACCATGTTGGACAGAAATGTTGGCTTTGTGGCCGTGTTCCTGACGTTTCTGACCCAGTGCCTGGACTACTCCCAGATCCGCGGCAGCACGGAGATGAAGCAGATTCTTGTTCCCCAGTGCACAAGGAACATGTCCTGGATCTGGAACCTGGGGCTGTGGCTCTTTGCATTCTACTTTATCTGGAAGACGATGCAGTTCTTCATCTTTGATATGCGCCGTCTGCTCAACCTGCGGGACTTTTTTGTCTATCTTTTGCAGATCCCCGAGCACGACATGCAAACGGTCTCGTGGCAGGATGTGGTGGTCAAGATCATGGCGCTCCGAGACCAGAATCCCAAGACGGCAATCAACATGACGCGTGTGCAGCGAGAGTGGATCGGGAGCCAGTCAAAGGAAAGGCTGGATGCCCACGATATCGCGAATCGTCTGATGCGCCGGGAGAATTACCTGATCGCGTTGTTCAACAAGGACATACTCAACCTGGACATTCCCCTGCCGTTCCTGAGGAACACACAGCTGCTGACCCGCACGCTGGAGTGGACGCTCTGGTTTGCCGTCCTGGACTTTGTCTTTGACGAACGCGGACAGGTGAACCAGGAGTTTCTCAAGGCGAGCCGCCGCAGCCAGCTCAGCCTGAAGCTAAAATCGCGATTCCTCTTTGCCGGCTTCATGAATCTGCTGCTGGCCCCGTTCGTTGCCTGCTATCTGGTCATCATATACTTCCTGACCTACTACAATGTGTGTACATCTGCCCCTTTGCGGCGCGTGCTTTCTGCTTTCTCCGCTTTCTCCGCGCTCACCGATGTTGTCTGTCTAGGAATACCAAAAGAACCCGTCTGCACTGGGGGCTCGAGCCTATACGCCACTGGCGGAGTGGAAGTTCCGGGAGTTCAACGAGCTGGACCACCTATTCGAAGAGCGGCTGAACATGTCGTATCCATTTGCGACACGCTACCTCGATCAGTTTCCCAAGAAGAAGACGGAGCAGGTGGCCAAGACGGTGGCGTTCATTGCTGGATCGGTGATGGCGGTCCTGGCCATCGCCTCGCTGGTCGACCCGGAACTGTTCCTGGGATTTGAGATCACGCACGATCGGACGGTGCTGTTCTACGTGGGCATCTTCGCGACCGTCTGGGCGACGGCTCGCGGCATGATCACGGAGGAGAACAGTGTTTTCGACCCGGAATACGCGCTGCGCAACGTGATCGAATACACGCATTACGAGCCAGACCACTGGAAGAGCCGGCTGCACAGCCACAGCGTGAAGATGGAGTTCTCGGAGCTGTACCAGAATAAGATTAAGATCTTCCTGGAGGAAATTGTTAGCATCCTCATCACTCCACTGGTGCTGTTTGTGAGCCTGCCAAAGTGCAGCGACCAGATTGTGGACTTTTTCCGAGAGTTCACGATCCACGTCGACGGTCTGGGATATGTCTGCTCCTTTGCCGTGTTTGACTTTAACAAGGACGTGAACGGCACTGGTGCTGGTGCTGGTGGCGCTGGTGTCGGTGCTGGTGCTGGTGCTGGTGGTAGCAATGCGAAGCGTCCAACGCAGCCAGACCCTCTGGGCGCTGGTGCCGATGTGCGCGACGACTACTACTCCACGAAGCATGGCAAGATGGCGGCTTCGTACTATGGGTTCCTCGACAACTACGTGATCAACCCGAAGACGGGCATTCCGGGACATCATCCTCCCGGAGGAAGACACCATTACTCGCAGTTCCATCCGCCACCTGCCTTCCCCGGCCTGAACTCGCCGACGCTGGCGGCCGACATGCAGAGCTCTCGCATGAGGATGCGGGCAGGTGGTGGTGGTGGTGGTGGTGCTGCAGGTCTGTCGCGGACACCCCGGTTTGGGCCGACGGTGGGAGGGCCACAGCCGTCGCCGATGGCGTCAATCCTGCTCGATCCGCACAACCAGCCGTCGGCATCGACGTTTGCGAGCCGCAGTGTGCACCGACTGCGAACGCGTGGTGGCTATGCCGGAGACGGCCTTGTGATCCAGGAGCCGGTGATCGAGGGAGTCGACGGCGAGGACGACGATGGAGGCGAGCAGCAGCAGCAGCAGCAGCAGCAGCGCCACCAGATGCAGGACGAAGAGCAGAGCGAGATGTTCCAGGGCGGTGCTGGCCTGGAGGAATCGACATGGCAGACATCACCGCCCAAAGGTCCTTCACGGGAGAGCAGCAACAACACGACGGACGATGCAGACGTGGGTGTGCTGGGTCTGATGTACCAGTTTCAGCAGGCACACATGAACCACAAGCCAGGCGGAGGACGATAAGGGGCGGGGGCGGGTCACCATCAAGACCATCAAGGATACCAAGTAGAACGGCCAGACGAAAGAATGCGTGAGGCTCACAATGGATGCAATGTGACGCTACTACGGAGTAGTGCGGCAGTAACGACGGTCGCAGCTGTGATTTAGCGCGTTCGGGCACTAACACGAAATTCGGGCGCGTCGTCTGGGCAGGGCGGTGAGGAGGGTCAGCTGTGCAGCGTGTCTAAGTGGCAGCTCAGGGGCGGTCAGCCCGCCAATAGGCGTGTCTCAGCAGCTTATCACCTTTCGCCCTGCACCGTGAATTTCGGTGGACATCCTTCCCCCCAAAAACCCGTGTGAGAGTGCATTTTCTTCTCCGCCTCACCTTGCTTCGCCGTCCGGATTCTTGTCCCAGCGCTGCGCCGCCTCTTTGGTCTCATCGGGCGTGGCCTCTCCTGTTTCTGATTGCCCCGTGGCTGTCTGCCGCGGCCAGCAGCATCGACGTCTGTCTCCGATCGGCGAGCACGATTGCGAGCAACAGCAGAGAGAAAGGCCGGCTCGCCTCTCGTCTCATTTCCCCGTCAGCTATACTATCTCTTTTGCCTGGCCTCCCCACTTCTTCGTTCTTCGTTCTGTTCTTCGTTCTGTTTCTCGTTCTCCGTTCTTCTTTCTTTTTCCTTCTTTCTCTCGCTGCCTGCGACCGCCTCACTTTTCCCTCTCCCGCGCTGTGCATCTGCCGCTTTTCCCACTGCCTTCTCGTTTGCTTTGCTGGAATCCTTCCGTCCGCCGGTCTCTTGCCACAGCTTCTTCCCGCGCCGACATCGAGCTGCCACCGGCCAATCCTGACATCAGCTCCCTTTGAACGACTCGCCCCTTTGCTGTCTGCGCATCTCGACACCTCCCTCCCCCCATTCGTCCCGAAGACGAGCGAGGCCAGCAGCAGCAGCAGCCAAGGCGTCTCGAGCCGGACGTTGACGCCCACAGACGCGATGGCGAACCACTTTGGCAACGGGTCGGCGCGCGGCGGCCTGGGCGACATGGACGCTGCGGCCATGGAGAACGAGCCACAGGACGTGGTGCTTCCTAAGATCAGCGGCGCCCTCGAGCTCATCTACAACCCCCACTCGTCCAACCAGACCCGACAGGAGGCCCAGAAGTATCTCGAGGCCGTCAAGGACACGACCCAGGGCCCCTCGGTCGGCTTCGCCCTGGCCTCCAACCAGTCCAGCTCGCCAGTGGTCCGCCACTTTGGCCTGTCCATGCTCGAGCACGCCATCAAGCACAAATGGGCCTACTTCTCGCCCGAGCAGGCCTCGTGGATCCGCGGCTGGGTCCTGGAGCTGGCCCAGAACGTCTCGCGCAACGACGCCCCGTTCCTGCGCAACAAGATCGTCCTGCTGTGGGCCGAGCTGGCCAAGCGCTGCTGGGCCGCCGAGTGGATGGACATGGACGAGCTGCTGCTGCAGCTGTGGCAGCGGCCCGGCGACAACGTGCACAAGGAGCTCGTGCTCTACGTGCTCGAGACTCTCTCGGAAGAGGTCTTCAACGGCGACGACGCTGTCGTTGCTCTGCGCGAGAGCGTGCTCAGCAAGGCCTGTGTCGACATCTTCACGCCCTCGTCCGTCCTCAACGAATGTTTCCCCAACCGCTCGCGCGTGCCGGTTGTCCGGGCTGGCGACGACGGCTGGCTGCTCCGCGTGTCCGATCTGTTGCGCAGCTGCCTCGAGGCCGACGTGCAGAGCAACGACGAGGCGCGCAGCTGTGCTGTCCGCGCCCTGGCCGTCCTCACCTCGCTGCTGCCCTGGACCATCCCCAAGGCCATCATGGCCAGCCAGTGCGTGCCGTGTCTGTGCGAGAGTCTGGCCGCGCCACACGTCGCCGTCCAGAAGGGCGCGCTCGAAGCCCTGCATGCGCTGTACTCGCGCAGCCACTTCACCGAGGACGAGTTTGTTGCCATTGTCGTGCCCATGTACGACTCCAAGTACGTCGATCTGTACAGCCGGCTGTTTGACTGGGCCAAGGTGGATGCCGACGACATCGACGACGACAAGTACCAGTTTAGCAAGAAATTTTCCGAGGTGAGCCTCCGTCTGCACGGCCTCTGCCTGTTGCTCTCTCGTGGGCGATCTAACCCGTTTGCCCGCTGCACAGATGCTTTCCTGCCTGGGCAACTACCTGGACCGTCGCTTTTCCAGCCTGCCGCAGGGCGTAGACGTCCAGAAGTTCGTCGAGCTTCTCCTCAAGGTCGTGCAGAGCGAAAGCCTCGTCGTCGCCATACCTGTACTAGTGACGTGGACCCGGCTGCTGAACCACCGCTCGATCGGCCCCCTGATCGCCGATACGCCCTTGATTGGTCCTCTCCTAGAGGTGTGCAGCTTGCGCTTGATTCGCTACGAGAGCCTACCCGAGGACACGCAGGACGCCTCCTACCTCTTTCTCCTGGAGGATACCGATACAATTCCCGAGCGCCATGCGTTCCTGGGAAACTACCGCCGGTACAGTTCCCAGGTGATCGAGACGATCGTGCAGCTCAAGCTCGTGGACGCATTTCGACACGTGCTGTCCCAAGGCGAAACCATGCTACATCACATCTATGACGACGGCCCGTCTCTGAATGGTAAGTCGGCCGATTTGCTTGCGTTTCGGGGCCTGGGCTGATCCGTCTAGTGGAAAACTATAACAAGAACTCAATGGCCGTCTTGCGGGTGGATGCACAGTTCACAGTGATCGAGTCGGCATTGAAAGGCTACACGAGGTGGCGATCTTCCGGCACGTCCGATGAAGACCAGACCGAGGTAGGAGAGCCGTCAGGTGTTGTCTCCGTGCCTGGACTAACACGTGTCTCGTAGAGGCGACAGCAACAGGCCACGCTCGAAGACGAGTTCGAGTCGTGGTGCAACCGTCTGGTCGAGATGACGTTTGAAGACCCGTGCATCCGAAAACGCGTTCTGCAGCTTCTGGTGGCCTTTTCCATCACAGCACTGGACCAACACCGCAGCTTCATGCTCAAAGTGCTCGAGCATATCTTGATCACGTGGCCCAGTCTGAAGGGCCTCGAGCACAGAGCATTCAACGACGCGGTCAAGGATCTGCAGTCGGAGAGCATGGTCGAGCTCCAGCGCCTGGCAACAAAACAGCCCGACCATCTGCTGAATGTGTACGACCAGCTGGAGGCCAAGGTGAAGGAGCTGGCGGAATCGGGCACGCTGGACGAGAAGCGCCAAGTCGCCTACCAGAGCTTTCTCTTCCTCATTATCCACCGGGCACGAGGCATCGACATGGGCGCGCGCATCCAGAAACTGCAGATCTTCCTGGCGCCCGTGCAGGCGCAATGGCAGGTTCCGGATCTGGAACGGGCACTGTCTTCGTACGGCGGCTTCTGCGAGCTGGTCGGCCTCGACAAGGCGCAGGAGTACATTGCACGCAAGCGCATCGACCAGGTGGCCGACTGGGGCGCAATCGAGTTGGACGCAGAAGGCCTCGCCCTACAGGCCGACCTCGAGGCGCGCCAGGCCCTGTTGCCACTGCGATCGACAAAGACGTTTCTGACCGCGTCGGTGGAGCGGCTGGAGAAGAACTCGGACGCGTTCCAGGCCTCTTGCGTGCTCTGGCAAGACTCGGTGCCGCTGATCCTTCTGCGGCTACTCGAGTTCCTCGATCACGCCCATGCGTCCCACAACTTCAGCAGCTGGACGCTGTTGCCCGAAGAAATGCGCCCGTCCGTCGGCCGGCTGCTCACCGACCGGTTCTGGCAGTCGGGCATATCTGAGGGAAGCAAGGACGACTTTTATGCCCGCGTACTCGACCGGAAGGGCACCATGGAGGGCCTTGCCTCTTCGATCCGGTCCACGGTGCGCTATGTACGGGAGACGGCGTACTCGATCCTCCTCAGTCTGAGCCGGTTCAGCGTCCAGTTCTACAGCTTCAACGGGCTGTCAGAGCCCCTGTCACGGGCGCTCTTTTCCAACGCTCTGCATCTGCCGCCACACCAGATCATCGGACTGTTGAATCTCGTCCGCTTCCTCGTCGACAACTGCCCTGTCGAGTTCCGCGAGCCGTTTCTGCCTCCGCTCATCGCATCGTGCTTCCAGCAGACCTCGGCCAAGCTCGTGCAGGAATGGGGCCGCATTGACCAGGTGCAGCAGACGCCGTCCGACGCGGACTCGCTCACAGAGGAGATGAAGGCCGAGAGCATTCTCCGGCAGTTTGGCTATTGTGCCGTGATCATGATGGCCGACTTCCTGGACCCGACCAGGATCAACAGTGAGTTGCCCCTCGCGCTGGCTGGTATTGGCGTGACCCTCGGACTGACCGGTGCTCTGCAGTTTTGCTTCCAGAGAGCAGCACGCAGGCGACAACGAAACGGTTTCCAACCCTGCGGCGGTTCTGTCTCATGCAGACGGGCATCGTCGAGCCCCTGTTGGTGTTTTGCAACAACGTGATCCGGATTCATGACGGCCGCTGCTGTAGCATCGTCCTGCGCGTTCTGCGGACTATTATTGCCGAGTTTGTCGGCGTGGACTCGGTCGAGGCGCTGCCACCGGCGCCGCCAGCAGCACCGACGGCGGCGAATGCAGATGACGAGCAGCAGGACGGGGCCACGTCGCGGACACCGGACCCGTTTCCAGTGCCAGCAGAGACGTCGACGGCCGTGCGCGAGTACCTGTCGTCGGAGGTGCTCAAGAGCTGCATCCTGTCGCTGCATGAGCCGTACTTTGTGGACCAGCACCGCGAGCTGGGCTCACTGATCGCGTCTATCCTCTGCCACTACTGCCCGTTGACGACGACGCCTCGACAGGTGCTGCTGTCGCTGCCGGACATCAAGCCGGAGGATGTCGATTTCACGGTCGAGCAGGTGTGCCGGTCGGGCATGCACAGCCGGCAGCAGAGAGCGCTCGTGCTGGACCTGCTCAAGGACCTCAAGGGCGTCAGCGTGGCCGAGATGGGCAAGCTGAGCAAGACGGCCGGCCTGAAGCGCGACGGTGGGCGAGGGAGCAAGAAGCCCAGCCAGCGAAGCCAGATGGCACAGCAGTTCATGACGGCGTCGACCACGACAACAGGAGAAGAGAACAACGGCAGCTCGCGCATGGTGGAGGGAGGGGGACGGCGCAGCCCCGACCTCGAGGGCGTTGCAGGGCTGTTTAATTTGGCGGAATAGAGCTATTCCGGGCAGACTGTCGAGGGTTGTCGATTTCTTTGTCGATTCTTTTTTCCTGCTGTACTAGATTCCCCCGGAGAGGTCTTGGGCTGGGTTCCGTGCGTGGCTGCTTGTACAAAGGTCTCTCGCGAGTGTGGGTGAGGCTGTGTCTGAGAGCCTGAGTTTCACTGACAAAGAGGAGGTTATTCATGACAAAAAAGGAGTTTGGCGCGGAAGAGTGTGAAGGGCGGGACAGACGGCCCTCCTGCGCGTCAACGTGTGTCTGTAGTGTGTTGTACCATCTAGGAGAGGAGGCCAGAAGAGCTGGCGTGGCTATAGGACAAAAAGACGATAGATGTGGGATTGCAAAACAGATGATGGCTGGGATCTGTCGCAGTGTATCTATCTATCTTGCATGATCCGCCTTTCGGCAGGAGGCAATTGCATAATCGGCTTCCGCGATGCAGGAAGGGGCGACCGGGACGGACTTTTGGGCCGCTGCAGATTAAGTAAGATACGGAGTATGTACTTCGTGCGAGTACTAGTCATGCTGTGCTTTGACCCTGTGTGGATGCCCTCAGCGAGCTACTACATAGTGGGAGCACTCCCCAGTTCTTGGCACCGATCATCCTGCACTGCAACCTAGTGAGCTTCTTGCTGGCCAACTGCCTTTCATTCTCAGTCCTAACCGCCCATTGGCCGCCTTGCCAGACGTCACAGCCAAGACTCACGCAGTCAAGATGGTCTTCACAGGAAAGCCGTCCATGGGCTGTCAGATGTGCAGGAGTCGACGGATCAAGGTTGGCCAGCTGCCCTCTGTCCCTTTTCTTCACGCACACTCTGTCACTTCCCCTTTTCCTGGCTGCTCGGAACTGACTGGCTAGTGTGATGAAAGCAAGCCGGCATGCGGTCAGTGCACGCGAATGGGCCGGTTATGCCCCGGATATAGAAGCGCTTTAGACCTCCTATTCCGGAATGAGACCGAGGTTACGGCAGAGAAGCGATTGCGGACGAGAGCTCGCAAACAGCAGCATGGCCAGGCCGTGTCTGACGCCGCTGCCGCCGTGCAGCTGTCCGGACCTCTGGCCCGTCGCGGCATCCGCAGCAGAAGCAGAAGTAGCAGCAGCAGCAGTAGCGACAGCACCATCGCCAGTGGTGCTGTAGCTACCGCTATTGTGCCAGCCCTCCAAGCACCGCCCGAACAGCTGGCCACGTGCCATTTCCTTTCCAATTTTGTGCTCGTCCCATCCCAGGGCACCGGCCGGGGCTATATGGACTTTTTGATTCCTCTGATGCGTTCAGTCGAGCCGTCCAAGTCCACGGCGAATCCGCTCACACACGCCTTCAATGCCTGTGCGCTGGCGTCCATGGGAACACGTGTGACGTCGAACGGCTTCAACTTTGGCGGCGAGGCTTTGGCCGCGTACACGCGGGCGCTGGCCGCAACGCACGCGGCACTCAGGACCCCCGATCGGGCCTGTGATGACGCCACACTGGCAGCCGTGCTGCTGTTGAGTCTCTTCGAGGTAGGTGCCGCGGCCGCAAAGACCCTGCTCCCCTTCCGACCAGTTCTGACCCGACCGTCCTCTACAGACCATCACAGCCAAGCAGTCAGGCATGTTCGCCTGGGGTTCGCACGTTCGAGGCGCCATCGAACTCGTCCGGGCTCGCGGCCGAAAACGGCTAAAGACCAGGTCGGATCTCTCTCTGTTCATTGCCGTCCGGACACAGATGGTTAGCTCGCCTCCAGTCCCAGTTCCAGTCCCAGTTCAGTCCCTCATCATCCAACAGACGCTGACTTGCACATCAGATCATGCACAGCTCAACATCCGACAAGCCGCTCGCAATGGGGTCCGAATGGTGGATCTGCGGCGCCGTCGGCGAGGTGCCGGCCGCAGCCTGCCAGCGCCTGGCCATCCAGACAGCCGAGCTGCGGATCGCGGCCAGCCAGCAGCTGTCGATGGCCGCGCGGACGCCTGGCGCCGTCGCCCGTCTGCGCACTATGGCACAGCAGGCCGTCACGCTCGACCGTGCCTGTGTGGCCTGGGGCAAGCGTCTCCCAGCAGCCTGGCAGCCGCAGACGGTGGCCTGGGAGGGAGACCGCCGCATCGACGTCTACAGCGACATGTTTATTGCCAGCGTGTGGAACATGTTGCGCTGCACGCGCCTGTCTCTGGCCGCCGTCCTCGTCCGATGCGCCGCCTGGGACCGCGCGCCTGCCGACTATCGCACCACGCCCGAGTACGCGGCCGCTGCCCGCGCCTGCTCCAACGTCATTTCCGACATCATCGCCACCGTACCGTTCTATCTCGGCTGGCACCTGCGGCACCGCGACGTGGTCGAGACGCACTACCGGCAGCAGCAGCAGAAGCGGAGGATGGCCGGGGCAGACGAGCCACGTCCGCCCAGCTTTGCTTGCGGCGACGAGTCTGACCTGAAGGGTTTGGCCGGCTACTTCTTAGCTTGGCCGCTGGCCAACGTCAACAGCCAGGATTACACGACCGACGTCCAGCGCGCCTGGGCTGTTGACCGCCTGCGATACATTGCCGACGACCTCGGCATGCGGTATGCTGGAATCCTGGCAGAGGTATGGAGTACTACCACTGTCTCTCCCTGACATCGTGCTGACACCCGGCAGCTCCAGCTCAGAGTGCCCTCCATGCTCATCCAGCGAGACCGACTCAGGGCCCAGCAGCGTGCAGCCGCTTCTCCGACAGACAGCTGACGTTGATGTTATGCAGGCCAGGGCTAGCGGCTCCAAGGATTGGATGCATGTCACTGGGGAAAGCTGCAAGACATGATCGAAATGTAATAATAGAATGCACCTGGAACACGGGCAAAATCGAATTGCCTGTCGTACGTAACAACGGCCTCACAAGCCAGCATAGATTGCAAGATATCTTACGAGAACCACCGTTGGTCCTTGTTCGCTACTCCCTGCTCATTGTTCCCTGCTCGCGATTTCCTGTTCCCTGTTCCCTGTTCGCGCTGTCTCCACCCATGTCGCTGTTCCCTGCCGCTTCTGCTGCCCTGATACGGCGCTTAGACTGGACCTTATTTCGACTTGACTGCGGCTCTATACGTCATGGATCGGAGAACATCCAGACACGGCGGCTGCAAAAGGCTGCAGACCTACGCCTTCCGCTCCCCCTTGTGCTTGTTCCACACGTCGACAAATACGCGCTGCGTCGCATCGACGTAGCGCTCCGAGGTAACGTGTTTGACGCCCACGCGCATGCCGTCCTTGGTGAAAGTGATGTTCTTGTTGCCGATGTTCTTGGTCGCCTGCATCCGGATATTGCTCACGCCGAGGTAGATCTGGTAGCCTACAAAGCCGATTCCGCCGATGACGAAAAACAGAACGACCAGCGGCAGCAGCTGGCTGTGTTGCGACAACAAAATATTAGCAGGCCGGCGTTGAGATTCTATCGGGGTGGGGAGGGAGCTGCTTATGCACAACATACCCAAACAAGGTCCAGCCGTCGTGTTTTTCGGCCTTCCACGCCATCGTGTCTACAGGGGGTTGATCGATGGTGTCGCTATTCGAGAGGGAGAGAAAACGTGATGCCAAGGCACAAGAGCCAACTGGAAGTGAGTAAGACTTGGGTGAGTTGGTGATGCAATGAGAGCCTTTCATCTAGGGAACGGAAGAAGAAGACGGAAAAAAGAGCGAAGGACGAACCCAACGGGAAAAGGGTGAGGGCGCATAAGACGGGATCCAACACCAGATGCAGCAAATGTGCGGAACGTTACAGGCGTGTGCGCTGGCCAGCTGAACGACCACACTAAAAGCTCACTAAAACAAGGCCTAAATGTCTTGCCGCGCGTTTCGCCTAGGGGCGTTGCTACGGGACACAGAAGAAGACTACATCGTATTACACAATTATCCAGAAAGCAAGAGCCCGCATTCATACCTAGCGCGGAAGCTCTGAGATATACAATTGACGAGCTCAACAAGCCACACCATCCAGCCACAGGGCAGTAGGAACACGTGAAGAGTAGCGGGGCACCAGAATGGAGAGACACAATGCGCACGGGCCATCCTAGAGGACAGGTCACACCGTGGACAGAGTGCTAGCATTCCAGCAAAGCAGGTGAACAGGCAATGATGCAAATCATCATCCAGAACTGCTGCACCGCTGCCTTTCCCCCTTGTCGTCCACTTGTCCTCTAGCGACACTTCTGCCCCCATCGTGTCCTCTCTGGTGCTAGCTGTCCGAGCCTGCCTGCGCTTTCCGAGCGGAGCTATTGGCGCTTTCTGCAGAAGGCCAGCTTTCTCGTTTCCGGATTCTTGCTCAACTTTCCCCTCTCTCAACCCGGTCGACGTCTCGCCCTTGCGACAATTCTCTGCTCCCATTCACCATCCCACAGCCTCATTGAATCCGCGGCTCTCGCGTCTTCCGCCTTGCGCCTCCCGCCATGTCTGCTCCCTACGGCCAGCCAGGCGGTCAGCCGGCGCCCTATGGCGACCAGCAGGGCCTCCCGGATGCGCAGCAGCAGCAGCAGCAAGCAGCGTCCTATGCCGCCCACGCTGACCACAAGAAGAAGAAGAGGGCCTACGCCGCCGATGCATTCAGCGTGGGGAGCGGTGCCAATGTGCCGCCGGGCGGCCAGCTTCCGCCGGGTGGCCAATATGGCGCTCCTCTGCAGCCGGTTGACAGCCCGGCCTACGGAGCCTACGGCGCCCAGCCGGTGCAGGACGTGCAGGCGGCACAGTACGGCGTGCCCCAGGCGGCTGTCGGTGCTGCTGCAGGTGTTGCGGGCGCTGCTGGTGCATACGGATACCAGCAGCCCTACTATCCCGGAACGGCTCCTCCTGTGCCTGGAGTCGATGCCCTTACAGCTGGCGTCGCTGGCATGTCGTTTGGCGGTGCTGGTCAGCCCCAGGTGCAGCAGCCGCAGCAGCAGCCGTCTGCTCCGGCTGCCGCTGGTCGCGTCGGTCCGCTCAACCAGCTGTATCCGACAGATCTCTTGAGCCAGCCGTTCAATGTGGCCGAGCTGGAATTTCCCCCCCCACCCATCATCCTCCCTCCCAACGTGAGTTATCCCAGACCCAGCGTACAGCGTGACAGAGATTGCGCTGACAGCTTCCCCCTCCTGCAGACCAGCGTCACCCCTTCGCCGGATGCCAACTGCGCGTCCAAATACGTCCGGTCGACCATCAACGCGGTGCCGACGAACAATTCGCTGCTGAAGAAGTCCAAGCTGCCGTTTGCGCTGGTGATCCAGCCTTATGCGTCCCTCCATGACCTGGATGACCCGGTGCCGGTGGTGCAGGACCAGGTGATCTCGCGCTGCCGGAGATGTCGGTCGTACATCAACCCGTTTGTCACGTTTGTCGACCACGGCCACCGGTGGCGCTGCAACATGTGCAACCTTACCAACGATGTCCCGCAGGCGTTTGACTGGGATGCGGCCGCCCAGAAGAGCGTCGACCGGTGGCAGCGCCACGAGCTGAACCACGCCGTCGTCGAGTTCGTTGCTCCCCAGGAATACATGGTCCGCCCGCCGCAGCCGCTGGTGTACCTCTTCCTGTTCGACGTCAGCTACTCGGCCGTGTCGACCGGTCTGCTGGCCACGAGCGCGCGCACGATCCTGGACAGCCTCAACCGGATACCAAACGCCGACGGCCGCACGCGGCTTGGCTTCATCGCCGTCGACTCCAACCTGCACTACTTTGCCATTCCGCGCGACAGCAAGCCGGCCCCGATGGGCGAGGAGGCCGAGGCCGAGATAGAGGACGAGGATGGCGGCGCGGGCGAGACGAGCATGCTCGTGGTCAGCGACCTCGATGAGCCGTTCCTGCCGGTGCCGCAGGAGCTGCTGGTGCCGCTGACCAGCAGCCGGCAGAGCATCGAGCTCTTTTTGTCGCGGCTGCCCAACATGTTTGCCAACAACCAGAACAACGGTTCGTGCATGGGCTCGGCCCTGCGTGCCGGCCACAAGCTGATCTCGCCGCTGGGCGGCAAGATGGTCGTCCTCAGCACGTCGCTGCCCAACTTGGGCACCGGCAAGCTGGAGCTGCGTGAGGACAAGAAGATCCTCGGCACGTCCAAGGAGGGCTCGCTGCTGCAGACGGCCAACAGCTTCTACAAGAGCTTCGCCGTCGAGTGCTCCAAGAACCAGGTCTCGGTCGACATGTTCCTCTTCTCGTCGCAGTACCAGGACGTGGCGTCTCTGAGCAACCTGCCGCGCTATACCGGCGGCCAGACCTGGTTCTACCCGGGCTGGAATGCCGGCCGGCCGGAAGATGCCATCAAGTTCGCCACTGAGTTCAGCGACTACCTCTCGTCCGAGATCGGCCTGGAAGCCGTGCTGCGTGTCCGCGCCACAACCGGCCTCCGCATGAGCTCGTTCTACGGGAACTTTTTCAACCGCAGCTCCGACCTGTGCGCTTTTCCCGCTTTTCCACGTGACCAGTGCTATGTGGTCGAAGTGGCCATCGACGAGACGCTGCAAAAGAACGTGGTGTGCCTGCAGACGGCGGTGCTGCACACGACGTGCAACGGCGAGCGCCGCATCCGCGTGCTCACGCTGGCGCTACCCACGACCACCAGCCTGGCCGACATCTACGCCTCGGCCGACCAGTGCGCCATCACGACGTACTTTAGCCACAAGGCGGTCGAGCGCGTGCTCGATGGCGGCCTGGACTCGGCTCGCGACAGCCTGCAGAACAAGCTGACCGAGCTGCTGCAGACCTTCCGCAAGGAGCTTGCCGGTGGCAGCATGGGCGGCGGCCTGCAGTCGCCGTCGAACCTGCGCGGCCTGCCGGCCCTCTTCCTCGGTCTGATCAAGAACGTGGGCCTGCGCAAGTCGTCGCAGATTCCGTCGGACCTGCGCTCGGCCGCGCTGTGCCAGCTCTCGACGCTGCCGGTGCCGCTGCTGATGCAGTTCATCTACCCGCGGCTGTACTCGCTGCACGACATGCCCGACAGCGCCGGCGTCCCCGACCCCGCGACCAGCCAGATTGTGCTGCCGCCACCGCTCAACCTGTCGTCCGAGCGCTTTGTGCCGTACGGCCTCTACCTGATCGACGACGGCCAGACCCAGTTCCTCTGGGTTGGGCGCGACGCCATTTCGAAGCTGCTGGTCGACGTCTTTGGCGTGGCCGACCGGACACAGCTGAATGTCGGCAAGGCGACCCTGCCGGAGCTCGACAACGACTTCAACGAACGGGTGCGGGCTGTTATACAGAAGAGCCGGGACTTCAAGTCGCGGGGCGTCGGCAGCATCACCGTGCCGCATCTGTACATTGTCCGCGAGGACGGAGAGCCCAGCCTCAAGCTGTGGGCCCAGACCCTGCTCGTAGAAGACCGCGCAGACCACAGCATGAGTTTCCAGCAATGGATGGGCAACCTGAGAGAGAAGGTAAGCACGTGATTCCTGGCAAGGAGTACCCAATGCAGCGACCGCGGCGCTAACTATGAGTCTGCATAGGTCGTTCAGTGAGCGCACGTGTGCAGCAGGAGTTTTTGTTGGACGTGGAAGCATTGGGGAACTGGACGAAACCGGAGGCTATGGTCGATACAACTTACCAGCATTTCTTCCCCCTTCGCCCCCTTCGCCCCCTTTTTTTAGCAAAAAAAACAAATGAAACAAAGAACAGAGAGACAAGCACACGTTGTGTACACAAAGGAGGATACGATTTGTATAGAGGCGGGTGCGGCGAGATCGGCTAGGACGCAGGACCAGACCCAAGAGATCTGCATTGGGAAGCATCTCATCTCATTGACTCGAGTGCTAGACTGTGCTACGAATTGTGCTGCTGACTGTGCTGTTGACTGTGCTGTTGACTGTGCTGTTGACTGTGCTGCTAAGAATTGCTATCTGGGCGCCAGCCAGGCCCAGCGCTAGGGAGGAAAGAGAGCGACAGGGCAGCCGAGAAGGCAGGCACGGCCAGAGAGAGCACTAAGTGGGCCAACCCGAAACACACCCTTCTGATGGGCAGCCCGCCACGATTGCTGGACTGTGTCATACGCCGGAGGCACGCTGGCCACCGTTTTATTTTTACTCTGTTTTTCAATTGTGGCTCGACCAGTCATGAAACGGGACTTTGTGTGATTGAAACACACGCGCCGGCGCCTCAACACGGGCCGCCATTGGACTGGCGGCCAGGAGGAGCAGCGCGCCTCGATTGGGGGCCCCTATTGCGACCTACCAATCTTGTGTACTATGTACACGACCAGTGCAGACCGAGACCCTTCCTGCAGTTCTGCTCACTTATTGGCCTGCTGGTGTGACAGGCCGGAGCCCCTCCTTGGCTCTTTCTGTTTCGCTAGCCTGCACCTGCCACTCTGCCCACCATCTCGTTCATCCTGGCCGACCCCGTTGTTCCTTCCCTCTCAGTCCGCTCCTGCTCCTGCTCCTCCTGCTCCTCCTGCTCCTGCTTCTGTTCCTGCAGTCCCGCTTCTTATCACGAACATAGAAAGGCCCTTCTTTTGCCTCTTCCCAGCCTCTTTTGCCTCTTCCCAGCCTCTTTTGCCTTTTCTCTGCTGCGTCAACCCCTGGTCTTCGGCACGCTAGTTGACAGGACCCTTTTGTCCAGAATCCGACTTGTCTGCTACCGACGCACTATCGCATCCAAAACAGCAGCGCGGGGCAGCTCGTCGCAAACGGCCCACTCTCCTCTTCGACAGCCTCCCCTCTTCCAACAACACAACTGAACGGCGACACTGTTGCGACGACGCGAGGTACGGAAACCGGCTCGTTCGATCAAAAGCACAGGTAAGAAGTGCTATATGTGCACGGAAATCCGCCGTGCTTCCCACGCCGTCCAGCCGGCCCAGAATTGCCTCGTCTGCAAAGGCTCCTTTCTCCCTCATCTTCCCCTCAAGCCGGGGAAGACGGAAGAGCGAAACCAAACATTGGCAACCTGTCTGCAGCCTTCCAGAAAATGATTGTACCTGCTGTGCATCTGCTAGTGCAGTGCAGTTGTAGCTATGCTTGTTGCGGTTGCTCCGGTTATGGCAGCTGCTGCAATGGCTGCCACTGCTCGCCTTTTTGATCCTCTTCCCAGGCTCTCACCCCTTGCCTCCCTCCACCTCCCCACCGGTCTTCCCTGTACGGGATCCCGATACCTGGACAGCCAGGACCCAAGATACAGCATCGTCTGACATGCTGTTCCAAGCGGTTTCGCATACCGCCAATCCTACGCAAAACACTTGATCCGCACCGTGCCATCTCTTCTGGATCTGTTCTCCCGGCCTGCTAAGGATCCGGCCTCCGCAACGCAGAAGCCACAAAACGACGCCCCTGGAAACTGAAAACGGCCTTTCTGCCCTCTTTTGTTCTCCCCCGTCTGCCCTCCTTGTTCCCTGGATGGCCCACAGCACAGCTGAGCCAGTCATTCTCTTCCCCTTTGTTCCAGTCCTCCCAATCCAGCCCCACTTTCCGCATAGAGCAATGCTCACGTCTTCAATATCATCTCATCTTGCTCTCGATATTTCTGTCTCTTTTCTAGCGTCGATATATCGATATCGCTTGCCTCTTTTCTCCCCTGAAATCCTGGGCGTCGCCAAGTATCGCTTATCACTGACTTTCAGCCTACAGCCTACCGTCCAGTCAACCGAACTGTCCCCGCCCCCTTTCGTCTTACGGTATCATCCCCAAGCTCCAATCGAGACAGCATTGCGCAAAACTCTCACGTCGCAACGTGTGGCCGGTATCCCATTCCCCCTCAGCTGCCCATACACGGTCCACCTGCTTTACCCAACTTTGCCCACTGTTTCGTGTTTTCGTGTCCGAACGGGGCAGAGCCAAGGTGTGTGTGCTTGGACACTTTCCCAAAGCTTTAGTGTTAAGTGGATCCGCTCACAGCCCACACAGCATCCACACCCTACTTTCAACGATACTAAATACCGGCCTGCTCTCGCCGCCAGACAGCAACTTGCTTCGGCTCGAAATACGACATATTATTACAAGCTTGGCCGATCCGAAAAAAAGCTTCTAGATCTCCACCTCCGGGCCAACGCCCCTAGCCATCAGATTTGCCAAGGGTATATTCCCTCTTCCGGCCAATACTCCATACCACCCCGTCCTATACTTGGTGCCACGACTCCTTTTACTACCTCGCCTCTCCGCTGCCCGAGCAGAGCTTCGTTTCTTTCCTCAACCGAATTTTTCACTTTCAGGACACCATCATCACCGGGTCGAGGAAAGTGACTCACCATGTCTCGATCTAACGCCCCGAACCAGCAAGGTTCGCGCAAGATCTCGTTCAACGTCAGCGAGCAATACGACATTCAGGATGTTGTCGGTGAGGGCGCATATGGCGTCGTCTGGTGCGTTCCTCCAAAATGGTCGTGTCTGTCCATGCCGGCCTACCCAATCTAACCCGGATTTGCTTTTCCCTTTGATAGCTCGGCTATCCACAAGCCGTCTGGCCAAAAAGTGGCCATCAAGAAGATCACCCCCTTCGACCACTCCATGTTCTGTCTGCGGACCTTGCGCGAGATGAAGCTTCTGCGGTACTTCAATCACGAGAACATCATTTCCATCCTCGACATCCAAAAGCCGCGCAGCTACGAATCCTTCAACGAGGTGTATCTGATTCAGGTGGGTTTCCTGCTGGCTCTGTCGCTGGAGACATCATTGGTTCTAACTAGCGCGATCTTGTTGGTTACAGGAACTCATGGAAACCGACATGCACCGTGTCATCCGCACGCAAGACCTGTCCGACGACCATTGCCAGTACTTTATCTACCAGACTCTGCGTGCCCTGAAGGCGATGCACTCTGCAAACGTCCTTCACCGTGACTTGAAGCCGTCGAACTTGCTCCTTAATGCCAACTGCGATCTGAAGGTCTGTGATTTTGGCTTGGCGCGGTCGGCTGCATCGCAGGAAGACAATTCTGGGTTCATGACAGAATACGTTGCGACCCGGTGGTACCGCGCCCCGGAGATCATGTTGACCTTCAAGGAGTACACAAAGGCCATTGACGTCTGGTCTGTGGGCTGCATTCTGGCTGAGATGCTGAGCGGCAAGCCCCTATTCCCAGGGAAGGATTGTATGTGGCTCCTTCGCATGCTGCTGCCTTGTTTTTTTTCTTGCTAACTGGGGACCTCAGACCACCATCAGTTGACACTGATCCTGGACGTTCTTGGCACACCAACCATGGAGGACTACTATGGCATCAAGTCGCGGCGTGCGCGTGAATACATCCGGTCTCTGCCCTTCAAGAAGAAGGTGCCTTTCCGGACGCTATTCCCCAAGACGTCTGATCTCGCGCTCGATCTGCTGGAGAAGCTGCTTGCATTCAACCCTGTTAAGCGCATTACAGTGGAGGAAGCTCTCAAGCACCCGTACCTGGAGCCGTACCACGATCCGGATGACGAGCCGACGGCACCGCCTATTCCGGAGGAGTTCTTCGACTTTGACAAGCACAAGGACAACCTGAGCAAAGAGCAGCTGAAGCAGCTCATCTACCAGGAGATCATGCGGTAATCCGGGGACACCGGATACCCGTGATAGGGATACAGCGGAAAAGGGTCACGATATCGCCGTCAGCCAGCTGTCTCGGATTCTACTGACGGCTGGACTATTAAAACTAGAAGATCGGGACCTTGGAGGGGGAGAGGAGTGAAGTAGTGGAGATCTCACTGGTTATATGGCATATGTTCCGCCACTTTTGGTTGTCGTTGCATTTCTTTACGTTTTTATTATATACTCATGCACCCGCCAATATTTTCTTTGACTGGCATTGCTTTGTTTCACATCACATCAGCGCGGTCGACTGAGGTCAATATAGGGTAGGAAATAGGAGGACGGGAGAGGAGATGGACGATTCAACAGGCGGTGCCGTGAAATCGAAACGATCAGAATAGAAGGAGAATGCTCATTGGTTTGCCGATAAAAGATTGCTAAAGAGAAAAGACGCCGGTGTCGTGACGCCATGATAACCCAATCCCGATTGTCTTTCCAGGACAACTTTGATGAAAGAAGGGACAGTAGAAAAGCTCTATATGCATCATGGGACCAGCCTTGATATCCCATGCGGAAGATAGGCCCAGAACGATGAAAGATGGTACAAAGAACGACTGCAAACGGATAGCGTTGTCTAGCGCCTTGATCCAATAACCCAGACCTCGACGCCGAGAACGCCAAACTTGTCGCCTTCGTCACTTAGCGGCTGGTTGCCAAAAGTCAGACAGGTGGAGCTGACGCCCTTCTCCAGGCCGTCGTCCAGCCAGAGCCCGTACTTTCCATCGCCGCCGCCGATGCTGAGACTGTGGCTCTCGCAGTACAAAAAGTACTCGTTGACGCCGCTGTAAGGGAAAGCGCTGAAACGGATGGAGGGGCTCGACATGGGACGGAGCGAATGTGGAGGGGCGGCCGATGTGACTGAGGAGGCGACTGAAGAAATGGAGACCAGCGACGGTGTGGATGCAAGGGAGGCAGTCGAGCTGGGAACGGCAGCGCGGGCAGCCGATGCAGAGGGGCCGGAGAGGCCTGGGATGAGGGGTTCTGGGCCCCGACCAGCTTCGGCGTAGAGCAGGGGCAGTGATGGTGGAGGGGGCAGAGAGGCGATGAAGGAAGCGCGCCATAGAAAGCACTCGCCGGTGCCAAAGTAGTGCGGCGACGGATGGGGGTATTCGGACAGGTAGGCGCCAAAGGTCTGTGGCAAGCGAGTCAGCTGGGGAGAAGTCAATAGATGTAGGCCGGGGGGAACACACGCCACCATCCTGATCTCGAACGACAAGCACGAAGCCGTTGCGATGTTCAGTGTGGACAGAGCATTTCTCGTAAAGGGTGGCAAGGCTGGCGCCGTCCTGGTCGAGGCTGTAGACGAGCTTCCACTCGTCCTCGATGCGCAGACGTTCGGGGACCATGATGCGGATCTCCTCGGCGATGGCGGTGGAGAGAAGGCGGGCAGACGGGGGGGTGCCGTCGTGGAAGCCGGAGAGGAGGAGCGGCTCGAGCGGAGGCGGTTGCAAGGGTGAGGCGGTGCGGGCAAAGGGTGGCGAGTAGGGCTGATGGGCGCCGAGACGTGCATGGGACGTGGTGGGCGAGAAGGAGGGGGCGAGAGGGCTGTGGATGTTGTTGCGGGTGTTGTTGTGCCGGGAGCTCGAGCCGGGCGACGAGAGATCGAGAGAGCGGCTGCCTTCAGCCATGTCGTGGCTGTGGGAGGAGGACGGAGGGTAGGACGAGGCAGTTGGCTGCAGCTGGCCGCCGGGATCAGACGAGAGACGGCGCATCAGACCGTCAATCGCGCTGTAGAAGGAGCTGGGCAGGAAGGATGGCGAGACCGGCGAGGACGACGTGGGCGTGACGGTGCCTGAGCCGGCCGGTGAGCGATGCCCGTGGTGGGAATGGTGGTCGGACGACGATGGGCCGCCGTGGTGGTTCATGATCGATCTACGGGCGACAGACAGATGGGGATGAAGGTGTAAAGAAAGTTGGCAAAAGAAAGCCGTGTCCAAGTTGGCTGACTATTACGGTGGAGCAGACCGGCTGCAGCCAGGCGCGGGGCTCTTTTGTCTCGAGAGTTGCTGACTCAGCAACAACCGTTTCTCTCAGCGACCTAGCGTCTGCGCAGCCATGAAGTGGGCGATGCCACGCGACACGCCAGCAGGCGTGGGCTCGTCAGCGCACACGTCAGGCTCGAAGCCAAAGCTATCGAGCAGATACGCCCGTGTCGTCGGCCCAATGGTGGCCACATACGTCGAGCGGGCTTTGCCATGGCCGTGCACGCGTCCCGTGGCCAGATCCAGCAGGCCGAGGCTGGCCAGCAGTCTGTCGCAGCCGGTGGGCGAGAAGACCACGGCCCAGCGCCAGGGTCGATCGCGTGTGGCCGCGAGGACGCGGTCGAGGTTGGCGGTAAACGAGGCCATCTCGCCGGTGCCGTAGACCACCACCTCGTCGACGCGGACGGGCCTGGGGCTGGCTTTGTCCATGAGCACGCGCGGGATGATGTCGCGGCGCTTCTCGCCAACCAGAAAAAGGAGCGGTGGCGGCGGAATAGTCGGCTGGACGGCGGCGTAGTGCTCGCGGATAAAGTAGGCGAGATCCTCGCCGTTGCCGGTGTGGTCGCCGACTACCTGCAGCGGCGGCTGCTGCGGCACCGCTCTGAGAGCCCGTGTCGTGGCCGGACCAACGCTGTAGATGGGCACGTCCTGCAGATATGGCCACGCCTTGTTTTCCATTTCCTCGCCCTCGGAAACGACCCGTGCAAACGCCTCGACCGCCCGCTGCGACGTAAAGATCAGCCCGCCGTAGGCACCCTCCCCCGTCGGGGCGATGCGTCGCCGCACCAGGAAGTCGCGCAGCTGGGCAACGCCGCCGTCGTCGAAACGATGTTCCAGGACCGGCACGAAGATGGGGTCAAAACCGCGGCCATACTCGCCCGTCGTCCCGGCAAAGTGGTCCTCGTACGCATCGGTCGGCGACGACTTGGTCTTGAGCAGCAGCACGGGGATGGCCGGCACGGACGATGTCGGGGTGGCCATCGGTCCACTTGCCACGATGTAGTCGTGATGATTGTTCTACTTTTTTTGGCCGCAAAAAAGTCACTGCATTTACAGCATGTCTAGCGGCAGTTGCTAGCGCTGTACGAGTTATACTTAGTTTTATGGGGCCCGGTGTCTCATTTGTCAGCGTCGGGGGCCAAGTCGAAAAAGCTTCCGATGCACCTTCCCGTCTCAGATTGTGCGAGCTCTCACGACACACGGATCTTGACAGCAATGGCGGATTCCACGGCAGCAGAGCCTCCGAAGAAGCTGCCCAAGGGTGTTGTTCTGGGCAGGGACGGAAAGCCGTAAGCGTGAGCGGCTGTTGTAGCGAGAGTCCGGCTGACCAGGCGACCCAGATGTCGTTCGTGCACGTCTTTTGCCTCGTGGGCGAGCCAGACGAAGGCGTCCATGAAGGCGTCTTATGGCCATCCGGCCGGGACGGCAGCCGCAGCGGCCATGGCAGCGACGACGACAGCAGCAGCAGCGACAGCCTCCGACTGTCCGGCAGACGTGGAGACGCTCGGACGCGGGACGTGGACGCTGCTGCACACGATCGCGGCACAGTATCCGACACGGCCAACGACGGGCCAGCAGGCAGACGTGCGGAGCTTCGTGGGCCTGCTCTCGCGGCTGTATCCGTGCTGGGTGTGTGCAGAGGACTTCCAGACGTTCCTGGCACGGTCGCCGGTGCGGGCAGCCTCGCGAGACGAACTCGGCCGCTGGCTGTGTGCGGCACACAACGAGGTCAACCAGAAGCTAGGCAAGCCCGCGTTCGACTGCAACCTGTGGGAGGAGCGGTGGCGGACCGGCTGGCAGGACGGCCGCTGCGACTGAGTGGACCCGGGCGAACAGCTGTAAGAGTCTGCTTGGTCAGTGTGGCCACGCGTGAGATACGGACGGCGATGTGGTCTGGCCACTGTCAGGAAACGAGGCAGCGAAACAGGAGAAACAGGCAAAAAGAGAGAGAAAAAAAAAAAAAAAAACGTCACCGAATGCTGGAAGAGAAAAAGAGCGGTAAATGGAGCAAAAAGGGTCGACACACGGCTGCTCAGCCTATCAAGCACTGACCTCTCCTCTATCGAACAGCATGTTTTTCTGTGGAGTTGTGTCCATCCGTCACCCGATGCCACAAAGTCCCTCGCAGGCACAGCAGGGCAGTCGCCCCGATATCTGGCCAGTCCACGGCCAGGGCCTTGCGTGGCTGTCGCAAAGTGCCAGTCGTGCACGCAAGCGCGAATTTCCGGCGTCTGGCCGCCATGCCCAAGATAGTATCACGAACTTTTTGCGCGCACTTGCCCCTCCTGGAGAGCTTGCGAATAGACGGCGTCCTAGTGGTGTGACGCTAGACCACAATCGGCGACTGCTGCTCACACCACCACCACGAGACGACGTCACTGAGAACAGCCTGCCAGCGCCCACTTGTCGACATCTCGACCTCTGGACAAGCCACACACCCCACGCTGCCCCCAATCCCAGCTCCGTGGAAGAAGAGAACAGAGGAAAAAAAACACCCTTCACCCCCTGAGCTACTTACCGGCTGCTCCTTCCTCCTATTCTCACACCCGCAGCATTCCTATATATAGCAAAGAGCTGCCCAGCTTCTTCCGATCGAGCTCTCCCAAGCTTCTGCCTCTTCACCATCCAGCAATTGCATCGGCCTCTTCCTCTTCCGGGAGCTCCACAGCAACTAAACGTGCCCTCTACCCAACAGCCAACCACCAAACGGCCATCATGTCTGGCACCCAGACCCCCGACATCCGCACCCAGTCCCTGGTGACGCCCATCACCGTGGCCGAGTATCTCTTCACTCGACTGCACCAGATTGGCGTCCGCTCGGTCCACGGCCTGCCTGGCGACTACAACCTCGTCGCCCTCGACTACCTCCCGAGCTGCAACCTCGACTGGGTCGGCAGCGTAAACGAGCTCAACGCCGCCTATGCGGCCGATGGCTATGCCCGTGTCAACGGTATCTCCGCTATCATCACCACTTTTGGTGTCGGCGAGCTCTCAGCCCTCAACGGTCTCGCCGGCGCCTTTGCTGAGCACGTTCCCGTCGTCCACATTGTCGGCTGCCCGTCCACCATCTCGCAGCGCAGCAATCTGCTGCTGCACCACACGCTTGGCAACGGCGATTTTGACGTCTTTGCCAACATGAGCTCGGCCGTCTCGTGCGAGGTCGCCAAGCTGCAGCGGCCCGTCGAGATTGCCGACCAGATCGACCACACCCTGCGCGAGTGCTGGGTCCGCAGTCGTCCGGTCTACATCATGCTGCCCACCGACATGGTCCAGCAAAAGGTGGAGGGCGACCGTCTGCTCACGCCCATCCGCCTGACTGACCCCCGCAACGACCGCGAGCGCGAGGACTTTGTCGTCGACATTGTCCTCAACGCCCTGCACGAGGCCAAGAACCCCGTCATCCTCGTCGACGCCTGCGCCATCCGCCACCGCGCCCTCTCCGAGGTCCACGACCTGATCGAGAAGACCCAGCTGCCCGTTTTTGTCACGCCCATGGGCAAGGGTGCCGTCAACGAGTCCCACGCTACCTACGGCGGTGTCTATGCCGGCATCAGCTCCAACCCTGCCGTCATCGAGCGCGTCGAGTCGTCCGACCTGATCCTGTCCATCGGCGCCCTCAAGAGTGACTTCAATACCTCCGGCTTCTCCTACCGCACCTCCCAGCTCAACAGCATCGACTTCCACAGCACCCACACCGTCGTCCGCTACTCCGAGTACCCCGGCGTCACCATGCGCGGCGTCCTCCGCAAGGTCATTGACCGTGTCGACGTCAGCCGTCTGCAGGTCAAGCCCATCACCCACAGCATCCTGAACGAGCCTGCCCCGAGAGCCGACGGCATCATCACCCAGGCCTACCTCTGGCCGAGAATGAGCCACTTCCTGAAGGAGAACGACGTGATCGTCACCGAGACCGGCACATCCAACTTTGGTATCTGGGACACCCGATTCCCCCCCGGCGTCACCGCTCTGAGCCGTGAGTTCTTCCCCTCTGCTTCTGCTGTCCGCACCTGCACCGAGCCCGTTGCTAACGTTCGCCCCGTCTCGCAGAGGTTCTCTGGGGCAGCATTGGCTGGTCTGTTGGCGCTTGCCAGGGTGCCGCTCTGGCCGTGAAGGACAAGGCCGCCAACCGGCGCACAATCCTCTTTGTCGGTGACGGCTCCTTCCAGCTGACGGCCCAGGAGGTCAGCACCATGATCCGACGTGGCCTCAAGCCCATCATGTACGTACTCCCCTTTCTGACCCTATTTCGCTGCCGGGAATCCTGCTGACGTTTTCCAGCTTCGTGCTCTGCAACGATGGCTACACCATCGAGCGCTTCATCCACGGCATGGATGCCGAGTACAACGACGTTCAGACATGGCACTACAAGGAGCTGGTAACCGCTTTCGGCGCCACCGACGAGCAGGCCGCCAAGATCCAGGTCAAGTCCGTCGCCGAGCTCAACGCCCTGTTGACCAACGAGGAGTTCATCGCTGCCAAGCGGCTGCAGTTTGTCGAGATCTACCTGCCAAGAGACGATGCTCCGCGGGCTCTCATCTTGACGGCCGAGGCCAGTGCCCGGACGAACGCAAAGACGGAGTAGAAAGAAGACATGATAGATATATATTGTTTAGTTATCAGGAGTCCAACGGAATAGACAGCAAGGAAGTTAGCCTATTACATATTGCGCACGTGACCTTGCCAAGCTACGTATCCTAGCTCGTGTCTTGTACGTGTTAGTAGAATATTGCTCGCAATTACTTCGTACTTCACCTGCACTGCAGGTTTACATGCGTGAACCTCTGAGCTATCTCCCGCGAACCAACCACACACAATGAGCGCCGACTCCAGCAAGAGAAAGGGCCCGCCATCTGGCACGTCTCGGACTTTTAAGAGAAAGAAGGTGCGTCGCGCATGTCCAGGTCCGGTGTGCATGCATTTGGGCTGACGAGTCCCACGGCCCGTGATCTCGAATCCAGAGTGGCAATGATGGCAAGTGGAAGACTCCGCACCAGGCCCGCGTCAAGCCTCTGAATGTCCAGCGCGGAAACGTCGAGCCCGGCGATGTGGGCGTCTGGGTGACCTGTGCCAGAGGCATGGAGGGTAAGGCAGCAAGAGAGCTGCAGCTCCTATTTGACGAGGTGCGTTCCCACGCAGAAACGCCCCCCCTTGCCGCTGCACCACCTTGTGAAGCTGACGGGCCCGGAACAGTATGCGGAAAAGTTGTACGGCATTCAGCCGCCCGACGATGCCTGGTCGGCTGCGGCCGGTGGCCCAGCTCCCGATGGGGACGGCTCTGCTGGCGGCGAGGAGCCGGTGGAAGAAGACATTGAGGCCTTGGTACAGCGGGAGATCGCGTCGCTCAAGTCGAATGCCTCGTCGCCGAGCCGCATCTTCACGCCCGTGCGTCTCAATGTCGAGTGTCTGCTGTTCACGAAAACACGGGCGCCAATCGTGCCGGTCGAGCTCACATACCGGATCTGCCGTGACGCCAAGCAGGACGCGGCGACAGACGACGGCAGCCGGGTCGTGAGGACGACCAAGTATCTCAACCGGCTGACACCAATCACGGCCAGCGGGCGGTCCAACGAAAAGGGGGTCGAGGAAGTCGCCCTCAGTGTGCTTCCGCAGTGGTTCAAGATGAGCACCGGCCAGGGTGCAGATGACGCGGCCGTGGACACAGAGGACGCAGAAGCGAAGCCCGCTTATTCGGTACGGTCGAATGCTACCCTCTGAGATCTTTTCCTGCTGGACTAATCGTCTTTGTCGGTGCAGTTTGCCATTCGCCTGTCCAGCCGACACCACAACCAGCTCAAGCGAGACGGTGTGATCCGCCAGGTCGCGTCGCTCATTGACGAAGGGCACCACAAGGTCGACTTAGACAAGCCGGACAAAGTGATCTTGGTGGAGATCTTCAAGGTACAGTACCAATCCGCGTGCGTCGTGTGCCGTGTATCGTGCTGTTGCTATGCTGACATGGACGGTCTGTAGACCACTCTCGGGATGAGCGTTGTCGACGGCGACTGGGCGGAGCTCAAAAAGTACAACCTCTCGGAGATCTACAACCTGCCGCTTAAGGGCAAACAGCCGAGCGCCAAGTACGGAGCGGCAAACGCTGAAACAGACGCGCCAGAGGCGAAGCCAGAGACAGAGGGCGAAAAGGATGCGACAGCGCTGTTGGGCTGATGGGCAAGCGAGCGGCATGGTCTGAGCTGCAGAGTATCAGATCGCGCACAGGGAGAGGCAGATTGACATGCGAGGATGCACTGTCTGACGCAGAACAGACGATGGCCGTCATCCAACGTGTACGGACTATCTTACTATGTGCAGCTCCTCACATGGGAAACAAATAGAACAAGTGGAAGCGAGGAATCCCGGTCTTTCTCGCATCTCGCCTGTGGCTGCCGCTGCTGCATGTGACCATGTTACGATCAGCCACAGGGCCACAGACAGGGATGCGAGAGAATAATGTCCGCGCTCGCACAAAACATGCAGACCCGTGTCATGCGTCGCGTCGTATGCGTCTGACTGACCGCCAAGTGCTGCCGCATGTTCGGAGCACGCGTACTCGGACGGAGCTTTCTGCTCTCTGCTCGTAGCTTCAAGGCTGGCTAACGCTAACGAGGCCATCCATTTCTGGGTCATTGGATTCGCCAGCAAGCTAGGCTTCATTGCGTTAATTTTGACGAGGAACGGTGGGTATGATCCAGTAGGCCGGCTCACGCCTTTGGCAAGGGAGCCAAAAATCCCCCCCAACGAAGTAGAAGAGGAAAAAAGAAAGCATGGGCATTCGCGGCTTGCTGGTACATAGGGCCTGTAATAACAACTCGCAGATATCAGATCAGACGTCGTGTGCTGCAGGCCATCCACACTGTCTCGCTTAAGGCTGGCCAATCAACTGCCTCCCCGCTCGCTTGTCCCTGTTGGGGTTTAGCAAGTCCAAACCTCACGCCTCACTTCCGTCCCGTTTACTTGCCTGTGGAAGGAAAGGGAGAGGAATCGGGAAATGAGAAGGAAGACTCAAGGACGAACTCCACCACGTGAGAAGCTTTAGCCTATTGTGTTCCAATATTCAACGCTCCTGCCCCTGTGGCATAAGTGTCTCGCACCTTCCTCTGTTCTTCGCGCGTTCGACACATCGAATGCACCCCGACCTACTACGTAATAGCAATATCCAGAGTCCCATGGGGCTCCTTCAGGCAAACTCGGAGAGGCTCTGTTGGCCTCTGAACATGACTCTTCGACAGCCCGATATCTCCGTGGGCCGCCTCGTTTGTTTCTCGCTACCTGTAACACCCTATTCGCCAGCAGGTGTCTGCCTCCACGCCAACATATCAGACTTGGCGAGCCTAGCCTAGTCATGCTGGATGCGGCTCTGGGGGGCAGGAACGACCCAACCGACTCAGCTCCCGCCATCGTATCCCTTGTGCCTCTCTCTAGCAGCCCTTTGTTGCCTGCCGCGTAATAGTCCACTCGCAATCTGCCAATGTGCAATGTGCATCTCACCTTGGCCTCCCGCCTGCTCCGAAAACCGCCATCTCGTACTTCTCACACGCATGTCTCCTGTTTGTCGGCTCATTTCGCCTGTCCAGCTCGCTTCCCTCCTGTGTGCACCCCTCCCGGCGGCGGCCTGTTCCTCTGTCACATATAGCATATAAACGTCTAGACAACCACGACCCAAATCCCGGCATCTTCACAAGCAGGTCGCCGACAGATGGTCTTGTCTGCAGCTGATCGTCCTACAAAAACACCACACGCCCTCCGGTACTGAATTCTAGAGCCGTTCGGTGCATTCAACCCGTCCCCCCTTTCGCTTCTTCGCCTGTCTTGCTACGGAGAATAGGCTCGCACCCTCGCTCCGGAGCCAGAGCCACCGGCCACAGACCCTTCCTCTGCAGATCCCCTGCTACCTGTTACCCTGTCGTCCCCTCCTGGGCTCTAGCTCGAAATCGATAACCTTAACCTGCCTTGCAATCGGGACAAAAGGATAGCCCCTGCGGCCCAACCACCCCTTCGTCTTAGCATCCATGCTGTCACTCGCACACGGCATTCGTCTCTCCTATTACCGCTTATCCGCAATGGCTGTTTGAAGCTACGCATGCACGTATCTCCTAGTCGCCAATCGCTGCCAGTGACGTGGCCACGGATGGAGAACAGCAAGCAGGGAGCGCTTACCCCCTCCACCCCCTTCTCATCGTCGTGTAAAATACAGCACTGCCTGCTGCCGCTTGCCCCTGTCCCCTTTCGGCTACACTTTTCTTACCGGATCAAGGCATCCCCATCCTGTCACCGGTCTACGTGATGTTGCATCGTCCTGATAGAGACGGGCCCTGTTGTTATATGGAGCGGACATTCACCACCTATACCTGATTGCTCCAGCAATTTGATTCTTTCCGACTCGATATAATATAAATCAAACAACCGGCGGATCAGAAGTACCAGGACCAGCAGTCTTGCAGATCTGCAGGGTAAACAAGGAGAGTAGAAGAAGGCCGGACTTGTGGCTCTTCGCCGTTGCTATCGTACCCTCCCACCCTTTCCGCCTTCCTGCTGCTCCCTCGCCTTTCTTCTCCTGGTCTTGCTTGTTTTCCGGTTCTCCATCCTACACGCCGAGATCAAGACTGGAGACCGTACCATGCCACAGGTGCAAACACTGCTTTACTGGAGCCCCCTGGAGGCAACTCGATCCCCCCGATTATCTTACCACTATATTTACCATCACTGTCAACACCCCCACAGCCATTGTATACGTCGTCACCGTCTCCGCCGCCGTTTCTGCATCTCTTACCCTCTCTTTCGCGGCCATCAGCTTCCGAATTCAGCTTCCTTTGCCTTTCGTCCTTCCAACTCTGAAACCTGGCGTAGTGCTCACCGCTGTGCTAGAGCTGGCCACCCTGCAACGTCCCACGAGGCCACAAACCCGAAACTGTGGCTACCAGGAGATCTCTGTCCAACACAAGCCGACCCGCTTGCCACTGATGCCGTTGCCATCCATGCAGCAATGCCCGCTGCCAACCGAGCAGTCATTACAGGGCGTACGGGACGTCATAAGCTCGTCCGTCTTACCTGGTACAACCATAACCTCCATCGCACTGCTTTCAAACCAAGGGACGCGTCGAGTATATGAAGTCCACCTCTCTGACACTACGAAAGTGCTTGTTGCCATGCCACCTCATCCAATGTCAAGACTCCTGCGCTCGGAACAGACGATGACAACGACCGAGGCCATAGTGATTCGCTGGTTGAGAGGAGCTGCCCAGTTGTCTTCACCAGATGTATCACTTTCATGGAACAGCCAGTCTTCCTCGAGAAGTGGCCAGTCAAAACAAAAGGGTGGCCTTGAAAACATACAATCTACCTACAGTTCTAGGGAGCACAGTCCTGCTTCGTTCACACGAGAAATTGATCTCCTGAGTTTTGTTCCAACCCCCTTTCTCCCACCCTCACCATTACCAACACTATCTGGCCCCCAAGGCTCTGGTTCAGCATTTGCCACACCCTTCAGCGTCTTTGTACCTCCTCCGGGAGTCCCGATTTCTACACTATCTACACCTCTTACGCCAGAAGAACGGATGGCCGTGGATTACCAGGCCGGAAAGCTTGTCCGTCAGCTGTCTCGTCTCACGCCGATATCTGGAAAGTTCGGCCCTGCCTTAGCTGTGCTAGCACCATCGTCCAACTCTGATTCGCCTCGAGGGGATGATGGAGCTGCCGGAATGGGAACGTGGTCAGTGGCGTTCCACTCCATCCTCGAAAGCATATTGCGTGATGGTGAGGATGTGGCCGTTGCACTGGCTTATCCCACCATCCGGAAGCATTTTCAGCGCCTGAGCCATATATTGGATACAGTTGTGACCCCATGTCTAGTTGTGGTTGACATTGTGGATGACACGAATTTGCTGGTGGAGCGTTTACCGACATTGCGAAGAGAAACAGACACATCGTCAACGCTGGCGACAGTTCAGAGCCTCGGACTCGATACGGCCACGGGAATATCAACAAAACAGGCAGATGAAAAACCGGGCGACGACTCGTCTTATGGCGACATTGCCGTTACCGGTGTCCGTGACTGGAGCCATTGTCTGTTTGGCGACCCCTTATTTGCATCGGTCTTTTGTAATAAGCCCAGTGGCCCCTTTTTATCTGGCTTCAGCAGCACCGAGGCCGAGACCGAATCAGCCCAGTGGTATGATAAGGATCCGTGGATGAGCGTCAAAAGCAAAGATAACAGGACCGCAAGGCTGCTTATGTACCAGTGCTACCATGCTGTGGTAGAGATTGTTAAAGGCTTCTACCGTCCAGGCCGTGATCAGACAGCCCATGAACTCGCAGCGCGAAAGAGGTTGACCGAAATCCTAGCCAAACTAGACGCTGTTGGTGAAAGCCCAAGACTCGGGTTACAGCATCGAAGGCCTAGTGGGGAGATGTCGCCTGCAAAGAAGCTGAAATCAGAGACCGGCGAACCATCTTGAGGAAGACAGGTGGAAACGCATCTGAAGGAGGCGTTCAATGATCGAACCCAGAGACGGGTAGTGCTTTTTTGGCTCGTTTATTTATTTCCTATCCACGTCATTTGAAACCCCATATTAGAATCGCAGCATTTAAAGACTAGCTACTTCATTCAGATGATGCAGAAATATATGTCCTATAGAAATGGTCTATCCTCGACTTCCTACACACTACCTTGGCTCCTACTGGCCTCATCCTCGTCCTCGTCGTCGTCATCATGAGGGAGATTCAGTCCCATCATGCCCAAAATGTTGCCAGCAGGACCTGCCATCCCTGCCTGGCTTTTGAAACTTTCCAACAGATTTCTGACCAAGTTGTAGTCCACGTCCACTTCTCTCTCTTCGTCACTCTCGGGCTCGCTGGCTGCATCACTGCCGATACTGGGCCCTTCTGTGGCCGTCGTCTGCTTTCCTTTTGAAGATGGATTGAGTCGTAGAGCATCATGCCCTTGTAATTCTGCCTCGAACTGTGCTGCAAGATCCAAAATGCCATCTTCGTCGTCGATATCATCCACAGCGGTACCGGCACCTCTCGAGACCATGCCACGGCTTCCAGCATCCCTTTTTATCGCCGTAGAAGTGGCCGATGCTGTGGACGAATGTTCTGCGTGAGTGTCTGCTACATTCTGTACAGGAACTTGTGACGATGTAGCCACAGACGCGGGATCAGGGGGGAGCCCCATCATTTCTCGCATGAGACGTGAGAATGTGTCTTCATCAAAGCTCACATCGCTGCTGTCGGCCTCGCTGTCCTCCTCGTCGGTATCGTCGTCTTCGTCCATTTTGTCCATGTCTACGCCATCGAGGCCGGCTGCATCGTCGTCCAGAAATGCCTGGAAGCGCGAGACCATCTTTTTGAGATCAGCTTGCACTTGAGAATCCCCAAAGCCAGAGCTGTCCGAAGCCCCAACGTTGGCTGTGTTGGGTTCAACAGTCGAAGTTGATTCGCCGACCTTGTTTCGTGGCACATTATCCAGCTCTCGCTCGAACTCTGTGAAATTGACGTTCAGCCATGACTCGTCATCGTCGCGGTCGAAATCTTTCCACGACCGCATATCCTCATCTGTCGGCAAAAGGGTGGCATCATCACCGTCCTCTGCGAGGTCTTCAAGAATAATTCCAACCTCTCGCACAACGCGATTGTTGTTTGTTTCGGCTGTCAATGCCATGAGCTCGATTCCGCAAGTGATCTTCAGTCCCAGGTTGGCCATTATTCGGATTTTCCGGCTATCTGTGGACGGCATACTGCTGACTTTGGCGTCTTCCTTTTCAACAACCGATCTGACATGTGTCGCAAATTCCTTGGACCACGCCTCTGGCGGAGTGAACCTCAGCCCTCTCAGCTGAGCGAAAAGGATCTTGGTGAACCTGACGCTGACAGAGACTAGATCTGTGGGTGGGAACGCGAGTTTTTTCTGCTCGGATGAAAATATGCGTTTCATGATATTTGGGTCTCGCATATAGAAAGCCTCAACAGCTGGCGCAATAGACTGGGGCCGGTCGTGCAGAACAAAGGCGACCTTCCTGGGTAAGAGCACTCGTGCGCAGTGGATTGAATCTGCAATCTGGCCAGGGTATTTTCCCAGTCGGTAGAATGCCTCTACCTCAAGAGCCGGTATCTGTAACAGTCCACCGGAAACCGATTTGATCGCTTGAACCGCCTCAGCCAGCGAGATCGACGAGGAGTTAGATATGGCCATGCAAGACTTATCGGCTTGCTCAGTATACAGGGGGACGACCCTAAGCTGTCCGTTGTGGATCCAGACACGGTTTGCATCTATCTCAGGGTTGAGCCATTTTGGGACAGTTCTGGCAGCCTCGACAAGCAAGAACTCGCCATCGCTATCACATATGCGGGCCCAGAGATCCGGAAACGACTTGCTGAGCTCACGGAGTATGTATACTATCAGCCACTCATCTTCAACACAGTCACCGTAGTCGGTTATACCATGGAGATACACCAGGCCTAAACAGCTGTCAGCAAAGGCATGCCATTATGACGTTGGGGATATTGTGAGCACCATTATGACTGACGACCTCGAGATTGAACGATTCTCGTTGCCAGATATAGTCCCTTGTGAGTTTTTCCGACAACTGCAACCCAGCTTTGCGTAGACTTTCGAGTCTGGTTAGCGGCTTAGAGTCTGCAGCCTTAACATCGACACCCCCCAGAAGAAAAAGCATATATTCCGCAGAGTTCTCTGGCAAGATCCGTCTAAGCGCCAGCGGATTGAGGTCACTGTTGCCTCCAGCATCTCCGTCTTCCATATCGCAGTAGTTTTCCTAGACACGACGTACTCACGGCCGCATCAATCGGCTGTTGGCTATTGTAAGATGGCAGTTATTGGACTTAAGACAACCTGCGAGCAGAGCAAGAGCTATACGCACGTAGAAGAACCGGCATATCTTATAAAGCGAGCTCTAAACCCGATAGGGAATAATAAGTGGATTTGCCGTTTTGGGCGACCTAATCAATTAGCGCCTGTGTGCAACTGCGCGCTGTGCGGACGCTTGTTTTCCTAATCACCGCGTCTCCGAATCCAATAGCTCTTTCCCACAGCGACTATTTTGGCGATATACCCGACGGAGCATTCGAATTTCGTATACGCAGTCAAAATGCCAGGCCGTACGAGCCGTATGGGCTCTGATGGTGCTGGACCTTCCCAGAGGAAGCGGTCACGGCGGGCAATGGAAGACACGTCCGTTGGCGATGAAGACATGGAGGTTGTCGCGATAGCGGAGGCAAGCTCCTCATTGCAGTACTCTTCCGTAAGGCTGCATCAGTCCAGTTCTATCTTGCTCCAACTGCAATGCCCGAGGACAGTAAACTTACGCCATATTTGGTTACAGACAGCCAAACGAGCCCGGATCTCCGATGCGAAGCATGAGATTGTACGCCGACGTTCTGGTCCTCTGAACTCTCGACATAGAAACACCCAAGACGAGCAGGCGAATTCCAGCCTTATAGATGGGGGTGATTCTGGCGCGAGCGAGGATGCAGACTCAGAGGAGGATGCCGACAGCGTCGACCAAGAACGAAGTACCCTCCAGTCCGACGATAATGCCCCGGAGCAGCCGGCAGCCTCACAGTACGAGATTATGCGAGACATGGGTTTCGAGCACCTCCTCCACGAAGAAGAGGACGATATGGTCGCCACGCAGCGGCTTCAACAACGCACACAACAGAACGCAACGGTCGCTGCTGACATAAGTGGCGAAAATCGCAGAGCCGAGAATGGCATCATTGAGCGCGTCACTTGTGTCAACTTTATGTGCCATACAAGATTGGAGTGTGAGCTGGGCCCGCTGCTGAATTTTATTGTGGGCGAGAACGGTAGCGGAAAGAGCGCAATCTTGACAGCAATCACACTCTGCCTGGGAGCTAAGGCGAGTGCAACGAACCGGGGAGGGAGTTTGAAAAACTTCATCAAGGAAGGCGAGGAGCGTGGGTTCTTGGCCGTTCGGATTAAGAACTGTGGAGAGGACGCTTATGAGCACGATGTATACGGAGATTGTATCATCGTGGAGCGGCATTTCTCCAAGACCGGCACCAGCAGCTTCAAGCTAAAGTCTGCTGCCGAGCGGCTTATCTCAACCAAGCGCGCCGACGTTGACGATATTGTGGAGTACTATTACCTCCAAGTCGACAACCCCCTGAACGTGCTCTCCCAGGATAACGCACGGCAGTTTCTCAACAGCTCATCAGCGTCCCTGAAGTACAAGTTCTTTGTGCAGGGCGTCCAGCTTGAGCAGCTGGACAAGGACTATCAACTGGTGAAGCAGTTTCTCGACGCCCACGATGAACGGATACCACAGCTGGAGGAACGCGTCAAACGGTTGAAGCAGAATTTTGAAGAAGCGCAGAAACTGCACAAGATCATTCAGGACAACCAGGACATGCGGCTCAAGAAACGCCTCTACACGAACCAGCTGGCATGGTCGCAGGTTGTGGAACAGGAGCGTATCCTGGAGTCGTGCGAACGATCGGTGCTGGAAGCCGGCAATAACGTCACCGAGGCCGAGGCGGTGCGAGACGCCGCAGCGCAGAAGCTCGAGATCGAGGACGAGAAGCTTCGCCGGACAGAGGAGACGCTCTCGACACTGGAGGCGGAAGATGGCGGCTACAAGGAACGGGTCGAGCGAGCCACGGACAAATATGACTCCTCAGTCAAGGAGCTGCGAGGCCTGCACGCCGACGAGCGGGATATCCACAGTCGCCTGAAAGCGGCCGCAGATCGTGCCAAGGATCTGGATAACAAAATACAGGAGGAACAACAGCGACTCGAGGATGCCAATGGCAATGTGCACCGGGAGACGCAGGCTCGGTTTGATGGCGCAAAGCAGAAGCTCGAGGATATCGTGCAAGACAATGCACAAGAAAAAGAACGCCTTCCCCAGCTCCAGAGGAACTTTGCGTCTGCGCAGGCAGCGAGCCAGAAGCTGGCCACCGATGTGTTTCGCAAAAAGGAGGACGTCAGGGCGAGAGAGGTACGCATCCGCAGCCTGGAGCAGAGCCGTGGCTCTTCATCCCAGTATGACGCGTTCGATCCTCGGATGGCAGAGCTGGTGGCTATGATCGAGCGGGACGGACGGTTCCTGCGGAAGCCAGTCGGTCCTCTGGGCTCCAAAGTCCGCGTGCAGAAGCCGATTTGGGCACCGATCATGGAGAAGACGTTTGGAAGCGCACTAAACGGGTTCATCGTGACGAGCCAAGACGACCAGCAATACCTCAGCAGTCTGATCAAGCGGTTGAGAATGAACAACGTCCCCATATTCATTGCCAATCCGCGGCCCATTGACACAGAGGGCAAGGAGCCTGATCCGCAGTTCGACACGATCCTCCGGATTCTGGAATTTGACGACGTGCTAGTCCGGGACCAGTTCATCATCAACAACTACATTGAGCAGGTAGTTCTCGTGGAGGACCGCAAGAAGGCACAGCAGGTTATGTTCAACGGAGCAGTCCCCCGCAACGTGGTCGCATGCCTGACGCTCCACGACAAGAAGCGTGGCGAGGGCCTGCGCCTGACCAGCCGTGGAAACGGGAACGTGAGCACGACGCCTGTGATCCCGGTCCTGTCGCAGCGGCCGCGGATGAAGACGGATGTCGGGAGCCAGATCGCCGTCCAAACAGACATCCTCGCACAGAACCGGGAGGAGCTGCAGGCTCTCCAGATGCAGCTGAGCGAGCTCCAACGGGAGGAGCGGCGCTGCGAAGACGAGATCCGGACACAGAAGCGGCGGATAGAGACGCTGCTAAAGGCAGAACGCACAGCGGGCGTGGCGCTGCGGCAGGTCGAGGAAGAGCTGGACAAGTTCGACGGTGCGGATGGCCGGCTGCAGGCATTGCAGGAAGAGCTGAACATCGCCAAGCAGGAGAAGGACCAGTTCGGCGGGCAGTACGGCGACGTCAACGTGAAGAAGAACCAGCAGAGCGTGGAGGTGGAGAAGCTGAAGAAGAAGCTGGATTCCGAAAAGGAAGAGCGCAAGGATTTCCAGGCCAAGATCGAGAAGTTGATGCGGGCGGTGGAAAAGATGCGGGACCTCCGCCGAGTGGCTCTGGTTGCAAAGAACGAGGCGTTTGAACGAATCGGACTGCTGGAGGAGCGGAAGGAGGCGGCTGGACGGAAGCGCGACCGACAGGCAGCGCAGGTGGAGGACTTTGCGAAGCAGGCGGCGACGGTGAGCCCGAAGCGGGTAGAGATTCCAGACGGAGAGACATTTGCGAGCGTGGAGAAGAAGCTCGAGACGCTGGTGAGGCAGCTGGATGTCCGACGGCGCAAGGTGGGCATGACAGACGAGGAGGCCAGCAACCGGGTGGTAGAGACGAAGGTGGCCTACGAGAAGATCAAGGAGATCTGCGACGTGAGCAAGGAGCATGTGCACGCGATCAAGAACGCGCTGGTCAAGCGGCTGGAAAAGTGGAGGCAGTTCCAGCGCTTCATCTCGGCCAACTCGCGTACGAGCTTCATCTACCTGCTGTCGGAGCGAGGATACCGCGGCAAGCTGTTGCTGGACCACAAGCACAAGAAGCTGCAGGTGCAGGTGGAGCCGGATGACACGAGGCGGACGGTATCGGGACGCGACACGAAGACGCTGTCGGGTGGCGAGAAGTCGTTTTCGTCTATCTGCCTGCTGCTCTCGATCTGGGAGGCGATGGGGTCGCGCATGCGATGTCTGGACGAGTTTGATGTGTTCATGGACAATGTCAACCGCGACGTGAGCACGAACATGCTGGTAAGTGGTGCGAGATCATGACCAATGCGGCTGGCTGTCTTTTGCTGACCCATCTTGTAGGTCGACGCTGCTCGCCGATCGGTAGGCCGGCAGTACATCTTCATCACGCCCAACGCGATCCAGGGCAGTGCCAGACACGCGCCCGACGTCAAGATCATCCGGCTGACGGATCCAAGACAGCGGACGCTCGATGCAAGATAATAAGGGGGACATGAGCGTTTTGCTGCGCGTCTTGCTAACAATTTCCGTCCTGGCGTTGAGCAGAGAGAAGGCAGGGAAGGGCTGTACGAAAGAGTGCTACTCTGAGTTTTGGGTGGTCATTGGCATGGAAAGGAGAGGGTGGGAGGGATGGGGCCTTTGTGTTTCTGATGACATGATGCCGATATCCCTGTTCTATAGAGGCGTTCGATTGTTCGAATACAGCGTGTGGTTTGTACAATGGTTGTGGGTTTTGTGGTATGCCCGAGTCAGATGGGCAAGCCCTTGCTTCGGAGAACATTCACGCTGGCACTGGCAGCAAAGCCAGCCCACTGGCCGACGGCGTTGAGATAGCCTCTGACATCCTGAGCCTCCTGGAAGCGACGGTGGAGAAAGTCGCGGGTGGCAGCAAACTCGGGGTCGGAGTCGGTGGTCATGAACAGCTCGCTGGAGGCGTAGATGGCGGAGAGAGAGGCGCGTTTGGTGTACCACGACGGGTCAGCCGCGGTGTCGCCAGCGAGGGCCCAGATCTCGTCAACGAGCCGGGCGAGTTCTCGCAGCGAAGCGGGCATGAAGCTGGGCTGAGCCATGATGGCGAGGGCCTGGTGAACGAGCGAGTCAGCAGAGAGGACGAGGGGAAAAGGATGGCAGGGCAAGACGCACTTCTTGCCACCGGCCCAAGACGGCCTTGTTGCCCATCAGACGTTCCCACGTGATGCGCTGAGCACGAGCAGCAATGTCGGCTGGAGAAAGAGAGCCTGACTGTGGCGAATGGGCAGCATCCTGGTCGAAGACGGCCTGCGAGCGGGCAGCCAAGGAGACACGCTGGCTGACGAGGTGCCAGCGGACGAGGCTGAAGACACCGTCGGGCAGGATGGCCGTGCTGATATAGGGGTAGCCGGCGTCACGGGCGCCAAGGGAGAGGGTCTGGTCAGAGAAGCCGTGCTCGGGAATATGGCGATAGGCAGCAGACAGGATGGTCTGCTCCTCGGGGCTGAAGCGGTCCTGCGGCGACGGGTTCGCAGGGCGGTCGAGAGAGTGGTAGGCGCGGCGCCGGAGATGCGTGGGAGCGTGAGCACCGGCCGGGGCGTATTGCAAGGGACTGAAGCCGAAAATAGGATGGCGATGTCGGCATTGCTGCTGCGAACTTGGTGGCTGTGCCGGCCGGGTTGCGGCCGAGAATAGAGCTGTGGCAACCAGACACCTGGCGGCGACCAGCTGCGGCCGGGGGACCACGGCAAGGCTTCTGGCAACCGGGGGCATGATGGGCTGCTGAAGCTGGTTGGTCGATGTGAAAACGATGCTCTTGGAGTGTTTTAGTGTTTTGGGATTTTTGATATTTCGAATTTAATTTGGGGCTATTTTAAATACTTTAATCGATGCTCGTTAATACCGAGCGGCTCTCCACCCAGTTTGACGGAAAATATATAGTGCGGCTCCGGAGCCCGTTCGTCTCGCTGGCGGACTCCGTTCTCCTGCTCGTGATATTCGGAGATATCTCACCATCAGGGCGTTTCGCTCCCAGAGACGACGACTGTCTCTACTTTCCCAAGGCCAATCGACAGCTGCCAGCCAACACGCCATTCCGCCACCTTCACGGGCTAGTCTTGCCCGCCAATGCGCACAGTCGCCCATTCTCGCAAGAACCGGCGCAATCCGGCGACACGAGCAAGACGGACGGACTGCGAGCAGAGTGGGGGGTGACAGCGGAACAGAAACGTTTCCTTTCCCTCAAGACGCGGCGTATGTGCCTCCTTTGCACATAGTCACTCTTCACCGGTCGAAATGGCTCTATCCGGTTGGCTGCGTGGCCGAGAGGCAGCTCTCGAGAAAAGAGGGGCAGGCGGTTCGCTGGGGACACAAGGCACTGCATACACATACGGAGTAGCGAGATAGACTCCGGCGCATCTTCTGTTCGTAAGATACTATTTCTACACCTCTTGCACGTCACTGCACACTTCATGATTGTTGCCCCCACCCCCCTCTATCTGCGGCTCTGTCATATGTCGTTTTGTCCTTGGCTCTGTCACCTCGGTATCTGTCTCTGTCGAGAGGCCGCAGAGCGAGAGCCGACAGAAGGCTGGTGGTGGATAGCTGGACAGCCACTAACGCATGCACATGGCTGGTGCATATGTGCAGTCCTTTGCACGGCGCAGCTTCCGAAACCCCAATCGACAGCCGGGTCGCTTTGCACTGCTGCCGCTGTTGTCCTGCCAGACAAGAAGCCACCCGTGCTGCTGCCGGGCGAGACAAGGCTCGCTGGCTCGCTGCTGGCTGTGTCCAGCTATCACGACGTTGATGGCCTTTATGGCCTTTATGGCCTAGCGGGGACACACTAATGCTTTCCCGAGGGGCCGTGTCACTCGCTGGCGGGTCCGCTAAGACGTCGATTTTCGCAATCTGTGCTCCGTACTCCGTACATAGTATTACTCCGTATCTTTTTTTCTGCCGTTTGCTGGCTGTGGCCCCTCACAGTGGTGGCCCACCAGCCCAGAGCACTGATTCGTTCCGATCGTACCTGCCGCTAACAATTGCTGCCAGAAGAAAAGAAGAGAAAAAAAAAGAGCGCGGGAGCAAGGCGGTCGTTCCTGCTGCCTGATGCGCCTTCGCTGCTGCGTGTCCTGCGAATTATACGCGTACAATTCTCCCGTAACACAGCTTCTTCCCTCGCCTCCCTCTCTTCCCTCTCTCTCCTCCCTTCTTCCCCCTTTTCGTCTTTTTTTCCCTTTCAAAGTCTTCACAAGCTGCATCACCCCCAGAAGAGCAGTTCCTCGCAACTGCTACACAGCACTCGCGAGCTGCAACCGCCTGGCCAACCAGTCGCTCCCCGCTGCACAGTGCCCGAGAACCGAACCACACCCCTAAAGCGGCCTGGCCTGTCTTGTCAACGCCCTTCTCGCAACGAGCTCATCCTCTCCACACACACTCTCTCTTCTCTCACGCACACGAAAATACTTCAGACTTCGTCACCTTTCATTCCCGGCACGCGTACGGGGATATGTATGTACCCGTTATTCCATCTCGCACGCGCTCTCCCCCATCTGGCCTCTCTCAATGCTCGCGCGCCTCTTCTCACACCCGCCTGCAGACAATAGGACCCTTCCGGCTAAGAACCACGTCGGCCAACGACTCCAACCGTCCAGCGAACTAGACCGCGCTGCCATCCATCGTCCATATTCGTCCATCCTCCCATTCACCCCTTCTCGCTCCCCTCCCCATCCGCCCATCCATCCATCCACACCCCTCCCCTTCATCCCCCGTTCACAGGCCGCCTATCCATCACCCCGATTCGCGCCCTCCACCCCATCATCACACCCTCCCATCCAGAGCTTCCACAGCCTGCTGGCCGTCTGAGCCGCTACGCTGACACTGTTCGTCCTGCCCCCTTTCGATTGCCGCCTTGCCCGTACAAACAGTTCATCCTTCTCTTCTCCTCTCTCCTCGCCATTCTACTGTCGAACCATCATCTCGCTGGCCGCTCCCATCCAACCCGTCAACACTGCCCGCCCCTCTGCCGAATTTGCCTCTGAGCGTTAATTATTTATCATCATGGGTAAGTCATCTTTCGAGTAATACGTCGTACTGTGCTTTCTGACCCCGTCCTTCCCCGTCCTTCCTCCCCCCCCGTTCCCCCGATCCTCTCCGTTGCGCCTCCGTTACTTCGAGTCAACCGTTTTTGTTACTCGCTTTCTCCACGCCCTCCCAAGACTCCTCCCAACATCTTGTAGACATCCCCCCCTCTTCTGCATTTTGTTGATCCTGTCCTCCTACCTCCTCTTTCCTTCATCTCTTCGTCTCTGCTGCTTCTTTTCCCCAGTCCTTTGTTTCAAACGGCCCAGGTTTCGTTTGCTGCCGGCTTGTCACCACGTCTCTCTCGTTTTCACTGTCCCTAGCCCTCAGCCGAATTTCTGCTAGGCATGTTGTCCTCCCTCTTCTGGCCTTTCCTTTGCCCATCGCCCATTCTCCCATGCATATTCCGGCAGCTCCTTGTCTCTCGTCTCTTCTACCGAAGCCTCTTGGCGGCTCGCCGCCGGCGTCTGTGCTGCTTGGTGCTGCTTATCATACTACCGAGCTTCTGTCTGATTCTGGCTACAATGCTCTGGTCTTCTTCGCTCTCTTTGGCCAACAAGGGTGTCTCTCTCGCACTGCCAAACGACTTACCTGAACTGAGGGTGCCGCACACTGAGCACAAGAGGCGACAGAGGCACAAAACATACCCTCACACTCGCAGTTTACACAGCTTCTTTGTCATATAGCTGCCACCACTTATTTCCCCTGTGCTCCTATCGTCTGCTTTCTGACGTCTAGCATCTTTATCCCCCGCTCAACACAGTTTCTGCTCTTCTCTTCTTGACCATGTCTTGATCGTCATCGTGCTAACGTACATTCTAGCCGACTCAGGAGACACCTACCGTCCGGTAAGTACTTAACCGCCTCTTATCAGCTCGAGAGCACATGCACCCCCTCCCAGCGTCTACTGGCCTACGCCAGGTCAAGTCTTACTTCGGGAGCCTCTTTTTCGGTGGAGCTTGAGCACATGCCCGGTTTCATTTGCTAGCTCTGATCTAACAAGGCATCACAGCGTGAACGGTCTCGTTCGCCCCGCCGTGGTCGATCTCGCAGCCCTGGTCGTGCTGCTGGCCATCGTCGTTCGTATTCGCCCCGCAGCAACCGCTCTCGCAGCCCGGACTATCGCCGTGGCTCAAGACGATCGCGCTCTCCCATGTCTGGACAGACCCCTGCCTCCGGAGCGCCGGCCGGATCTGCTTACAGCAGCGGTGCCCCTCCTCATCGTTCGCATGATGACCGACAGGTTGCAAGAGACCAGATGATGTCCAACATTCGAGAGGCCTCACAGCAAGACCGTCGGGTCTACGTCGGCAATCTTTCATACGACGTCAAATGGCACCATCTGAAAGATTTTATGCGGCAGGGTTCGTCTCCACATCTCGGTTTTGCTCTGCTGAAAGCTGACATGTCCCGTTTACTTTAGCTGGAGAGGTCATATTCGCCGATGTGTTGTTGCTCCCTAATGGAATGTCGAAGGTGGGCGACTACGTTTCGTAGTCCTGGATGGCTACGTCTTTTCTTTAACACGGACTCCTTTTGCCCCCCCTTGGCTCATCTTTTTGTTTTGATGGGAATTGTTGGATTGACGGGTTGGAACGCTGTTCCTGGGTTATTGTAGGGATGCGGGTAAGTTTGGCTCTCCTCCGCCGCCGTTCGTCAACCTAGACACGTTATACTGATATCATTGCTTCAGTATTGTGGAATATGCGACAAGGGAACAGGCCCAGAATGCGGTCGCAACACTCAGCAACCAGAACCTGATGGGTCGCCTAGTCTACGTCCGAGAGGTATACCCCCCTGGCAGTCTATCGAGGCCGATGGACTCTGATGTGCCTATCCGTTCCCTCCCTCCCTTTTCGTCTGCTAATTACCTGTCAACCGCAGGACCGTGAGGCGGAGCCGCGGTTCAACCAGGCGTCCGGCCCCCGCGGTGGTTACAGTGGTGCAATGGGTGGTCCCCCAGCTTACGGCGGCGCCATTAGCAACCCTAGCTTCAACTCTAGCATGGGCGGAAGCAGGCAGATTTATATCGCAAATGTTTGTCCCTCCACTCCGGTTTCTGCTCCGACCCCTTGCCACGTATGCTTACGTGTGCTTCATAGCTCCCTTTCAACGTCGGATGGCAAGACCTGAAAGATCTGTTCCGACAAGCAGGTATGTTGCCCTTTTGCTCCTTGTTTTTGCCCTCTTGTGCCGGGGCATATCGGTGCGGTCATAGTCTTCTTTATTGACGTGTATAGCCCGCACGGCTGGTGTAGCTCGAGCCGACATCAACATTGGACCCGATGGCCGACCTAAGGGCTCTGGAATAGTGGTGTTCGAAAGCCCGGACGATGCACGGAATGCAATCCAGCAATTCAACGGCTACGACTGGCAGGGCCGCGTCTTAGAAGTTCGTGAGGACCGCTTCGCCGGCGCCGGCGGTTTCGGCGGTCGCGGTGGCTTTGGTGGCCGCGGCGGCTTTGGAGGAGGCTTTGGAGGCCGAGGTGCATTCGGCGGTCGCGGCGGGTTTGGGGCATTCGGTGGTCGTGGTGGCTACGCTGGCGCCGGCGGGTTCGATGCCGGTCCCGGTGCCAATACTGGCCCTGGTGTTGGTCCCGGACCTTCCCCCGCCCCGAACCCCTTCACCGACTATGCCACCTCTGGCAACGAACAAAGCGAGATTATTTTTGTGCGCAATGTAAGCAAGCACTGTCGTTCATGGAAAGCCGCTTGCGGTTTCTGTGGGCTATCCAATTTGCCTCTCCACCAGCACTGACGCTTGCGCTACAGCTTCCCTGGTCGACCAGCAACGAGGATCTCGTGGAGCTCTTTGGCACTATCGGAAAGGTCGAACAGGCCGAGATTCAGTATGAGCCAAGTGGTCGATCCCGCGGCTCGGGAGTCGTTCGGTTTGATAATCCCGAAACGGCTGAAACTGCCATCACAAAATTCCAAGGCTACCAATACGGCGGACGACCGCTTGGCCTCAGCTTTGTCAAGTATCTAACTCCCGGAGTTGGCGGCAGCAGCATGGAGATCGACCACCATACTGGGTTGACTCAGGACCAGATCATGTAGGATCTTCCAAGGATACCAATTCTTCGTGTCGCCATCCGGCCTTCCTCTCGACTCACTAAATTCCTATTGGACTCGGCATCGCAACCGCATGATCGTCTCAACACAGGCTTTCCTCTAGGAGTAGAAGCCGGTCCGATCGTATGGCAATTGTCGAAAGTTTGTTCTACTGGCTTCACCCTCGTCGTTTTCTTTTTCCTTTTGTTTCTCGTTTTCGTTTGTGCTCTTCTTTCCTCGTCATTTCTCGCAGCATTTTCGTATCTCGTGCCCTTCGTTTCAATGCACGCAGAGCGACACAAAACGAATCGAAAGATGACGCGGGGAAGTCGAGGAGGATACTCTAGGTTGTTTTCTGAGTCTCCTGGTAGCCCGGCACTGATGCCATGTGCAACTGTAGCTCGCAGTCTGAGACCAGAGACCCAGTAACGTGCATCCAGCTTGCTGATGGCGACAGTCGCCATTGGTTAGATCGGGTCACTGATGGAGGAAAGGCCACAAAAAGTTACTGTTTTCTTAATTTTTCTTTTATTCTCGCTATCTGTCAGCCTACGCTTTCTATGCCTGTCTGCATTCTTCTGATCTGGATCTGCTTGCATAGGATGGAAGCCACATGGCTTCCGTCGTTTATTTAGAACTTCTTCAAGAATAGGATCTGGTTCTCCGAACAGGGGTGGTATAAGGTCCGAGGGTGGCGTCTTCTTGGGACTGGTCCAACAGGTTGTTGAGGTGCTTGGTGTTTGGATTTTGATTGATAGTGGCTTACCTAGGGCTGGAGGAAAGCGGTACCCGTTCTCGAATATCAACGGAAAGGGTCGTCTTCTCGCCAACGGCCTATCGGCACCAGCACCAGCAGCTCTGGGGGTCCGCGTGATGTGTTTGCTGTTCCAACGCCGATCAACTGGACGGATTGGCTACCCATCGCTGCGGGTGCCACACATCCCGACTCTCGCAAGCGTCTTCCCGTCAACGTACTGCGATCTGGCCATGCCTGTCTACTTATCGAAATGGTTCTCAGCAAGAGGTAAGCCCAGGATCTAGGGGATGTCATCGGAGCAAGAGCTTGGTAGAGACGCCAGCGGTCTTGTTGCAGCATAGCTATATCTACGAATGGCCATATGATAAAAGGGCATGCGTATCGTCACCCACCTTACAACAAAATTCGACAAGATCCGCTTGCCGGAAATCAGTCTGGACCTCAATTTTCCTTCTGTGATGATACATTCCCATGACAACCCCGTAATATTGAACGCCATACATAGTTGTCGCGTCCAACGCTGGTAGAACGAAGCTTGCTATGGAAAAAGAGAAGTTTTGCTGCGGTGAAATTTTATCCACAGCACGCAGAGACCCGTTGACGTAAAAAGAAAAATGAGCTCATGATGTAGTGGTGGCTGCTGTGGCTGCCTTCTTCTTCTTGGCCTTGGCCTTCTTCTTACTTTTGTCGCGAGGCTTCAGCAGCGTCATCCCTGCCTTGCATGTCTCGGCATATCTAGCATAGAATGCCTCCAAACAATCTGGATCCACGGTCGTTGACAGCCGTATCTTCTCTTTTCGGAGCTTTTTAGACTTCCCGTTACTCGCTCGAATAATCAGCGGCTGGGGTGCATCTGCTAGTCCTCCAGAGGTATGCAAGCTCGCACCACCTTCTCCCCGAGCCACTGGAGGAAGTAGTGTTGTTAGGAAAGACGAATAATATTTCGATCAAACGGCAAGCATGTGTACTCACGACGCCTCTGGCAAAGGTAGATTGCGCCATGTTCTTTTCCTTTCTGGGCATCAAATAGTTCGCCGAGGCGCGAGAAAAACTGCAGTTCGTTAGCGGTGATCAACAAGCATACTCAGGCAGAAGGGCAGCCAGGATGCCACTTACCTCGTCGTTACTGAGAATTCCCATTTCAACCAAAATTAGTTGAGTGCGCCGAGGGTCGCGTGGACTTCCTCTGCGTAGATTCTCAGTTTAGAAGTATTTCGTATGCTTTTTGTTTCTGCCCCACAAATTGAACTCGCCTGAGAACCCCACGTAGATGATTAGTCATTCTTATCGCACGTCACAATCGGCTAGTTTGTACATAGCAATGGTCTTTTTTTTCGTTGCTTCAAATCCTCTTCTGCGGCCACTTAGTAAAGCGTGGTCTCTCCCCTGACGATTGCGCTACCATGGTTGCTAGGACATCGCAGAGGAGCAAAGGACCATTGTTGTCCGACGGGCTCTTGCGACAACTCGGTCTAAACAGTAACGAGTTTCAACGAAAGGGCGGCAGGAACAGAACCGGATCGCAAGGAGGTTCGAAGCCGGAGGAAAGAACATGGCAACAGCAAAGACAAAAAGCGGCACCTGGCATAAAGCCACAAAACCAATCAGCAAAGCGAAACGGCTCTGGAAAGACGGTAAAAACCACGGTTAAGACACAGGCACCTGCACAAACGTTCAAGGAAGAAAACGATTCAGATGGGAGCGATGAGTTTGACGGGTTCGGCACGGACGGGGATAGGTCTGAAGAGAGCGACGACGCTGATGACATTACCACGGTTTCACAACAAAGCGTTTCGGGGCGAGTTCGCGAAAAACTCCAGAAAGATGAAGCCGAGATCGCAGAGTTAGAGCGCAAGCTGGGTATCAGAGGCCGCAAAAATCTGCCACAGTCGTTTAAAGAGGACGGTCTTGGCGACCTTATGAAATCCTTAGACAGTGCAGACGAAGAAGATGACTATATCTCGGACAAACGCAAACGGAAGGCCGAGGCAGATGAGTGGCTTCTATCGAAGCGCAGAAAGGCCTTACTGGCTGCCGACAAAAGTGACAGTGACGAAGGAGAGGATACCGACGAACAACAGACTTCAGATGAGGGTGGCTCTCTGTACGATCTTGGAGACAGTACAGATGAGGAAGAAGACGGCCAAGATAAGGGTTCCGATCGACAAGCTATGCCCCATAGCCCCAAGCGAACTCGCGAAAACCCATACGTGGCGCCGGTGGTGGCAGCATCTTCTGGCAAATATGTCCCGCCAGCTCTGAGGAAGCAGCAGACGGCACTGGATGATGATTCGGAGACCGTCTCGCGAGTGCGGCGACAGGCCCATCACTTGGTTGCCCGCCTCTCAGATGCCAACATGCTGACCATACTGGGGGATATCGAGAAACTGTACCTGGACTACCCAAGACAATATGTAACGGATGCAGTAGTTGACAAACTACTGGAGCAGATTGCCATCGAGGGGGCTTTGTCCAACAGCGTCATCATTCTCATCGCTGGAGTTGCGACGGCAATCTATCAGGTCAAGGGTATTGATTTTGGAGCTCATTTCATCCAGCAAAGCGCTACACTCTTCCGCCAAAACTACATAGCTTCCGGACAAGAGGCTACTGGTGAACCTCGAGCGCAACATCATTCTTGGGCACCGACATCGAAGGTGCTATTGAATATTCTCGGGCTTATTGCAGAGCTATACAACTTTCGTATGATTGGTCCAAATCTGATATACGACTACGTTCGCATGCTGTTGGACAACTTTACAGAGACGAACATGGAGCTGCTGCTACGCATTTTCGAAACCAGCGGGCACCGGCTCCGCCAAGATGACCCCCAAGCCCTCAAGCAAATTGTGGCACTTATACGACCTGCGGTTGTAAAAGCCGGTGGCGAGAAGAATATCTCTGTCAGGGCACAGCACATGATTCAAAAGATACACGAGGTGAAGAAGAGCGACAAGAAGAAGTCGCGCGATGCTGATAGCAGCGGCTTTGGCTACGCGGAGCGAATAAGAAGATTGCTGGGCAACCTTGCTAGCTCACGAAAACTGGAGGCCACTGGATCCCTGCGCGTTGGTCTGAGCGACATCGAACAGGTCGACAAGCGAGGGAAATGGTGGCTAGTCGGAGCAAGCTGGGCAGGTCACGAAGCACCGCCGGCCGGTGCTGGAGGCGAGATTGGCGAAGACCGCCAGGGAGATCCGAAGAAGCAAAGCGACGAAGATGGGCGACAAGACGCAGCAGTCGAAGTGGCGCAAAGGAAGGCTTTACAAGGCGACGACAATGATGATGTGGTCGGTTCTTGGGGGGACGCCATTCCAGACGTCGAGGAGCTGGAGCAGCTCGCCCGCGAGCAGGGAATGAACACCCATGCGCGCCGATCCATATTCGTGACGCTGCTTTCCGCAGCGGACAGCAAAGACGCCCATGCACGACTTCTGAGGTTGAGCCTGAACAAATACGACAAGAGGGAGATTGCCAACGTGCTTATCCGGTGCGTGGGCTCTGAGCAGCACTACAACCGTTATTATGCGCTTGTTGCACGACAGGTGTGCAGCACAGATCATAGGATGGGTTGGGTGCTTCGGGTCAGCCTGTGGAAGCTATTCCGGCGACTGGGCGAACCGATGTTTGGCGAACTGGCAGACGAAGAAGACGCGGACGAGGAAGACGAAGCGACGGACCTTCGCCGCATTGTGAACACGGCCAAGATGTACGGCTACTTGATCGCGACCGGGTGCCTAGGGTTAGACATCTTGAAGTGTCTCCAACTGATGCGTCTTCAAGCCAAGACACGCATGCTTGTTGAGGTTCTGCTCATAACCCTGTTTGAGGAAACACGCAACGCGGCCAAAGCAGGCGGCAGTGGTGGCAGCAACACCATCCGGAAGCGACTTGAAGCCATCAGACAGAATGAGGAACTGCAGCGGGGACTGGCGTATTTTCTCAAACACGTCGTGCGCAAGTCCAAGCTGGTGCCAACGGGACAGGCTTCCAGTATTGCCAAGGCGTGCGATAGAGTACAGAAGACTTTAGACGGCGATATGAGCCGTGCTGACTAGTCAAGCTGGCCCGTTCACGCCGTTTCACGATCCAGGTGACATAAAGTGGAATCTTCGGGGTTTGGTGGTGGCAATCTCGCCCCTGTTATGCCAGGCACGAAGTCATGTTGTGAGCATAAAGTGTAAAATCGGAATATTAAAAAATAGGATAAAAGAAAAGGCTACCCATGCCACGCCCCACCAAAGGTGTAGCAGTTGCTTAGGCCGGTAAAGATAGCAGCTCTATTTGTTACAGTACCCGTTACCCGAAAGCTCCCGAAACAGCCTGTTATCGGAATTGGAGGGCTTACCGCTTTCGCAAATAGGGAGTATTCAGCACTACATATAGGCGTGGTACTCCGTTGTGGCAGCTTCTGTAGACCCATTCTAATTTTGTTTTCTGCCGCAGCTATGTACTGTTTTCTGTTTTGCATACCTAGCCCGCAATAAAACTTAGTCACGAGGCAAATCGCAACAGCCAACGCAACTGCTATAAATTTCGACTTTTCCCCATTCTTTCCCCGCCCCCATCGTGGGTTTCGCATCTAACTCTCTAGCACAATTTTGAAGATGCTGTCTAGTCGTTTAATATCGCGGACTGCTGTTCGTTCAGCTCTCCGAAAACAGCCTTCCGGCTTCCCAACGGTCGTCCCAACATCCTCGCCGGCCTTCCGGTGGAGGCGCAGTTTCGCATCCGAGGCGTCCGAAGAAAAAGACCTCGTTATCATTGGCGGCGGTGTGGCTGGCTATGTTGCTGCTATCAAGGCTGGACAGGAAGGCCTGAAGGTGGCCTGCATCGAGAAGCGGGGAGCTCTGGGCGGCACCTGCCTGAACGTTGGCTGCATCCCATCGAAGTCGCTACTCAACAACTCGCACCTCTACCATCAGGTTCTGCACGACACGGCGGGTCGTGGCATTGAGGTCGGCGATGTCAAGCTGAACCTGGGCCAGCTGATGAAGGCGAAGGACCAGTCGGTCTCGGGCCTGACCAAGGGCATTGAGTTTCTGTTCAAGAAGAACGGTGTAGAGTACGTCAAGGGCACGGGCTCTTTCGTTGACGAGCACACGATCAAGGTGGACCTCAACGAGGGAGGCGAGTCGACGCTTGTTGCCAAGAACATTCTTATTGCAACGGGCAGCGAGGCGACGCCGTTCCCGGGCCTGGAGATCGACGAGAAGCGTGTGATCACCAGCACGGGCGCCCTGTCGCTGGAGAAGGTGCCCGAGTCTCTTGTGGTGATTGGTGGTGGCATCATTGGTCTGGAGATGGGCTCTGTCTGGTCCAGACTGGGTGCCAAGGTCACGGTGGTTGAGTTCCTCGACCAGATCGGCGGTCCCGGCATGGACGCGGAGACTTCGAAGCTGGCGCAGAAGCTGCTGAAGAAGCAGGGCATCGACTTCAAGCTGAGCACCAAGGTGCTCAGCGGCGACACGAGTGGCGACAACATCAAGCTTGAGATTGACTCTGCAAAGGGAGGCAAGCCGGAAACTGTAAGTGCGAGAGAGAGAGGAAGGGAAGAGAAAGAGAGAGAGAGAGAGAGAGAGAAAGAGAGAGAGGAATGATCTTTATGACTGACAATGCTGATGTTTGCGCAGATCGAGGGTGAGGTGGTGCTCGTTGCCATCGGCCGGCGGCCGTACACGACCGGTCTTGGACTGGAGAAGATTGGGCTTGATCTCGACCAGCGTGGCCGCGTGGTTATCGACTCGGAGTTCCGGACGAAGCTGCCACATATCCGGTGCGTCGGCGACGTGACCTTTGGACCAATGCTGGCACACAAGGCCGAGGAGGAGGGTGTGGCGGTTGTGGAGTTCCTCAAGAAGGGCTACGGCCACGTCAACTACGGCTGCATCCCGTCGGTGATGTACACACACCCAGAGGTCGCATGGGTCGGGCAGACGGAGCAGGAGCTGAAGGCCCAGGGCATCAACTACAAGGTCGGCAAGTTCCCCTTCAGCGCCAACTCGCGCGCCAAGACGAACATGGACGCGGACGGCCAGGTGAAGATTCTTGCGGACGCGGAGACGGACCGGCTGCTGGGCGTGCACATCATTGGCCCGAGCGCGGGCGAGATGATTGCCGAGGGCACGCTGGCTCTGGAGTACGGCGCATCGAGCGAGGACATTGCACGCACGTGTCACGCGCACCCGACGCTGTCAGAAGCGTTCAAGGAGGCGGCCATGGCGACGTACTCCAAGGCCATCCACTTTTGAGGCAGGGGACAAGGGCCTCCGGCGGCGACTGACTTTTAATGCCGTGCTCGATGTATCTTATATTGCTCCTTGTGAGAATGTGGTGGTTCGCACATTTGATATAGATTCCGGATGATCCAGAGCTGGCCGTCCGGGGTTTCAACCAAGGAGAATCCTCTGCTCTACTCCGTACGGCAGGGTAGACTGGTAGACTGGTTTCCTTTTCATTGTGTGCGAGGAGATGTGGCCGTGAGAGCGGAGCCCCAGGCCATGACGACAGCGCAGGCAAAGGGGCTGGCTGGGGAAACGGTCGGACATACGATCGGAGCTTCGATCATGTGCACAGGAAATGTAATGACGGCCGACAGAATCTGCTTCTGTTCTCCACAGGCGGCCATTCTGCACGCAATATTCCGATAGCGGTGTAAGATACGTACATCGATTAGCCCTCCCAGCCGAGGAAGGCACGCTCGAGGCATCCTGCCCGAGCGCTTCCCCATACTTTCGCAACCTCCCCTGCAGAGCAGGCTACAGCGGGCTACAGCAGGCCACAGCAGGCCACAGCCACTAAAAGATATTTTTTGCCAGTCATTCGGGGATCATTACGGGCGTCGTATTCGGCCCACCGCCTTGGCTCTCTCGTTTTTCCTCTTCCTAGGTAAATTTTCCTGCCCTAGCTCTTCTAAACGTGCCGACAGCGCAGCATCGCAAAAAATCCAGCCACCAGATCCGACGACAAACAGCTCACGCCGTCCCAGACCATCCTTCTCGTCTCCGCCTCTCGGTCATCCTCACCCTGCCTCGCCGTCTCTCTCTGTCCCGGTCGCGACTCTCGCCGTTCCCATTGGCATCCCCCGACCTTCCGGCCGCGTCGTCTGTCCTTTTTCCTTTTTTTCCACCCCTCCGAGCAGCCTGTTCATCGGCCCTCTCGCCCCTCGGCTGGTCCTGCGCGTGTCTGCTCCGTCCCCACGTCCCGGCCGGCTTGCAAGTCCGGACACCATCCTGCACGCTCTACGCACCCACGCCCAAGCACTCCGGCACCCAGATCTTGTCATATACGGCTCCGACAAGCAGCATCACAGCGAGCAGCGGTACGGCCACCAAGGACGGCCGAGGACTGAAAGGGGGGCGGCAGCCGTCTCGTCCCCTCGCTTGTCTCTCCGTCTCCTCCTTTCTCCTCTCCAATCGCCACCCTGGCTCTCCAAGACAAGACCCTGGGCGGCGCATCTGCTGCTGTGGCCAGGATGGCCCAGCCAAGTGCCGAGCCTGTCGAGGACTACGAGTATGCTGCAGACCGGCCGTCGTCCATGTGCGCTGCCGCTGACCGTTGTCTAATAGCTATGAATCATTACCGCCGAACTTCTCCCTCGTGCAGAACATGGCGGCCGGTGCTTTTGCCGGCATTGCCGTACGTCTTCCTCGCGGCCTGCTGCCGGCCGCGGCCTGCTGCCGGCCATGGCCCATGCTGATAGAAGTGCTAGGAACACACCGTCATGTACCCAATTGACGCTATCAAGGTATGCTGCGCCCGCTTGCTATCTTGGACGGCAAGGTCTAACCGGTAGTCTCCTTTCGCAGACACGGATGCAAGTCATCAGCCCCAGTGGTGCACATGCATACTCGAGCTTAATACAAGGCACATATCGCATGGCAGCCAGCGAGGGTGTCGCCAGCCTGTGGCGAGGAATGTCCAGCGTTGTCGTCGGTGCAGGTTTGTTGCCACACTTCCCCCCGATCACGATGACAGAACGGGCCGGCTGACTTGGCGTAGGCCCTGCCCACGCTGTATACTTTGCCACCTACGAGGCTGTCAAACACCTGATGGGCGGCAACAGGGTCGGGGAGCATCATCCGCTGGCAGCAGGTCAGTTCTTCCGCTCTGTATGTGAGGCGTCTTGCTGACACGGATATCTCGACAACAGCAACAAGCGGAGCTTGTGCCACCATCGCCAGTGATGCCCTTATGAATCCCTTTGACGGTAGGCTTTTGCCCCTCGCGCTGACCGTTGCGCGCCCGTTGCCACGCTAACATTGCGCGAAGTCATCAAGCAGCGCATGCAGATGGAAGGGTCCGGAAAGATGTACCGGTCGATGCTGGATTGCGCGAAATACGTCTATCGCAACGAAGGGGCTGCCGCCTTCTACGTGTCCTACCCGACAACCCTGTCCATGACGGTTCCATTCACGGCCTTGCAGTTCCTGGCGTACGAGTCTATATCGACGGTGATGAACCCGTCAAAGAGATACGACCCGGTCACACACTGTCTCGCCGGTGCTATCGCGGGCGGCCTCGCGGCCGGTCTCACCACGCCCATGGATGTCATCAAGACGATGCTGCAAACACGTGGCACAGCCGAAGACGTCGAGCTGAGGTCTGTTAACAGCTTCATGTCTGGATGCCGTCTTCTGCTGGCACGCGAGGGCTTTCGCGGCTTCTTCAAGGGCTTCCGGCCACGCATTGTGACCACAATGCCGAGCACAGCAATCTGCTGGTCTGCCTACGAGGCGTCCAAGTGAGTGCCAACCGGGCTACCAGGACCAGGGCCACAGCTGACACCGTGCTCCTTCTAGGGCGTATTTCATCCACCGGAACGACCACGCGCGATAGCAGCAGAAAGCACCGCTATGCATCCACACCCTGATGCGAAGGCGAGCTGCTTCGACTCCATGTCCGCATGCCACCAACCCAGGCTGGCGTTGGGTGCATCCGCTGCTCGGTCAAGAACCTGTACATATATAGACGTCAATGCCAAGGGCATGGGTGGCGGCACCCAACTGCGGACGGCAGACGAATTGCTAATGACCGTCGGAGGTCTACGACTCGCGAACTGTGGCGCCATGTAGTGTACGAATTGGACTGGATAGATTGGTTGGCTGCACATGTGTATGTCTTCGCAAACGACGCTGGGATGAGAAGAAACGGGCTCGGGAGATGGGCAGTAGGAAAAGTATAGTTTTGTATTGGTTTGCGGTAACATCCGGATTTCTCCCCCATTCCTCTCCTCGCTGTCTTGCCTGATTGGCACAGCCCTATATTAAAGGCATCTGAACACCAGCTTCCAATAAACTCCGTGACAAAATGGACCAAATACGAGAGACAGCCGGCATCGGTACCGTGCGTTAGCCACCAAACGGAAATCCCCCCGATCCAAAGCGGAACTTGAACTGCTGGCCCTGGCCCTGCTGGAAAACAAACGGCTGCCCGCTGCCGCCATGGCCAAAGGGATGGCCCTGGTGTTGGTGCTGCTGCTCGTTGGACATGGGATCGTCGCCTTGGTCGAAACGGGCACGCAGCTCTGGGTCGTACAGTACTTCGTACGCCTCGTTGATCGAGGCCATCTTCTTCTCCGCGTCCTCCTTGGTCAGGCCCTGCTGCGCTGCCTTGTCTGGATGATGCACCTTGGTCAGCTTGCGGTAGGCAGCTTTGATCTGCTTCTGGTCCGCATCGTGTGGCACGCCCAGAACCTTGTAGTAGTCCTTTGTCTTGCTCCGCCTGAGCTTGACCTGGGCTTCGTTCATCAGCGGGTCGATCACGTTCAACTTGTCCGGGTGGGCTGTCTTGGCCGTGTTAAGCGTCTCGATGGCCGCCTCAAAGTTCTCGGCATCCACTTGGCTCTTGTGCCTGTACAGCAGGCCGTACAGCGAGGTATCCTCCAGGCTCAGTGCGCTCTTGCACCACTCCTTTGCCTTCTTGTTGTTCATCTACATACACGTATCGTTAGCAAAGGCCAGGCCGGCGGGCTCAGCAGAGCAGTGCCTACCTCGTAATAGCATTGGCAGGCAAGTCCGACCAGCCGAGAAACAAGATTGGCCGGCGCAGAGGCAGGCAGGAATCCGGCGTCGCGAAGCTTCTGAGCCTGCTCCTTGACTTCCTGGATAAGCCCCAGACTGTCGCCAGACGGGACCAGGTTTTTGACGGCTGTCGATGGCTGGTTCTTGCTCAACGCTTTGTCGACCTTGGCCAGCGTCTTGTGGACCGCCTTTTCCTGGTTTAGCAACGTGCGGCACGGCTTGGAGTCGGGATCGGAGTGCAGGCACTTGCGCGTCTGTGCCATTCCCTTGTCCAGATCGCCAAGAGCGTAGAAATTGACGGCAGAGATGACCAGGTGCGGCGATACGTCCCCCGGATTCAAGTTCAGCACATGCAGTAGATCACCAGCGCCCTCTTCCACCTCGCCCCGGGCAAAGCGACAGCGCGCACGCAGTTGCCGCAACGACAAAGCCCTGCTGGCGACTGTGATGGCCACGCCGGTCTGACTGATGCACTCTTCCCAGTTGCCGGCCGCCTCGGCCAGCTCGGCCAGGCCAGCCGCCTTTTTTGCCTCGCCCAGGGCTCTGGACAGCTCCTGTATGTCGGGGGTCGTCATCGCCTTGACGAAATGCTCGTGTGCGCCATCCCAGTCTGCCACCCGTTGCCTGATCTTTCCGAGCTGGATGTGAGCTGCCTCGAAGTCCGGCTTCAGAGACAGGACCTTGTTGAAGTCGTCGGTGGCCTGGGCAGGTCGGCCAAGGCTCAGATAGGTCGTCGCACGCTTGAAGAAGGTCAGGTAGCCGGTCGGATCGCGCGCAATGGCGGCATTGTAGTACACCAGCGCTTCGCCCGTCTCGCCGCGGGACAAATGGCCGTGTGCAGAGGCAAGCAGTGAGGACAGGGGCGTGTCGGTCGGAATGTCTTGTGTCGACAGGGCTGAGACGATGCCTGCCGCAAACACGACAGCTGACAATCTGAACAGCATGGTCGATGGACGACGGCAGATGTGTCGGATGGGGTTGAAAACGGCGGCTTTGCGCCGGCTTCTTGTCGAATGCGAGTATAAAGAGAATGTCGACCGCGACACGGCCAGAACCAAGATCTACGGTGGATCGTGATGTTCGTCAGGAGGTCCCGGTGCGAGGGAGTGGCATTGTGCGGCAAGCTGGCCTCTTTGCGAATCGGGACGCAACTATTAATACGTTACGCGCCGCCATGAGTCGCTTTTTATACGGTCTATGATAACACGTAATGTCGTTCTGATCCGTATCAAATATGCAATTATCGGATATTCAGCTACTCGATATTTCCATAATCCACCAATAGGCCCAGTACAGAATACACCCTATACTCCGTACAAAACGTGCTGTCCGCCGCTGCTCGCAACAAGGCCTGCCTCAATCTGTTGCCATGGCGCATGTGCGCCCGTCTGAAACGATATTCTCACCCTCGGTAGCCCGACTTGCATCGTCGACGGCAAAAGACTGGAGCTACGTCGACAGCTGGCTGTCATCCAAGTTTCAAGGCCGCTCGACTCTGGCGTTCGAGCGCAATCCGGAGACGCTAAAGGTATTGGTCGCTCTGGCTGCTCTGAATGAAACTGCCGATGAAGAACGAGACTTGGTCATCAGCATTGAGACCACCGCTCTCGGAGCGCCGGTTGGTCATAATGCGGTAGAGGGCCGTGGCACTTCCGCCCATATCCTCACTGGCGTGACGGCTGCTGTCGAGCAAGAGTTGCCGCGTGAAGGCTTGGCTGCCCTCGACTCCATGGCTGCAATGGCTGTGGAGCTTGGCGTTGCATATCCAGAGCCGGAAGTCCTGGGGCATGAGACGGTGCAGCTTCAAGCACGACTTTATCGACTCGAGCAGGCCACCAGGCGCACGACTGCCGTACAGTCGCATGTTGAAGAAGAACTGGCACGATCAAGTGGCTTGTTGGGAGAACTCGACGATGGGGCATACCGCCCAGCGGCGGACTTGGCCAAGGCCAATCTGGAACTACAGCGCAAAGTCAAGACGGGGACTGCCAAACTTCAAGAGATGAGGGAAAAAGTAGTCAAGGGCGCTGACAAGCAACCTGACATTACGCTCCAGCAGGTCCAGGACGAAGAAGCTCTGTACCGGGTCCTTCTCGCTCGCAAGAAAGGCCTAGACTCGCGAATAGAGTCTTTTCAGAGCCTGCCTCCTGATAAAAACCTTGCTCGGCAACAGCTGGAAGCGCTCCGGAAGGAACTACAGACAATGACTCAGAAGAGAGATGTTGCGTTTGAGGGCCTGGTCGACCGTGAATCGCCGAGAAAACCGAGGTAGTTTGGCGCGCTGCTGCTGCTGCTGCCTTTGGCCTTGTTGTCCGGCTGGCCACCTCATCAGGCCTGCACATCAGCCACAACTGTATTATGTGCACAGATTGGCAAGATATAGGCAATCCATACAATGCCAATGCACTCGAGGTGAAAGCATAAGGAAGGGAACGCGTGTAGTCAAATATGCCGCGCAAGTAGGGTAGGGTATGTAGGGCACTGATAAAAATAAACATGAGCAGGTAAGATGTAGCGTTGCATCTTCCCTAATGCCCACGTTTTACCCTTCCCGATACAGCACCACCAAACCGGCCGAGTTGTTTCCCCAAGCTCGACTTGGCTCTTTGCTGGGGTGCTGCCGTCGCAGAGGATTCTTTTGCAAGAACAGGGGGACCCATGGTTGCTATCCGTGCCGTGCCCGGATCTCTGGAGCCCCTGGACTCCAGGACGCCATCGCTGACGCGAAAATCCGATCCGAGTCCATTGGCACCTAATCCGTCATCAAAGGAATCCGCGGCCCCGCCACCAGCTAATCTCTGGGATCTCCTTGCACGCTCCTGGACGCTCTTGAACTTTTCCAAAAGCTCGCCCCAGCGGATGATACCGTCTTCTCTGCCCTTAAGCCTGTTGGGTCGGTCGAAGCTGGAGCCGCCAGAGGCGGTGGGAGTTCTGGTGCCATGTCAGCAACGTGCAGTGGTCGTCGCCTGGAAAGCACTTACGGTCTCGGGGCAATATGCAGGTAGCCAATGGAGCTGACGCTGTTGAGCCGGTTCTTCAACGCTGCAAAAGCCGACGATTGGGGCAGGAGCATGAGGAGGCCGTACAGGCATTTGTACAGGTGCGGAAATCGATCGGGCTCCAGCAGTTGGAGCCGCAAATCTGACACCAGGAACATCAGGCTTTAGCTTGAGAAACACGCATCAATACTATGGCTCCCAGGGGGTACTCACATGTAAACACCGGTGACTCCAACAACTGCACCAGTTTGTCGATCTGGATGAGGATGTTGACTGTCATTTCCAGCTCAGCACTAGGCACGCCCAATGTTAGCAGAGGACGATAGGTAGGCAAAGCGCCGGTGGCCAGCACCGAGGCTGGGGGGACACACAAGATTTGGAGAAGGTGGTAAGCCTGTTCATATGCCTGTGCCAGGAGACAGAGGGAAAAGGTGGCGACTGCATTGTAACACCAGGAGCGGAACAAAGCCACAAAAAAAGTCTGTCCGTCCTTGGTCTCAAGATTCCTCAGGCGCTTCCGAAGGTCGGACAGTTCGGGTGCCGTGAGCAGATTGTTGTTGAGGTTCTGCACCATGATGCTTGCGAATTCAACGTCTTCCTCCCTCTCTATGCAGTTGGCAAGGGTCCTGTAGATGCGTTCGGCGCTGAGGCTCACGCAGAGTTGGCGAATGATCAGATTGCCGCGGGTCTCGAGCAGTTTCCGGTCCGTGGAGAACAGTTGGAGAAGGTTGACCATGAAATTGGAGAAATAGTCGTCCTCGCTGTTGCGCGATATTTGCGACAGCAGCTGCAAGTCTTTGGTGACGACGGCCTCTGCCGGGTCAGACAGCGTCTTGAGCAGCGCAGGAAAAGTGCCGTCGTTAAACGCGAGGACCCTCCTCGGGGCCTTGCGGTGTAGCATGATCAGCCAGGTGAGAGCAGCGACGCGTGTCGCCTCGTAGTCGTTCAGAAACAGGAGCGTGAGGGAACTGACAGCCGCAGCATAGTCCAGGTCCGGCTGTCGCTGGGAGAGGCTCCCTGGCCGTGCTGTTGGGGGCCCTGGTGACGGTGAGGAGCGCGCGGCACTGGCAACGGACGCTGCAGTTCGGCCGGGTATTGCTGACGCGGTCGGGCCTGTGCCATCAAGGTCGCGCGAGCCAGTGTGATTTGGCTGGAGATCGCCAGCTTCGGCAGCTGCAGTAGCCGAGCGCAGCGGCAGGTTAAGCTGCTGTGGGGCCATGGGTGGGATGTCGGTGTCGGCAGAGAGGGAAACAACGTAATTCATCAGAGAGCTGTTGACCCGAGCAGCAGCCTGGCGGATGGACTCGATGCCACTGGCCATTGCGGGCAGCAGATGGGCGAGAATCTTGGGCGTGAACGGCAACACCTCCTCAGGACAGATGTCCAGGAACTCGACGATCCAGCGGAGGGATTCCAGGAGGCCATCCTCGCCTTGTGTGCCGCCCTGAGGTGAGTCGAGCGTGTCCGTCAGGATGACCAAGATTGCAGCATAGTTGATGTGCACATCCTGTCCAGGCACCCAATCATCCTCGCTATCGTCCTCGTCATCCGCACCGGATCCGCCATCGCTCGGGTCGCTGTTCACGTCCTCCTCGTTGGCAGCATCGGCCTGGGCATTGGCAGCATCGGCCTGGGCACTGCGTATGTTCGCCGCAGGACCAGCGGAGTCGCTGTCATCGATGTCGCCCCGGGCGTCGGCGTCGGCTCGCAGGCTGCCGCTCTCAAACGACTTGGCCCGTTTCCGCTTCACGCTGCCTCGCGTCCTCGACCGCTTGCTCTCGGCAATTCCCTTCTTGATCCGTGCAATGCGTCTGATCTCGCTGAGAAACTTGTCCAGACAATTTTGTGTCGCAATGTGAACATCGCGATTGGTGTCACTGAGGAAGATCAGCAGGCCTCTCAGAAACTCAGGCAGGTAGGCCACCAGCTCTAGGTCGGGGATGGAATCCAGTAGGACTATCCAGCCGACGAGAAACGTCCGCGTAAATGGATTCAGGACGAATATCCGATCCTTGAGGAGCGGCATGAACCGCTTGAGGGAAAAGGCTGTAGGGAGGGAACTGCTGTCATCCTCAGGAGGCAGGCCGCCTTCGATGTCGTCTGATGTAGGGGTTGCAAGGACAGAAACATAGGTAGCCGCGGACTCGGACACAATGTCCTTGATAAGGCGGTCCAGAAGCTCGGCCCCGTTCTTGACCGATAGCTCAGAGTCTGCACCGAGCTATTGCATTCCATGCGAAGTCAGCAGCCGTTGGTAGCGGGAGAGGCCGCAAGAGGCTGGGAAAGGCACCTTGCAGAGCGCATCGAATATGTGGTTGAAGTATATCAGTATCTCTCCCTTGGCCACCTTGGCGATGTTGTACATTGCCTCACATGCGTAGTAACGCACGCGAGCATCCTGGTCGACGAAACAGGCCAGGACAGGGGGCACAATCATCTCAAGATAGCGAGGCACTTCCTGGGCACATGTGAGCTGGAGGTCAGATATCAACAGCGGAAACAGGACGCACAGGACCGAGGGCTATGGCGGCTGCAGCCAGACCAATGAGGCCGCCGTTTCGAGAATGCTGGTGGACGGCATAGGCGTACTCGTTGCAGAGCTGATCAAGGATGGCCTCGACAGTGGTCGCGTCTTTGACTGCAACAAGATCCCGGATTGTCCGCTCGAGTCTGGTGTATGACGAGGGGGTCAGCAAAGATGAACAAGCGGCAAACAGTGGCAGGCAAGAAATGGTGGCTCAGACGCACTCCAATGCTCCGACTTTCCGCTTCTCATACAGCTTTTCGTTGAGCGCGCGTAGGACGGCAGGATCCATGGCTGGTTAAGCGATGTTCGTCTCGATGGACTATACTGGCCAGTCGAAATGATGCACCCTTTGGGGAGGAGCGGTCGAAAAGCAAAGCCGGCCTGGGTGCCAGTGATTAATCAGTGAATGCGTCGGTAGTCGTCAGGCCAGCGTCGTTCGGCGGTGGGGGCTGGTCGCGACCGTGTGTCCTGACTACTCAAAGTGTCGACGAGTATTGCTGTTTGAGCGATCCGGAATTAGGAAACGAGGCTCAGCGCCAGAAGGCGAGATGATTGGTGCTACCTCGTTTTAGCGGGGCGAATGGTCACTTTCAGCTATACCCAGTGATCAGCTGATTGGCTGGGCATCGGGCATCAAGCATCGCTTACACAGGTATCTTACGGCACGGGGCACAAACGAGTACTGTAAGATACATATTCAAGCTCGCAATACTCTGTATAGTCTCTTATATCTCGTCTTAGAAAGGGCCAGCATTCTCGAGGATTTGTTGGCTCAGTCGTAGGAGTATCGTATCTTACGTCGTACATTCGACGTACATCGTAGTAGACCATTTGATCGCCCTGCTGTGGGGAATTCGTCGTCTTTTCCGCTTCTTCTCTTGCTTCCAGTGTGCGTCCAATGTACGGCAGCTACAGCCCGCAAGCCTTGGCTCGTCTTCGATTGAAACTAGCGATTGTCTCATGTTTAGTGTCCGAATCCCCACTCTGAGCATCCTCTCACTTTGCAGCAGCTATTTTCTACTGTTGTTTTCTTGGTTGTTTCCCTCGCCCCCGTCCTTGTCTGCCCCTTGTCCACCCTGGTCTGATGGTGTCTCCTTATTTGCACGGGCGGCAATTTGTGCTCGCCTTGCAAAGTCGTCCTTGTGGCCGATTGGTGTCAGCCATGTCGTTTGGAAAGTACTACGCCATGGCCCTTGGGGCCTTTTCGACGTACCTTATCGCCTCTAGCCTTTCGGATCCTTGCGGCTGCAGCTTCATCCATCTTTCCTCTTCCCATTGTATGCAAAATAGAGATCGATGGTGCTTGTTGAATGGAGTAGCGTAAGCCGCATATAAAGTCAGAATGCAACCTTGCTGGCAGGTTTCGACACCAAATCTATTTGATGAGACTCCTCTGATAGACGGGAAGAGTACAGCTGTGCCCTGATACAACCTATTGGGCGCGTTTCGATGATAGCAAGTAGAGGTAGAGGGCAAGCGCTGGGTGTTTTGTTCATGTCGGGAAAGGTAGACTTTATATGCACCCATTGCCCTTACCACTCGCCTACCTTTGAACACGCAGGTAGTCGAGGAGGCGTGAAAACTTCCACAGGCACTCGTATATCCATGGGTGGTGTGGACCATGCAAAACATGACGAGCTTCGAGCCACGAAGGGCGAGCACTCTACCAGGGGTGGGTGATACACCCTAGTGTCTGTTGGCAGCAAGCCTTTCTTAACCTCCCATGCCAATGCGAGCTTTAGCTCGTCCAAAGCATTGTCCTAGCGTGGGGTTACTCGTAAGAATAGAGTCGATACACGAGTAGCACTTGCAGGCATATTGCGGACAGGCATCGCGGGCGTTCGTGCTTGTGTGAGTACCACTACTACTCGTATCTTGCATAGTACCAAGCCATTCAAAACCCCTTCGTCGGAAAGGGAAAGGAGGGGATAAATAGGACAATATGGGACATTGTTATATCCCCATATCAAACCGTAGGGGCGAGAGCACGGATACAATAGGGTGGAGAGTCAGGGGACGAAGAAATTGCCGGTACCGACTGGCAGGGGGGGCTGGTCATCCAACCTGGCGGTGTCTGCAAATTCGAGCCAGGACCCGAGAGAAGGGAGCCGAGCTCGCACAGGCTGCGGCACCTACGTCGTAGTCACATGGAATCTAGTAGTCATCTACGCGTTATGATGGGGATACTCTAGATACCCTATCATGTACGGAGTAAGAGACGCCGTATACTCATTCCGGACAGGCCGAGTGCGCAGGGCATTTGGCGTTACTGCGTACATGGAACAGCTACAGCCTTTCACGACGACGACGAGGTATCTTACCCTGCAATGAATGGGCTACTGGTGGTAAGGAGCATGGGACGGACGTGGAATAACAGCGACATATCCCGGCTCGTACAGTAACCACTACGAGTCGCATGGCGTTGTGCGCCGGTGGAAGGCGAGGAAGAGGAATATATGTAGGATACCTGTACGGTACCTCCCCCAAATGAGGAGACATGAAGGGGATGAAATGGCTCTACCTGCCAAGTTCAAGCCGAGAATCCTGCCACTGGTTGACCACATAACCCTTCCCCATCTTCCTATAGGGTAGCCTCCCTGCTCACCTGTCACATTCGGCGCAGGGACAGAGCAGAGGAAGAGCAGATAGAACGATGGCCAGCAGGAAATGAAGCTGTGGGAGCATAATTGTTTTTTCCACATACGTGTGGTGCTTAAAACCACACCCCCTTCTCGGGGCAATACCCCAGGAGCCGGATTTTCTACGTCGTACGCGAGAACAAATACAAAACTCGCATGCAGCATGTAGCATGCTGAAGCGACCCGTCCCGTCGGATCTGAGTAGGCCGGGGAAACGCTCGGCTTGGGATGTAGACGGTTCACACGAGCACGAAACAAGAGGCGGATGCAAGTGCATGGCACAGAACGGGCTAGAGGGCATGTCATAGCGTCCAGGCCTGTTAGGACTGCGGGGCGCATATCCTTCCATAACGGGCGATGGCAGACGCCCGCTCTGGCCTCCATGCTGGTATCTGTCAAGTAAAAGGGTAAGAGGATTGTATCTTACAGTAGGCCTTCGTTCTAAAGCAATTGCTTGCACCTGCCCACTGTGTGTCTCACGCACGCATGATATTAGTCGGAGAAGGGAGGGCTTACCGATCCTGTTTCACGACCAACAAGCAGGGACCGGGCAGGAGGTCGTACGAGTGTAAGCCCGCGTAGTGTGATGCTTATCGTGTATTTGCGAGGAGCACAACACTCGCACAAGCATACGAGCCTACACTCTTCAAAGGGAGAGAAGGTGGGGATCAAGATGGTATCGACGAGAGCGGGATCATGTGTCCGATAAACCACCAGGAAGAAATTGGGGGAAGGGGCTTAAATGCAGAAGAAGAAATTACGCATGCGGGTTTGAAACAAGTGAGCGAAACGAGAACGGACAGCACGATAGAAAGCACACGCGTACATCTCACGGACATCGATATAGACTACCACCTTTTGCCAGTGTCTACAACCCCTAAAGTGTCTGTCGCTTGTCCATTCGTCCACCTGCGCATCTTCGTCACGGTCGCCGGTGAAATGGCGGCCACCAGAGGCCCGTAAGGTCGGACAGACCATCTAAGCCCTGCCTTCCGCCACAGCCTGTTGGCATTGGGCTAGTATGGCTGCTTGTCTAGAGACATCTGCCAACCGCCCGATTACATGTTTGTTTCCATCCACGAAGCCATAAAGAGCATAAGGAATCCCGACTTTGTCACAGAATTCCATGACAATTTTCTGTGCCCGGCGCAGGTTGTGCCGCGGCATTCGTGGATACAGGTGGTGAATGGCCTGAAATTGCAGGCCACCGTGGAAGAAGTCAAGCCATGGCGGACAGTCGACATCCATCGTCGTCCGCAACATGCGTTGTGGAAACGACTCGTCGGGGCCGAGCTCAGCCGTGCTCATGGCGAAGTGCGACAGCGTGATCTGCAAGTGCACCGGCATGGTGACGACGTGGCTGATCATCACAAAGACGAACCGGTCCCAGTTCGAGTCGATACTTCGGTAGACCACGCCATAGCCAAACCATGTCCAAAAACATACCTGACCAACGGCCTCGAGCCAGCGGTGCCACCCTGCCGGACCCCGGCGCGGGCCCAGACCAAGGATGATGTACGTCCACGAAAGGCGGTAAAGATTGAAGCGACCGAAACAAAGGATCACATAGTAAGACCACGACTGGATGGAGAGGAAAAACCTCGCAGCTGCATCATACACCATGATCTTCTCATAGTAGGTAGACCGCAGAGACTGAAGGAAGCGATGGGAGATGGCAAAAAAAGGCATGTGCTCGATATCCGGGTCGTGCTCGGGCGAGTTGGTGACAATGTGGTGCACGTTGTGGTTGTCCTTCCACCAGCAGAGAGACAGCCCGCCGAGAAAATCAGCAACGAGGATGCCAAGGCATGTGTCTACCTGGAAGTTGTGTGTGATGGCTATGTGTCCAGCGTCATGTGCGGTGAACACTAGCTGGTGCCAGAAACACCCCAGGAAGAAGGCGCTCAGGGCGTACCACTTCAGTCGCAAGAAGACAAGCATCAACACAAACAGAAGCGTGTACCGGGATACTTCCCATGCGTACGCAGTATAGTTGCACGTGTAGAGGCCCTCGGCCTCGATCCTCTCGCTCAGCTTGCGATATTCGCACACGACAGACTGCTGTGTCTCGCCATCTAAGGCCGGGTACTTGTCGAGGTCGAGGCTGATTTCTTCTCGAGTTTTTGCATCCAAAAACGCGGTGGCAACAGCCTGTGGCGCGCCAGATCCGGCCAGACGTCCTTGTTTGCCCTTGAAATCGCCCGCTTCCGCTTCGGTGGCAGATGACATTGACGTGTACGACGAAATGGACCGCGACCCTGTGCGGTTGGCACGAGCACGCCGGCGCGGCTTGGTAGAAGCATCCGTGTAAGCATCAGCTTCGGCTTCGCCCAAGTCGTCTTCGTCGAAGACGGGTGAAGGAGACGCTGAACGCGGGGTGGACCCGCCACTGGAGGCCTTTGCTGCATCCTGCTCGTCGCAAGGGTCACATTCGGTGAAGATGCCGCCCTGGATCGGAGGCAGAAAGTTTTTCCAGTGGCCCTCAATCTTTCCGATTCTGTACCTATCCATTGTGCGGATGGCCTCATCCGAGTGGTACCTGCGATGGAAAGGCCACGGTCAGTTGTTGGCTCGAGCTGGCAACATTTGCGTGGGCTACCATGGGATGGGGGAGTACAGACCCGTGGACCTCATCGGTCGCATCTTTCCCCAACACGTGCAGAATGGCCTTCTCGCCACCTGGGTGGAAGGGAATCCAAGCATCAAGCTTGAGGACATACTGGTCCACAATGACAATTATTCGTCCTGTCGCAATCAAAGTCTCAATCTCGGCCCTTGACATTAAGGGATACGTCCGTTCACGGCGGCCAGCGCCCCCATCTAGGCCTAGACAAGCCATGGTCGCAATGAGGAGGGAATAAGCAAGAAAGCAAGTAAAACGGCGGCAGATCGGCCGTGTTGTGTAAAAGCCAGATGACGGCCTCTGAGAGAATGTTTCTACATGTACCAGGAAGAAGCTAAAATACCCATGCTGGCAAAGTTCCTTCCTGTTCGGTGAAGTGCCGTTAGGCGGGTAATAACGTCGACGTGTGTATGGAGGAAACGGAGCCATCGGAAAAACAGGCTCATACTATATTTTTATCTTACGAGACGCACCAACCGGTTGACCCACATGCCGGCGCCAACGACGTAAGATAAGTCGTAATTGATCCTCTAGTTCACAGGAAGTCGTGAGAGCTGTATAGTGACGCCCGAACACCCCAAGGGTTGGCTGCACCAATGCCTAGGTATGTGTATGCATCTAAACAAGTCAGTTGAACCCCCCGAAAAACATATAGAATAAGACGAGGATAAGCTCACCGCACTTGTAGTATATTTGTTCACCGCACTTCGGTAGAAGATCCAATGCCGCCATGCGCTGAAGCACGCGACCCACGTCGATGCGGTCCCGGAAATCGCCGGTGTATATGCAGATCAGTCGTGGCCGATGTGCCTCTGCCTCCATGTCGGTGTCAAAGACTGGGTTCCAGGGCGCTACCTTGGCCGCAATGCCGAGTTCGTTTTGAATCGTACTGCGCACCACCACTTCCCAAATCCTGTTGACGGCGCCAGGATTGACGAACAATAGCCACTGCGAGTAAGGAATATTTTTGTGTTAGCGAGCAGCCTCGCGCACACGCCATCGTGCGGTGTCTCGCACCTTTCCGCATGTCACGCTCAGGTGACCCGCTAGGCCCAAGATGTCATTGATTGCTGATCGCCGGGCGCGACTGATTTCGGCCTCTGCAGCGGTTCGACGAAGACCCATTTTGCCGGTTGCATCTATGAAGCCCCGGAGCAATTCGAGTCTCTCTCTACCGCCTCGCTCGAAGAGTCCAGTCTGTGTGTCTTCGGCCTCTGGGCCCTCGTCCTCGCATCCGGCTATCATCTGATTTTCTGCAGCCGCCTTCTTCCTACGTCTGATATGCGGGTTGCAGACGTAGATCCACGGCGTGTGCACATCTGCCACCGTCGTGGCCGGCGGAAGCCGGTGCACAAAGTCACCGACGCTCTCGCCAAGCTGCCATGCGTATGATACGCCTGCGAATGGGTTATATATTTGCGTCCTGGGCTTCTTATCCGTCGTATGAGGGTATGCTGTAGAGGCCAGTCCATTGCGTCTTCCTGGTGTTTCCGCATCCGCAGCGCGAACCCGCTTCTGCAGCCGAGAGACAGCATCGACATCCCCTTTTGAATCTCAGTCAGACACCACTACACACGACGCATTCTGTTCGCAACCTACCGTAAAAATCCGAATCGGGATCGCTGCTGTTCTCCATATGCTCTGAACACTTGGGTGCCAGGTCAGGCGGGTATGCCTCGATATATATGTTCCCGTTTGCTGTCGCAAAGCGTGTTGGAGCAATCCTCTACGGTGGTCGGCGTGTTTAGAAATCGCGTTGCTGCGATTTGGTTGCGCAGCCCCTCTTACTGGCTTCCGCCAAAAACCCCGCCGCGTTTGCTACACGCAAATTTCGACGCTCGCCAATCTTGCGTTGCATATCTCTACCATGTCTGGCTCGGGATCCTCAATCGAGACCTTGACGCTTGATCTTCCGCCCAGCTGCATTGAGTTTTGCCCTGCCCACCCAGACTATTTCTTGGTGGGTACCTACGATCTCGAGCAGGACGAGAAGAGAGCTTCTGGAGACTCGTCCCGGCCACAGAATAGAAATGGAAGCGTGATTATCTTTCGGCTCCAGGACAAGAAAATGTGAGCTTGCATGATTTGAATAAGTCGATATTGTGGACACAGCCGCTGACCGTCCGGTACAACAGAGTATGCCTTCAGACGGAGCCACAGCCCTCTGCTGTCCTGGACCTGCATTTCCAGCAAAACAAGGACAGGCAGGACGTTTTTGCCGTTGCCTCCAGCACGGCCGCATTGGCTATATACCGCCTATCGCCGTCTCGACATGCCGGAGGCCTCCTGGAGAGCCTGGGTACTGTTAGCATAACCGGGGTTGGGGATGACGTTCTATTCCTGGCATGCTCTTGGCATCCGGAGATCCCAGACCTGATCGCCGTTTCAACATCAACTGGGGCGGTCTATATCTTGAATCTGCTGCAGACGGGCAGGGCAGATGTGCAGCCCGTGATATTGCATAACTTGGAAGCATGGACGGTAGCCTTCCAGCCGGCTATGTGCCAGCAAACGCCGGACGGCACTGTTGTCTCAACCCTCTACTCTGGCGGGGACGATTCCAAGTTGCGATACACGTCGTGTACTGTACACAACCCCTCGGTGCCTAAGGACGGTCTACCGCCCAAGACGTCTCTAGATACCTGCATGCTAAACGGCCACGAAGCCGGTGTTACTGCCATCTTGCCCCTGCCCATCGATATGTCCGATGGAGGCAAGATAATAATAACGGGCAGCTACGATGACCATATACGAGTCTACTCGATACGAAGCCCACTCGATGCAAGCGGCGCTCGCCAGACAAGATGCCTTGCCTGCAAAAATCTCGGCGGTGGCGTTTGGAGGTTGAAGCTGATACGTCAGCAAGCTCCGGACAAGGACAACTGTTGGCAGGTTAGAGTGTTAGCCTCCTGCATGCATGCCGGAGTGCGAGTCTTGGATATAGATGGCGACACCAGCGGTAACTGTCAAATATCGGTTGTATCTCGCTATGAAGAGCACAAGAGTATGAACTACGGCAGCGATGTACAACCTGGCCTGTCACTACTCTGCATCTCCACAAGCTTTTATGACAGGTTGCTGTGTCTCTGGGAGATGATCGGGACGGAGTGAGTCAAGGAACTTCACTTAAAATACGAGTACTTACGACAAAAGATTGTACGCCGGGTGCAATTGAGAAGCCTGCATCTCTGCGCGAGACCAATGATTCGCGTGTAGATAATAGATTGTTTCCGAGTAGCGACTCAAACTTGGAGCTGATCTGCGGCAAACGGCAGTATGCCAACAGTTAGTTTTGACGCCCCCTCCCCTCCTCTTGGCCACCACACGCCGAAGCACACAAGGTATCAGCCTCAATGCTTTTAAGGCTACGTTCTCAGCCTGACTAGGATTGTGTTGAATTCCAGGCAGCTGGCAACGCTCAAAGGGGTTGTCTTGGATAGCACGACATGGAGAAGGCCAAGTGTAGTAACTCGATCGCGTCCCAGAATCGCCTTGGCTGCCGCTAAGGCTTTCCTTCATCACTGAGAGCCAGGTCGGCAGCAGCATCTGGGTCAACCGGCTTCAAGAGGAGCACTAGGCGGTAAGCACTGCTGCCATTTAGGTAGTATCTGTGAAGCTTTTTCGAGCGGAGAAAGCCAAGCCTTTCGTACAATCGGATAGCAGGTATGTTGGTCTCTTCCGTTTCCAGAACAATCTCGTCGGCGTCACGTTCTGTCATGGCGCAAATACTCCTTTTGACAAGAGCTTTAGCTACTCCATATCCGCGATAAGGGGTCGACACCGCAAGCATGGCAATATATCCACGTCGGGTGGGTGGGCTATTTGACGTATGCGTTTCTAGTTTGCATACAATAACACCAACCAGAGACGAGTCTGTCGGATGAAGAGCCTGTTCGGAACGATAAGCATGGATACTAATACAACACAGAAAGGCTGGCTATATAATGAACAGTACCATGAAGCAGAGATGGCTCCACTGATAGAGGAAGTAACGGTACACATATATGCTGTATGGCTCGCTCAGATCCTTTGAGATCAGAGCCCGAATTGCTGGAAGATATTGCTTCTCATGGCCGTGTTCGTATCGGACATAATGCAAGTCCGACGCAGAGCCAAGGGTTCTGGCAGCCAGCACCTCTGCCACCGGTGATCCCATTGCTCGCGTGGCACTCTAGGTCTACCGCAAGGTGGCGATGAGAAGAGAGATATGGGGGGCGGCGGGACAGCGGGACGGCTGGAAACAACACGGCCGATCTCAAGTGCCGTGGTACCGAATGTTGTGCCACCAAGTTGGATTTTCCTGTATTTTAGACTTCGCTTTATGCTAACCTCTGTATTCCCGTTCCATTTCTAACACGCGAGCTTCCGGTGCGTTTCTTTTCTAGTCAGCTAAAACACTAGCATCACATGCAAAGTCATGGGAAAGCGCTAGGCTGGTGTGGTGGAGCTGATAGATCCGCTTCTGATTTGCCCGTCGGCGGATCAGCTCTGCCACTAACGTCGTCATTGCTTAATACACTTCGAACCTGATGTAATATCTTGTTGCGGCCGGAAGGGCCGTTGAAAGCAACGAACGCAACGACGCGCTGCCTGTACGTCGACAGTATATATAATAGGCACCAGATACATCGACCTCCAAATAATACACCTGGGCAATCTCGCGCTTGTGAGACGGGCATCAGGAATAGTCTGGATTGGCCATTTGCCCAGCGTGTCCGCAAAGCGACGAGAACTTTGCGTTAGAAAACGTCGCCTTTCTACTCGTACAACGCTCACGCAAATACTGTCTCGGCATCGCCGAGTTACCTCTTTCGCATTCGAAAAACTGCTACGAGCTTGGCCGGAACCCCGCATACCCGGCACCATGGCTACTTCTCTTCGACGACGAGGAGCGGGGGCCAAAAACAGCGCAGCAGAGGCGGCGAGTGCCACAGAAGCCGACTATCCCAGCCGTCTCGACAAAGCCCATGAAGCCTGTAGGAAAAAGGAACACCCTGTCGAATCTTCACAGCGAACCGCTCATCCGAATAACCGGGGCAAGAAGCGTCGCAATACGTTCGTTTTCCTGCTTGGCAGCTTGTTTGGACTTGTCGCCGCCGGATTCTTTGCCAAGAGCAGCGATCTCATAGACTTTCCCGAGATCGGGGATCTCAGTATGGACAGCTTTTTCGATGTACTGCCGGCCGGACTGGTGAAAGACATGCGAGAACTTGTGGTGAGTAGCACGGTTGTATTTCTTCCCCATAGTTTTCCAGCATGCAAGACCCGCCTTCTCCGTTTATTCTAATGTGATCGCGGCACAGAACGGGGAACGTGACTTCCTGGACAGCTATGATGCGTTTTCTGTCGGGCTCAAGGCAAAGGCCGAAGGCCTTGGTGTCAACCACTCGATCATCATGATTCCGGGTGTTATCTCCACGGGCCTCGAGTCGTGGGGTACTGCCAACGTTTCGCGCCAATATTTCAGGAAGAGACTCTGGGGAAGCTGGAGTATGATGCGCGCGCTTGTACTGGACAAGGAAAACTGGAAAAGGCACATCATGCTCGACGAGAAGACCGGTCTTGATCCGCCCGGCATCAAGCTGCGCGCCGCTCAAGGTTTCGATGCCACGGACTTTTTCATTACAGGATACTGGATCTGGAACAAGATTTTTGAAAACCTGGCATCGCTAGGCTATGACCCGACCAACTCGTTCACAGCAGCCTACGACTGGCGCCTGTCGTATGCTAATCTCGAGACGCGAGACCAGTATTTTACTCGTCTCAAGATGTACATTGAAATGGCCGTACATTCCTCAGACAGAAAGATTGTACTGGTTTCGCACAGCATGGGCAGCCAGGTTTTGTTCTACTTCTTCCACTGGGTTGCCTCGTCCCACGGTGGCCGCGGCGGTCCCGATTGGGTCGAGAAGCATGTCGATTCGTGGATTAACGTGAGCGGCTGCATGCTCGGGGCAGTAAAGGGCCTAACAGCAGTCTTGTCGGGCGAGATGCGGGACACGGCGCAACTCAACTCGTTTGCGGTTTACGGCCTTGAGAAGTTTCTTAGCAAGGAAGAGCGGGCCGAGATCTTTCGTACCATGCCGGGGATCTCTTCAATGCTCCCCATCGGCGGCGATGCTGTTTGGGGCACGGCAGAGGATGGCGCGCCCGATGACCAACCGGGACAGGAGCAGAGTTTCGCCACACTGTTGAATTTTCGAGCGGCCGACAATTGGACTGTGCCACACCGCAATCTGACTGTCAACGGCGCGCTGGAGCACCTTTTCGACACTTCTGAAGATTGGTACCGGGAGCAGGTGAAGTCAAGTTACTCTCATGGTGTCGCCCATACGTCTGCGGAGGTCGAAGCAAACGAGGATGATCCGAGTAAATGGATCAACCCGCTGGAGACCCGACTGCCACTTGCCCCGAGTTTGAAGGTATACTGTTTCTATGGAGTGGGGAAGTCGACGGAGCGAGCATATTACTACCGGTCTCCCGAGCTCACTACTGTGGCTAAGCTCAACATCACCATTGATACGACAGTGATGCAGAGCGAGGCGATCGACCATGGTGTCATCATAGGCGAGGGCGACGGGACGGTCAATCTGCTGAGCACTGGGTATATGTGCAATCGGGGCTGGAATATCCACCGGTACAACCCGGCCGGCGCAAAAATTATCGTCGTTGAGATGCCACACGAGCCAGAGAGGTTTAATCCCCGAGGAGGACCGAACACGGCAGATCACGTTGATATTCTAGGAAGGCAAACACTCAATGAACTGATCCTCAGGGTGGCAGCGGGTCATGGCGACACGATCGAAGACAGTGTGGTCAGCAATATCAACATGTACGCTGATAAGGTCAAGGTGTATGAGGAGTAGTTCATGGGGCGGTCATTGGTGAGCCATATATATATAGACGATAAGATTACACTTTCTCGAATGGATGTGAAGGGTTTGCACTAGTTTGATCAAAGGATGTGACCGGAAAGCTTTTCCCATACGGCTGACGGTTCAGATAAAGACGGGTCATCGACGCTTCAGGTTTCGCCGTAAAGACAGTATGCTTTTTTTTTGCATATCTCGCCAGTTTAAGTCATTTTTGGGAGTTCTGGCTGAAATATCGTAGACGCACGCACCCTAGGGCCAAATAAAGAATATCAGGCGTGCTAGAGAGTTCGGATACACACGAGAAGGGGAAGCAAGACGTGGGATAAAAAGGTTGGATGCCTCAGACTCGGGCCGCGACATCTACGAGGTAACGCCTCGAAATAAACGCCCCGAAATAAAAAAGAGGGCTAACCATTACCAATACACAGCCTGGTGGCGATACACAAAATGTTGGCGGCCCATATAACGACTAAATGCCCAGCACGGTTTCTGCATCATCGTCATCACTGAGTGTCTCTACCTCGTCAATAGCCCCTTGACGCCCTACTGCCTTGCCACCGGCCGGGTCGTAGGTAGACACGGTGATAATGGCCTTGCCCTGCACGTGTTTGACAGAACTCTTCCAATTATCCCAGTCGTCTTCGTCTCGAATTAAAAAGCCGATAAGCATGCTCGGATCCATTTCGCGGATATGTAATCGTCGGAGGCGGCGAGTGTGGCACGAGCTCACCTCCTCCTGCGTGTACTCCGAAGGGTGCTCATGGAACGGAAGACCTGGCCTCGTGTGGTGCGGGTCTAAATAGAAAAGAAAGGAACCTTGATCGTCAAGGGGCCTCTGAGAGCCAACAAAATAATGCGAAGAAGAAGGACGCCCCCTTGATCATGCGGAAAAAAATGTCAGCAAAAAAGACAAGAATGTCATTTGCAGAAACACTTACCCGGCAATGCCCACAGATTGCTGCATTTGCAGCGTGGATGTGAGCGCTTCCCAGTATACCGTATTAACTTTATCTATCCCAAGCCTAGTGCATACAAGTATCAAAGTCGGATGAAAATCATCATCGGGCCCAGCAGGCCTGGCAACTTCCATGAAGCTGTCTTCATAAACGTCGGGCAAGTCCCCAGTGGCATACACACGGAGGGGCCCCCCTTGTGCGTTGGTCAAAGCCCTGCCAGCCATGCGTAAGCTTTCCGTAATTTCCAGAAACTGGCGGCACCAGGCCAACTTACTGTATACAACGAGCTGTTGCGGAAGGCCCAAACCACTCGCCGGGATATTTACCACACGCGACCGCGCCGTGGCCAACAAATCGGTGAATCGAATATGGCGCTCGGGGATCATCGGCAAAAAGAGAGATAATCTCTCTTTCCGCAATGCCACCATCCGACAGCCGCCACCCTATAACAACAGGTTAGAACAAGAATACAGAGCCTGATCGCAGACGGAACCTTACCCCTGCCCAGCTCATACATAGCCATAGCGTTTGCAAGTAGACTCTGTCCTGATCGAATCATGCACCCCCATCCGCTGTCCGAAGAAAAATCGCTCTGATCACCCAAAGCCTTCAGCTTCATGGTAAAGGACATGGTTACCGAAGCCTTTGGGTCCGCCGAGCGGGCGATCGGCTCGAAACCTGATCGATAGGTCATCCAAAACCGCGACTCGAAATCATCAAGGAAGGCATTTGGCCAACCGCCGTCGTCACTAGTTTCATACTCTCCCAGCGCTAGCGTAGAGCTGAAGCTACTCGATGTCGAGTCAGGGGGGGTGTCTGGCACCAGTAACGAAGGTGGAGAAGCATGGAGATCGATATCTGAGGGCGGTGTAGTCGGCGATACATCTTTTCGAGAAACCGCACTCTTCCTCTTGCTAGGCTCAAGCGCGTAGGAATGGCCAAGACACCAAACCGGCTGGTTATCCCGTGCATTGTTGGTAGGCTCAGGGTCCCAAAGCATCTTGACAATACGACGACCATATCGGCCCAGGTCAGCCGCACCGGCAACCGCTATTTCCATGGCTGCACCAGTTGGAATCATAGTATAACCTGATATTAAGCTGGTTCTGGTTGTCGTTGGGCGAGGCAGCTCGGTTTAGGTGGACCCGAGTGCAAGTGCAAGTGTGATTACGGTAGTAACCATGCAAGCAGATATCGGCAAGAAGATTTATGTATAGAATAGAAAACACCGACGATTTGGTGATGGAAGTTTATCGCCGGCGGGGCATCACAACGACAGGTCGTGGTTGTAGTTGGCAGTTCTCGTAGCTTTTTGGTAGTGGTGCAAGATGATGAGGATATGACGTGGGAGTACTCCGCAGTTGTTCTGCTGCCTCCTGCTTTGACGATAACAGCTAGGTGATCCACATTAAAAGGCACTCTGCACAAGATAAGAATTAGTCATCATCAGAAGAGGAACGTATCTTACAACCTCCTAGCTTATTGCTTTAAAAGCTCGATACAAGACCGACAACCATCCCGCGAAAACACAAACACTTTAGGGGCACGAAATGAATCCACCACAACCAAAATATTTTTCTAGTATTTAGATGCAACCATGTCTAAGAACAAAAAAGGTGCCTTTGGTAAGAAGGCATTTAGGCCGCGCGGTGGTTCTGCGAATAGCCCCTCGAACCGACAGCTTTGCAAACAAGAAACACCAGCAGACTACCAACCCAATGGCAGTTCTGGTAAGACTTTGTTTCCATACGCAATCTAAGAACTTGCCATGCTGAGAAAGAAAATTATAGGGAACATGATGCAGGAGTTGGCAAGAAACACAAGGAATCAAACGGCACATTGGGACCAGGGCACTCGACTTCGAGATCAGCCTGTCCCCTTTATCAGTGGTGGATTTATCGAACCATCAACAGAGTCGAAATGTGATGAGCCCTCTACGCTACACACAACTGATCACGTAGCACATAATCTGGAGAACGAGGATGCCAATTTAGCGGAATCAGGCACGCCGAAACTGCCAATGCCACATGCCATCTCGCATGTTGACGTCGATGTCATCTCTTCTTCCGGCGTCAAAGAGGAAAAGTCAGTTACCGACTCCGACTCGAGCGGGGAAATCATTTTGTTCAAAGGACGAGGCAACCGCCACAAAGCTAGACGCGGGTCTAAGTGGCGTGGACGCAATCGAGCAGCCACTTCACCCAGGCCTTCATACGCCTCGGCCTTGGGCCTTATAGAAAGTGACGACGACGAAGGCACCAATGCAGCGATGGATGATTATATTTCCAATATACTCTTAGATGGGTTGCAATATACACAACAAGGTCAAGTCGACAACCACAACTCCGGAGACTCTGACAACGGTATACCGGGTGCACATGTTTCAGAACCCGAACTCGGCCGAGTTCCGCCCGTCGGTACTGATGTCAATTCTGACGAAAACGGCAACGAAGACTCTGACGGTCAAACATGGGGGTTATCGGCAGCTATGGACGATGCGCAATTGGCCAGACTGTTGGCAAAGCAAGAAGAGCTAGGTTTGGGGGGCGGCGAACTTCTTTTGCTTGACGGAGATTCGATGGCAGGAATGTCCCGGGGGATGATAAGTCAACGTTATCCCAAAGCCTCGGTAAACAAAAGATCTACACCCATGGACACCTTTAAGAAGAGTCTCGCGACTGTGGGCGGCTCATACCCTAGCGCAGAAGCTGTTGCCGATGCCTTTGAGCGGCTCGATATGAGCGGATGGGGGGGCATTCACGATGGCCTCGAGTTCAACCTCTCAGATTCTGAGCTTGAGGCTCAATTGAGAACGTCATGGCAGAAGGACCGACAGCGGAAAAAGGAGAAGAAGCGTGCTCGCGAGGATTTGCGATCAAAGGGCCTTCTCGGAAAGAATGCAAATCCGAACGACCCTCGTGTTAAGTATCCAGATGGAATGCATATGGATGCCATTAAATCTGAATTCTACAACTTTCTGAATGGCACAGAAAACAGGCAAGACCCCTCTTCTAAAAAGGGATTAGAAAACAGCAAAAAGACCGTGAAAACGTTGGTTTGGTCAGTGGACTAATTATGAGTGTTTTTTTAGTATATCGTTCACCCCAATGGATTCACATTCTCGCAAAATAATCCACGAGCTAGCACATCGATTCAACATCACATCCAAATCCACCGGATCTGGCGACCAACGTCGTCCAACACTTTCCCGGAACAAGTCCACCGCCGCATATGATGATGACATTTTTCAAAGCATATTCGAGCGTATCCAACGTCGGTACATGCCTCGACTGGATGACAAAAAGAGTTTTGCTGGAGCCGCACGCCGCGGAAATGCCGCCGCCGCAGTCGTCCGTCATGGAGAGATCGTCGGAGGTTCCGCACCTGAAATAGGTCAGACCAACAAAGGAAGAACAATGCTCGAGAAAATGGGTTGGAGCAGAGGGATGGCTCTGGGGGCAATGGACAATAAGGGAATGACGCAGCCTATCGAGCACATTGTAATTCGCTCCAAGGCAGGACTTGGATAACATACAGTGAAAATGACAAATGGGACTACTGCACCATGTTCGTTCAGCTTAGACAGTAATAAAAGACAACCGATGTATACTCATGCACACGAGTTCATTCCGAAATCCTAATGTAGGTAATATACAGCCGCGAACCCCATAAACCCGTGTAGAAACAGCGTCCCTAAAACAGACAGAAAAAAAAGCAAACCCTTCCGTAACGCATTAAGGGACCCCGGGTTACGAACCCGGCCGATCTCATGACACCAAATGCCAAGTAAGCCCATATCCTCAGGCCAAAAAAACAGCAAATAACAAGGCAGAGCGCTCTATTTCGTCGAGGTCGAGTACTTGGTAACGGCCTTTGTGCCTTCCGATACGGCGTGCTTGGCAAGCTCGCCGGGTAGAATCAGACGAACGGAGGTCTGGATCTCCCGCGACGAAATCGTAGACTTCTTGTTGTACGCAGCAAGCTTGGAAGCCTCGGTGGCAACGCGCTCGAAAATGTCTGATTCCAGTCAGTATGCTATCAACCAGAAGAGTGAAACTTTATGATTCTTACCGTTGACGAAAGAGTTCAGAATTGACATTGCCCGGTTGGAGATACCGGTGTCAGGGTGGACCTGCTTCAGAACTAGTGGATTTGTCAGACACGCGCTCGCTGAAAGTTTGGGCCTGCGATTTGCATACCTCTGTAAATGTACGAAGAGTAAGTCTCCTTGCGCGCCTTGGTGCGCTTCTTCTTGTCGCCAGAAGCGGCTGTCTTCTTGCCAGCATCCTTCTTCTCCGGTGCCTTGGAAGCGGTAGCAGGGGCCTTGGAGGCGGGCTTCTTGTCTGCGGCCTTCGGGGGCATTTTGACGGTTGGTGTTTTGAAAAGTTTGAAAGATTGCTGTTGTTAGAGTGTTTTCGAGAGTGTTCGCTGTCACAGAGTCGTTGATGGGAAAAATATTTGGTGGGAAAAGACGAGTCTCGAATTTTTGGGGGGCCCCAGCCTATTTGTATCTGGACGCGACAGCCGTGACTATTGTTGCTGATTGTTTTCTGAGGCATACGTGCTGATTTGGCGTTGGTAGGCGTTAGTATAATGGCCCGTGCGTTGTATGGAACATAGGTGGGGCCTTCGATTTCTACCAGCTATTAAATTAAATAGCAGAAAAATGTCGTAAATTCCACACCCATAGCGCCGTCTAATTGGTCTACAATACGATTAGCAAGATGTAGCCAGGAATATGGATCTGTCGCGGGTACTCGTGCAGATGACTCCATTTTACGCGTGCAGCCTGGTCTCTGATGCATCAATTTCATGATGCAACAGCGCCGGTGTGCATACAACATGGTTTTAGTCATCATCTGTACTTATCAAAGCGATATCAATTCAATACCTATTCCAATCTTGATGTGTCTATACAGTGTCGACTTTGTACTGCGTTAATGGCCTAAATGGCATTTTTCTTGCCTCATAAATATGCTCTGGCTATGTCCAGACCGTCTTAAGCTGTTAAAAGCGTAGCTAATGGTGATGTTAAGCCATACATATGGGCACGTACGATGTGATTTGTTGTTTGCTATCTAACAGTCGTCTTCGCTCAAATTTATCCGGGGTCCGAAACCTTACTTAATAATATTATTTCTCTATATCCCTCCAAGTCTATTTACCTCCAGTTTTTCGTGTTTGTTTTCCCCCTAGTCTCATATCCGTATGTGGACTAGCGTGTACAGTATAGGAGGCTGATCCGTGTTCACGCGTTGCGGTACACGAAAACTACTTAAAAAGCATACTCCCCCCACTAGAAACATATGCTCCAACAACCGCATTCAATTTTCATCTCGAGCAACTGCTTCCGCCATCAGAATTCCTTCAAAAACATCAATCCCAACCACCCACACTCTCAAACTTTCAAAATGACTGGAGGCGGCAAATCCGGCGGCAAGGCCAGTGGCTCGAAGAACTCGCAGACGTGAGTGTTCTAGGACACGCGACTCGCGACTTGTTTTTACATGTTCTAATATTGTGGCAGGCGTTCCTCCAAGGCCGGTCTGGCTTTCCCTGTCGGTCGTGTTCATCGTCTTCTCCGGAAGGGAAACTATGCTCAGCGTGTCGGTGCCGGTGCCCCCGTGTATCTGGCGGCTGTCCTTGAGTACCTCGCTGCCGAAATTCTCGAGCTGGCAGGCAATGCTGCTCGAGACAACAAGAAGACGCGCATCATTCCCAGGCATCTTCAGCTAGCTATCCGGAACGACGAGGAGCTGAACAAGCTTCTGGGACATGTGACCATCGCACAGGGCGGTGTTCTGCCCAACATCCACCAGAGTCAGTTCTTTCCATACTTCTGGCATTTATCAGCGCTAACAATTCATCTTAGACCTCCTGCCCAAGAAGACACCTGGAAAAGGTGGCAAGCTCAGTCAGGAGCTGTAATTTGTGGTCTTGCTTGGTTTGCTTATCCTGTTCGGGATTGTTTGGGTGTCATAACACGGGGTCATGGAATCATACGGTTTGGTAGTCTTTTTACGTCTGGGTTGTACATTAAAGTCTCTTTTGAAGGCAACTGGTCATGAATGAGGAGATAATTTCTAAATGCCTCGTACAATGCTTTGCCATCTTTGAACAAGCTACTTCCTACGTGATTTTCAAGTTGGTTCGCGTGTAAAGTGACGTTTTTGAAGATGTATCATACATGTGGTAGTTTGGGTTTTCAATGCCCTTCTATCCAGCTCCGATAGACAGTGTGCGTGCTACTCAACTAAATGTGCCGGGTGTAGTTTCACAAGGGGTGCAACTATAGTGTAAAACTAAATACAGGTTTGTATAGCAACTAGAACTTCAACGGCCGCGGCGCTGTATCTGTTAGCACAAGTCACTTCGTCACAGTATGGAAGAATTGCACGTCGTTGCAGGTCGACTACTTGCCGTCAAGAATAGGTGCCGGGAGGTTTCTTTCATATTTGGATCCTGTGAAAACATTAGCGGGAATACTTTTGCCAGAGTCGATTCTTCAACTCTGTTTCGGGGGGCTATTACGAACCTCCAGGGGCCGTAGGATACGCGAATGGATCTGGGTGCTTCCATTTTTCAAGCAGCTTTTCTGTCTCCTTTATCAGGGCCTGGATTGAGTGTATGTTGTCAGCAGCGCCCTATCACTGCGTCCATATAGTCGAACTCCTCACTCTCTGTTGTCTCGGGTTGGTGATGCTCTTGTTGGCCTCAAATAGTGACCGGATGTAAAGGGCCTGGCCACGCCATAAGTGCCTATGCACTGCCCAGTCGAGTGTGAGCTTGAGTGATCGGCGGTAGAGAGACCTGTACGTAAAGTCAGCGCTGGGGCTGCAACCATGGAACAGTAGAACTCACAAAGCCGCTTGTCGTGTTGCCATTGTCGCTTCGATGATTTTTGTTGCGGAGAGTGCGATGTTGATTTACGTCGCGTGGAGTTTTGAGGTGTACGAGTATGTACTCGGTATGTTGTTCGGCTGAAATTTGTCTCTGCCTTACTGCCTAGCGCCGGGTCCGATTGTAAGAGCTTACTCAAAATACCTGCCCCCTTATTGGTGGGTGTATTTTTTGCTCTATCGCTGATGTCGTCATATGTTCTCCACTCTCGTTGCGTGCACTCGGTACGTATTACTTGCGTTCTTAACCATATACTATGGTGGTGCTATGTTTACCTAATGTCTGTCTGTCTGTATTGTCTGCAAGTAATTGTTTTCTGTCTACAAGTAGTATAACTTATCGTATGATTCCAAAACCTATACAATGATTTGCCCGTATTGTAGTTGAAATATTATGATTTGTTGCGGGAAAAATATGATTTGTTGCGGGAAAAATATGACAATATGTTATTAGCAACTTTTAAACCGAACAAGATATTACTGTCGTAATAAAATACTTAATTTATGTCTTTTATATATACCACATCGGTCTGTCCGCAATTACACCTCTTTGTAGCAAGATCTTAACTGGATGCTGCGCACACCTAGGTTGTAGAATCACAATAAGAAGCGCGCAATGACACATGCGGTACCCTACAAGGACATGGGCGATACAAATGACCCGTAAGCCACACACTGGGCTGCCCTGCATGCGTATACCATCGAAATCCGGGCCACGTAAACGACCGTAGCAACAAAGGTAGTTACCAAAGAGGCCAAGTACGGACCAAAGCAGGGCGAGTAAACAGGCTTGCTGCAAAACACCATACGGAACAAGGACGAGAGACAAACGATGGCTAATACGACCAGTCCCACCTACGCATTATGGCTTGAACACGCCTGTAACTTTTTACAAAGATCTATGCCGCGTATCGCATTTACTCCAGTTAAATACAAGCTATAGTCGGTCAGAAAAAGTGCCAACTAGTACATTTTTTGGTACTAACTACATAATACGGCCCAATCTATAAAGTACTAACTATAACTTAACCAAAATGTCGTAGATTACATAGAAAATTATACTAAATGGTATATAAAAACAAACTGTATCAAATAGTATATATTAGTATTATAAATACTAACCGTCTACTATAATTACTACAGTCATATAGTAATTTATAGTAATAACAAGCTGTTACGCCACAGCGTAATCTACAGAATTATATACGTTACCGTAATTATTTACACTAGTTTCTTTACTGTATATCTTAAAATAGTTAACAAATACTACAACTTATTACTATATATTTATTATATATAAAAGTTTAAGGGTATTTCCTATACATATACACCGGTTCGGCTACTAGTCGCCTACTGAGCAGCAAGCTTACAAACCAACATTTATATATATATATAACCTACACTTAAGCTACATAGTACGCTATACACTAAGGGCTATGCTACTGTGTATAAAGTTAACTATATAGCTAAATAGTATAAAGGAGACGGTAAACCGTTACTTACTAGTCTCTTATAGCTCATTAAGTTAAAGTTTTAATATAATTATATAAATAAGCTTAAGCTTTTATTAAACCTTTATATTTTTAACTTTTTTTATAAGAAGCAATATTTAACTATAAGGCAACTATTATATAAAAGACTTATAAAATATTAAAGGTAAATAATACTTTTATACCGCCCTTTCTACTAATATAAAGTAGCTATACTTTATAAGTAATTTATAAGTACATTAGCCTTATTTATTAAATTAAAAGTAAAAGTAAATTTTTAATAAATTAGGTTAAACAATATAATATTAAATAGCTTACTAGTATAGAGCAATAAATATATTTAAATTATATAAACCTTATTAGCCCTAACAAATATTTATAAAAGTTTATATACAATATATAATTACAAAGGCTTAAGCTTGTTTATATTATTATATTAAAACTTTAACTTAATAAACTATAAGAAACTAGTAGCCCATAGCCTACCGTCCTCTTTATACTATTTAGTTATATAAGTAACCCTATACGTATTAGCGTAGCCCTTAGTATAGTATAGTATACTATATAGCTAGTATAGGTTATATACATACTAATATTTATAAGTTTGCTGACTAATAGCCGAACTAGTATAAGTATATATAAGAATACCTTTATACTATCCTCCTTTAAAACAGCGTATTTGTTAAAGGTGTATACGCAGCTATAGCTTACTTATTAAAACACTTTTTTTATAATGTAAGGAAAAAGAGTTAAGTGCTTTCAGGTATGCAACTATGTTTAGGTAATAAAAATATACGCATAACTTTATCTTTAGCAGATTTAGCGTTATATATAGTAGCTAAACTTATTTTAGTAAATCTTTTCAAGTAGTATATAGCTTGGATTTTAGTTAAGGAACGGTAACGTTGCTACTAACGGTTTTGTAATATAAAAGGGCTAGCGTTCGGTTATAGGTATAAGGTATAAAGCGTACTGGCTAAAAATAGTAGTAGCGCTAAGCTAATTCTTTAGCTTTTATAAACCTTGGTGGATAAAGGCTAGTAAGGCTATTTTATTGCTTACTTATTATTAAGCCGTTTTTAATTAACGTTAAACAATCGTTACTTTATAATTTAAAAAAGATTATATAGTTTTTAATATTACCTTTTAAGCGTTTACTAAACAAGTGCCTTTATACTTTATAAGCATAAATCTAAATAGTTTACTTAATAAAGCAAATTGTATCTTCTTTAATATAATTTACTTTTACTTTTTTAGAATTTTTTATTATTACGTTTATAGTAAATACTTATAAAATAAGTAATATACAAGCAACAAGCTAATAATAGCTATATAATAAAAATACTAAAGCTAGATTAAAGTAAAGCATAGGCCCTTTTTATATACTTAATAACGCTAATAAAACCCGTTTATATAGGTATACTTTTACCTTTAGCTATTAAAGGAAGTATTTCACTACTTACTAATTATCTAGTTATATTTACTTAAGTTTATTATAAAATGTAATACCAAGTTACAAATACTACTTAAGTACTAGTATATTAGCTTACTAACCCTACTAATACTATAAGCGGGCTTATAATAAACTATAATACAGCTTACTAACTAACTTGTAACGGCCATGGCCCGGTGTAATGCCTCGGCCCTGCCCTCGGCTGGTCGGGACCGGTCACGGGACTAGCCACATGACCAGGCATGTAACGCATTCCGCAAGGGATCCTAGCGTGCTTTCCTGCTAAGTTAAGAAACCTATGAGCACTACCCCCCCCTTAGCCTAACCTTTAACCAAAGCCTGCGCAACACGTGGCTGCCGGCTACAACAAGCCCGCCGGTAACGTATACGGGAAAGAAGTAGGAGCCAGTAAGGAGAACTTTGTAGAGTAGGAAGAAGGAGAGAGAAGAAGCTACTTAAGAAGGAAGCAAGCTTGTTTGTACGAATACCTCCCTTCTTCTTTAGCTTAGCTATTAACCAGTTTGATTTACCTAACAGTGATTTCTATTGGGCTGGATCCTTATTTAATTTGACTTTAAAGCTAGTTAGGTTTGCTACTAAAATTAAAGACTACTTGTAGCTTACCGCTATAGCTAGCGCTACTAATATAAGCCTTACCTTATAACTATAGTACTTTATAAAAGCTTACTTAAAGTACCACTTTTTCCCTTTATAACACTTTTATTTTTTTATTTTATATATATTTTTTACTGTTTATTAGTTTATATATGTAATAGCCGGCGACTTATTATTAATAGGTTCCTTAAAGACTATTTACAGGTATTGTCCTTACTTGAAAAAAAAGGGCTAGGCGGCAAGGCTTAGCTATAGAGCTAGCCTATGCTAGCTCTACTTAATAAATAGTAGTAAAAAGTCGTTTTAGCGCTAGGTAGCAACGGTAACTATAACCGCTATAGCCTTTATAGTTTGTTATACGCTACGCTTTCCAACGCCGCTACTTTTAGTATAGGCCGGCAAGCAACGGCTTTGCGCTTAAGCGGTAAAGCTAGTAAAGTAGGCTTGATATAGTTAAAAAAAATATACCTAGTTATAGCGGTAGCGATAGTAAGAGAGCCGATAAAGGCGGTAACGGCGATAAGGACGGCGATAGCGGTATAAATAAGGGAAGTAATAGCGGTAAAGATAAGGAAAGCCTTATAATTAGCGTATAACCGCTAAGAACAGTGCACTATAGGTTAAAGAATAAATAAGCGTAAGTTAAGTATTGTATTTAGCTAGTAGTATTCTTAAGTAAGGAGTTTTATAGTCTTAAAGACGCTTATATAACCTACTATAAGGGACTTATAGTAAAGTACAATTAATTAAGTTTTAAAACGTTTATTAATAGTATTATATTATAGTGTTTATAAAATAAAGAACTATTATTATATAAGTAGTAAATATTTTTTTTTCTTTATTTTACGCAGCTTTAACCAGCAAATTATTAAAGATTACGGCTTTAAGCTTTATAAATTATAAATTATGTAGTATAGTTAAAGAAAGTATTAGTGCTTTAGTAAGCGCTTATTATATAGTATGGTTTTTATCTTTTAAACTAATAATAATAGATTATAAGCTAAAAATAGTTGATAATTAATTAACGATTTATAGCTTGTTAAGCAGCAATAGTAAAACGTTATTATATACAATATCTTCTTAATAAGCCGTTAGTTACTTTTAACTAGTATTTAATATTAAAATTAAGCGCTAATAGTTTAAGCACATATTAAGTAATACAGTTTTAAAGATCCTCTACTAACGCTTTAAAACGCCATTTAGTACTTAGTAGTTAGTTAAGTCTATAAAGGAGTTTCTTAAACCTTTTAGCTAATAGCGCTAGTACTTAATTAAAGCTTTTAATAGTAGCTAGAAGTTTTTACTATTTTACTCTTCATTGTATTTTACAATTAGTAAGCTTTTATAAGTAGTATAAAACCGGCTACTACTTGTTTATCTTTAACTAAGAGATAATACTTAGAATAGCGTAGCTGAACGCATTTATATTAACGTAGATTTGCCTAGTAATATTTAACTATAAAGCAACCGTTATATAAAAGGCCAATCAATAAACTATTAAAGGTAAGTAAGGCTTTTATACCGCATTTTATGCCGATATAAATAATGTTAAACGGTTTAATGTTATAGAGTAATAAATATGCTTAAATCATATAAACCTTAGCAGCCTTAATAAATATTATAGTAGTTAAGGTAAACGGCTTTATTGCTAAGCAATTATTACTATAGCAATAAGCCTTTATAATATAGTATTAGTAAGCTAGGCGTTAGCGACATAGTAACTAAGATAAAAGAATAGTTAGCTACTACTAAAGATGCTTATAATACTAATGTATATATTAATATATTAAAGAATGTAAATCTTATTTAAATAAGTAGCTAACTAGCTACTAAGCTATTAATGAATTAGTAAAAGTACTATAATAGATTATAAGCTAGTAACCCTTTTATCTTTTAACTAGGTTAAGAGAATTTTATAGCGTTTATTTAATAAAAATACTTAAAGCTTAAATTTTAAATTTTAATTATGTTTTATTTTTAAAGAAAGCTAAAGTAGTAAGTTGCTATACTAAAGGACATAAGACTAGTTTTAGTAAAAAATTAGTAACTTTATATTTAATTAAAGTAGTAAAATAGCGTAGAGATATTAGTAAAGGCTTAATAATAACTTAGTAAAGTAATACTAAAATAAAACTATTATTAAAACCTTTAAGATAGTAATAAAGATTGCTATCGTATGTAGAATATTAGTCTTAAAGCTAAAAGTAAAAGAAAATCAGGTTAACTATAAACATACTACCAGTTAATACCTTAATAGCAACTTGTTTTAATAAAACATCCCACTAAAATAGCTTTTAACGTAAATGCTAAACTATAACCTATTTTACTTAAAACCGCTAACCTTTATAATTACTTACTAGTTAAGGTTAGTTTACTCTTTAACCCGTTAACGTTAGTAATTTTAAAAATATTAACGTTATATTAAAGTATTAGAATTATAGTAAGAATAAGCACATATTTTAAAAGTACTTAAAAGTTAAAAAAAAACCTACGCTTAAGCTAAAAAGCTATATATAAAGCTAAAGGATGGTTTATAAAAGGTGACTTACTTAAGCTAAAAAGGTTAATAAAAAGCCTTACTTTTTACTAACCCTACGAGTATAACTAACTAAAGGATAAATTCTTTAATACTATACCTTAGCTAAGGTATAGACACTTAGCAATCTATAAGCGCTTATTATAGTAAACCTAGATTTATATATAAATTAAAATATTAACTTAAAGGTTATATAATAACTTAGTTTAGAGCTATTATATTAATACTGTAGTCTTTATTAATAGTAAAGCGCTAAGGGCTTATAGCCTATATAAGCTTACCGTCTTATTAATAAAAGATAGGGTAACTTATACGTTAACCTAAGTTTTTATAGTAGTTTATTAATAAGCCATAACTATATTTTTACTACTCTAATATTATTTAACTATTAACTAAGCTAATAAAATAAGCCTTACTTTATTACGCTAATATAAAGTACTTACACTATATAAGTAGCTAAGGCTGTGTTTAGGGAACTAAAGCTAGCATTTATATTAGCTATAATTCTTATTATTATAATAATACTACGTTAAGATAAATATGTTTAAAGAGCTCCTATTTTAAGCATTATCTTTTATCTAAAGATAAACAAGTAGGCTAGTTATAAACTACTTGTAAGAGCTTACTAACTGTAAAATATAATAAATAGTAAAATAGTAAAAACTTCTAACTATTATTAAAAGCCTTAAGCACTAACACTATTACTTAAAAAGCTTTAAACCCCTCTTATAGCTTTAACTGACTATTAAGTACTAGAAGGCGTTATTAAAGCGCTAGTGAAACTATATTACTTATAAGTGTTTAAACTATTGGCGTTTAATTTTAGTATTAAATACTACTTAAAAGAGACTAATTTAGCTAATGGCTTATTATAGCGCCTTAGCTATATAAGTCTAGTTTACCCTTATTAAAGTTAGTAGCTTTAACAATATTAACGTTGTATTAAAGTATTAGAATTATAGTAAAAATATGTATACTTTTTAAAAGTACTTAAAGTTAAAAACTTGCGCTTAAGTTAAAAAGCTTTCTATAAAACCAAAAAATAGCTTATAAAAGCTTAATAGCTAAAAAGTAGCCTACTTTAACTAAGAAAACTAAAAGGGTTAAAAAGCTTTTTACCCTTTACTAACCTTACTAGCGTAGCTAACTAATAGCGCTTATTATAGTAAAGATTTATACGTAGATTTAAATATAGTTGTAAACTTAAAAGGTTATACAATAAGTAGTCCATAACCGTTTAGCAACTGCTAATAACCTAAAAGCACTTAACTCTTTTTCCTTACTTTATAAAAGGAAGGTTTTTTAATAAGCAAGTTATAGCTACGTACACCTTCAATAAAGACGTTATTTAAGAAAAAGGGGGATAGTATAAGGGTATTACCTATATACACTTACTAGTTTAGCTACTAGTTGCCAAGCGGTGGACTTATAAACTTATATTAGCAAAGTATAACTTTTAGGGCTAGGGTTAGGGTTTTAAAACTTTATTTAAAAGTAGTCTTTTACTAGTTAAAAGCCTTTAGTAGTAGGCTTTTATTATATTTACTTTAGAAAATACTTTTATATTGTTTAAGTAACCTAGTAATTTAAAAATTGAAAGTAAAAAGTAATAGTCCTTTTTAGTTACTTAGTTGCCTTTAATAGTTAGCGTATATATAAAAAGTACTTTAGCTAAACCGTTATTATACGCTATATAGCCGTTTTTTTAAATGATTCTATAATAAATTAGCAAAGCTTTTTTACTACGCTAGAAAAAGGGTGTATAGTAGTTTATATGGCACTTTTGAGCCCTTTTCTTAGCTCAATTAAATATTTTATATTTAATAATAGTAAAAATGCTTTTACTTTTTAAGTTTCAAATACTTTAATAAATAGTTAAATATAACGCGGCGGCTACTAGTTTAAGCTACGTTAAGTAGATTAGAAATAACTCTTTTTTATTATATAAGCGCTAACTTATTTATATAGTAGTCTTATAAATAGTAATAGTAAATAACTACGCTTATTTAACTATATTGATTATAATACTTGAAAACTCTAGTCTTTTATAATTAAAAATAAAATCCTTATAGTTAAAGGCCTATTTAGTAAGCCGCTATAAAGACTTAGGCTAATATATAGGCTACCTTATATTTTATTAATAAGATAGTAAGCTTATATAGGTTATAAGCCCTTAGCGCCTTACTATTAATAAAGACTAGAAGTTTAAGTATTGCTATAGTAGCTTTAAACTAAGTTATTATATAACTTTTAAGTTAAGTATATTTAAATCTACGAAAATCTAAGCTTACTATAATAAGCGCTTATAAATTGCTAAGTATTTATTGATACTTTAGTTAAGGTATAGTAATAAGAAATCTCTCCCTTAGCTAAAAAGGTTAGTAAAGGGTAGGGCTTTTTTATTAATCCTGTTAATTTTTCTGAAATACGCTATATTAGTAAGCTCTATAATAGTAAGGCAACTTAGGTCTTAATTTAATTATTTAAAAAAAATATAGGGTTAAGCTTTTTTAAGCTTACTAAGTTAAAATACTTTATAAATAAGCTAATATACTTACCTTAAGCAACCGTTTTATAAAAACGTTGCTTAATTTGGCTTGTCTTTTATTAGCGAACTACTTGTTTTTATAATACCTTAAGCTTATACTAAGCGACTTATAGCTAATTAATACGCTTTTATACGCCTTTAGCCTTAGTTTTTAAAAATGGAAGTTATAAAGTAAGGGTAATATATATAGCGTATAAGGGAATATACCTATTATTATATAGCAAGCTATTATTATACGCTAAACTTAGTTTATTTATATTATAACTATTTATAAAATATTTAAAAAATATTTTTAAGGTTTAGTTTAAAATCTGAGTACCTTTGTTTAGTATTAATATTATTAGCTATATACTTTATAAAGTATAAGCTCCTTTTAAATTAAACTAGTAAATAAAAAGTCTTAGTTAATTATAACCTTAAAAATACCATACTTAGTCTTTATATAGTTATAAATTAGCCAGGCAACTTTCGCTACTATAACCATTTTTTAGGTTAAAATAAGCCGACACTCTTTTTTAATTCTATAACAAAGTTTATATTAATATATTGAAATAGCTAAATAGGTATTAATAAGGGCTATAGGTATTTGTACAGTTTATACTATAAAACCTTCCTGCCTATATACGCCAAGTAATTAGCAGTAAACAAGTATATAAATATTATATGCTAGTAGTATTTTTAAGTAAAGAGTTTTATAGTCATATACGCTTATATAACCTACTATAAAAAGTTATAGTAAAGTATAATTAATTAAGCCTATAAAGCGTTTATTAATAGTACTATAATATAGTCCTTATAAAACAAAGTGCTATTATTATGTAAGTAGTAAATCTTTTTCTTTATTTTATATAGCTTTAGCTAGTAAAGTATTTAATAATAAGTTATAGATTTAAGCTTTATAAATTATATAGATATAGCGCTGGACTTGGAAGATTAAGAGCCCACAGAGGCGACAGAAGAGGAGATGATAAGAGTCACTATGCAGAGCAGCAATTGGGAGAGTGTTGGTAGTACCACTAATACAACCGGTTTCTTTGTATTTTAATGTATCTTTTACGCTTTCGTGTTATTTTTGTACACTGCCCCACAGTTTTACTAGTGTTGGGGGCGATAAACAAATCCATAGTGGGCGATACGCAGTCTCTAGTAGTATAAGTACTACTAGTATTCCTAGTAGTATTTTTCCTAACCCTATTTATACTATAACCGTTTGTAAATAGTTCTTTAAAGTTTGGTTTAAATCTTTAGTACCTTTATTATAGGTAGTATACTATTAATATTATTAACTATATGCTTTATAAAAGTATAAGTCCTTTTTAAAATAGGCTAGTAAATAAGGAGTCTTGATTAACAATAACCTTAAGGATACTATCCTTAATAAATAATATACTTCTCTTAATTAGTTATACTAAGGCTATACCCTTATTTTTACCGCTATTACCTTCGCCGTCCTTTTCGTCGTCGCTACCGCGGTTGCCCTTACTACTACTACTATAATTGCTAAGCATAGTATTTGCTTCTTAAGCCTGCTTTATAAGCTTTAGCGCTAAGGCGTAAAGCCGTTGCTTACTAAGCTACGCTAAAGGTAGCGGCGTAAAGAAGGTTAGTATGTAGTAAGCAGTAAAGGCTATTAATTATAGTTATAGCTACTGTTTTTAACTGGCACTTTAACGCCTTTCTACTACCGTTTATTAAGTAAAGCTAGCTAACGTAACTAAGCCTTACCGCCTAGCCCTTTTTAGTTTAGTTAAGGATAATAAATAATCTTTAAGTAACTTATTAATAATAGCTCGCCGATTATTATATAGATTTAGTATTTACTATAGCTATAAGTATAGCACTAAGCTATAACTACGCTTGCATAGCTATAGCGCTAACTACCTTTATTATTAGTAGCAGCTTATAAATCTTTACTAACAGCTTATCAGTAAATATACTAATTACTATATACTACTTAAACTATAATAGCGCTATAAGGTATAACCTTACTTACTAAGTAAGCTAAAAGCAATTAGTTAGCGCCTTTTTATTATTAAGGGAAAGCGTGCTAAAGTCCTTTACTAACGTTTACTATGGCGCTTTATATATAGCGTTAAGGGCTTATAGTCGCTAAGTAATTATATAGTAGTTGTAAGGATCCAGCCTAATGGGAGAAGTCACTGTTAGGTAAATCAAACTGGTTGAAAACTAAGCTAAAGAAGAAGAGAGATATTCATACAAACAAGTCTGTCTCCTTCCTTCTTAAGTAGCCTCCTTTCTCTTCTACTCCCTACTCCGCAACGTCCTCCTTACTGGCTCCTACTTCTTGCCCGTGTAAGTCACCGGCAAGCATAAGGTAGAGTAATCTATAGCCGAAGGGTGGTGGCGAAGAAGGGAGGGTGCCCCTTAGTTCTTATGTTAAACGGAATAGCAGGCCACGGTTCCTCGCGGGATGCTAACGGGTCACGAGGCCGACCACGTGACGAGGCCGACTAGTTGTTCCGAGCTAAGGGCAGGGCTGAGGACTTACACCGGGCCATGGCCTGTCATAGTAGTTGCTAGCTACTATAATCTTATAATTAGTATCGCTTAGCGCCTTATAATCCTTTTAAGTATTAGTTAAAAAAATTTTAAATATACTAAGCTAAACCCTTAAGTTTTATAAAGACTTATTACTTAACAAGCTATAAGCAACTAGTAAGTAGCGGCCTACCGTTTCCTTTATACTATTTAGCTACGTAGGTAACCTTATATAGTAGCCCTTAGTGCAGTGTAGCGTACTATATAGCTTAGGTGTAGGTTGTATATATACTAATTATGACGGGCTATGGCCCGGTGTAAGTCCTCGGCTCCGCCCTCGGCTCGGAACAACCAGTCGGCCGTGTCACGTGGCCTGCCGCGCGACCCGACCAAACCCAATTAGGCGCACGCCAATTAGCACATTGCGCCCATCTTGCGCACGCGCTGCCAAGGACCAATGGGAGCACAGGCGGTCTGGAGATCACGTGACAAGAAGAGTGATACCGCACAGGATTACTAAGGGTGATCCCCATCACATGATCAGACGATACGGATAAGGATCATCAGGATCATCTAATGATCCAAATGATCCAAGGGCAGGATCACCAGGATCATCTGATGATCCAAATAAGCCAAGGAAGAGATGGCAGAAGCACTTATGTATATAAGAAGGGAGGAAGCAGGCCTGTTTGTATAGATATCTTTCTTCTTCTTCAGCTTAGTTTTCAACCAGTTTGATTCACCTAACAGTGATTTCTCCCATTAGTTTGTAAGTTCGCTGCTTAGTAAGCGATTGGTAGCTACCAATGTGTGTACGTGTATAAAATATCCTTATATCCTTATAAAGAGGCTGCTTATATAGTTAGGATTAACTTCGTTGTTTAAATTTTATATATTAATAACGGAATAAACAAGAATAACTTATAAAGAGGCTACTAGCTTATAAAGAGACCTTTTATATAAATTTATATAAAGTAGTTATCAAATAAAGCGGACTTAAAATAGAAGAGGTGTGCAGTATTGTGCTGTATAATAGATAAATAATTGCATGTACTGTGTAACGGGCGCTATTTAATATAGAATTTTATGCACGTCGGCACACTGTAAAAGTACCTTCAAAAGTACATTTATAACAATATACACACTCTTATTAGACTCCTATAATTTGATAATAGTACGTAGTCTGTAAAGTACACCGTTACCGTAAGGGTTCTAATGTATTTATTTGTATCTTTTAGACTTTTTATTTACTCCTATTACTGCTCCTACATTTGGACTAGCGGGGACCGTATTAGCAATGCTGGGGACCGTATAAGCAGTTCCTATTTGATGAGAGGGCGCAAATATATATATTAATTTTAACATTTTTGTTTTTGGGGGGTGGCTGGCACCTATTATTGACCGTGCAACGCCCCACTGTAATTGGAAAACGCAGAGCGCGCACCAACTAATAGTTGGTGCACGTTCTGCGTGTTCTATTTAAAGTGGAGTAAGCACGGTAATTGGTCCGTACTCTGTAAAGTACGGAGCGTATTGTATCTTACTTCGTACTCTGTAAAAATTAGTTCCGATTAGCAACTTTTTTATCTCCTTCCCTTCTTCGTCCGACGACTCCGTGGACCTCGGCCTTTCGCCTCTGCCCCCCAGAACAGTCAATTCGGCTTCAATTAGCTGCCGCCTCTTGTTCTCTTTTCCCTTTTCCCCTTACAATTTATATTTTTGTCCACCCGAGTCCATCCCATCCCGTCTCATCCACGATGCTGTCGAGAAGAGTCCTTTTGGCCGCGCGCACTGCCCGGCTGTGCCGGTCGCAGCAACCGCTTCGTCTTGCTCAACTGCCGCTCATGTCCCGGCATGCTCGCAGCTATGCAGACCTAATGGTGAAGGTCCCCCAAATGGCTGAGTCTATCACTGAGGGCACGCTCTCCCAGATCGCCAAAAAGGTTGGCGAGCAGGTCGAGCAGGACGAGGAGATCGCAACGATCGAGACAGACAAGGTACGTTCGTACCACCTCCGCTGGTTAGACTGGATGGATGACAATCGCAAGGGTGCTTTTTCTAACAAGTTTGCGTCTGTCTAGATCGATGTTTCCGTGACCGCGCCAGAAGCTGGCGTCATCAAGGAGATCCTTGCCAGCGAGGATGACACTGTCACGGTCGGCCAGAACTTGATTGTAATCGATACCGGTGGTGTCGCCCCCGAGAAACCGGCAGGAGCTGCTGAGGCCCAGGAGACACCGTCTACGCCCGCGCCTGCCGCTGAGTCAAAGCTGGAAGCTTCGAAGGAGGAGAGCAAGCCGGCGCCGCCAAAACAGACTGCGCCCGAGAAGAGTGCTCCGACCCCAGCTCCTGCCCCGAAGAAGGCAGTCGCCGAATCTCCCGCAGCCCCGGCCGTTCTTGGAAGCCGTGAGGAACGTCGCGTAAGTGGTTTCAGGCGATATCTAGGAATCGTTTATGCGACTTTTGGGACTGCTTGCTGACTAAAAAAATGTGGATGCAGGTCAAGATGAACCGTATGCGTCTCCGGATTGCGGAGCGGCTCAAGCAGTCTCAGAACACGGCTGCTTCCCTGACGACATTCAACGAGGTCGACATGTCGTCATTGATGGAGTTCCGCAAGCTGTACAAGGACGACGTGCTCAAGAGCACAGGCGTCAAGCTTGGCTTCATGAGCGCCTTCACCCGTGCCAGTGTGCTGGCAATGCGCGACATCCCGGCTGTCAACGCCTCTATCGAGGGCCCGAATGGCGGCGACACCATCGTGTACCGCGACTACGTTGATCTGAGCGTGGCTGTGGCCACTGAGAAGGGTCTGGTAACCCCGATTGTCCGCAACGCCGAGTCGATGGACCTGATCGCGATCGAGCGGTCCATTGCCGAGCTGGGCAAGAAGGCAAGCACATACAGAGTGCAGCACCAATGCTAGAACATGGAGTTTCTGATATGCTGACGTGTTGTGATAATAGGCTCGCGACGGCAAGCTGACGATCGAGGATATGGCCGGCGGCACTTTCACTATCAGCAACGGTGGTGTGTTTGGATCGCTCATGGGAACCCCGATCATCAATCTCCCACAGACGGCTGTCCTTGGTCTGCACTCCATCAAAGAGCGCGCAACCGTTGTCAACGGCAAGGTTGAGGCCCGCCCAATGATGTACCTTGCCCTAACGTACGACCACCGGTTGCTTGACGGACGGGAAGCTGTCCAGTTCCTAGTCAAGGTGAAGGAGTACATTGAGGACCCCCGGCGCATGCTCTTGTAGTTGAGCCGATAAGATACGACCGCTGGCGATAGTAGGGGTCTGGATTTGCACGCTGCTTTTTTGACCCTCTGCTTCTTGTCGCGTGTGCCCCATTCTGTAATATCTATCCTATCAAAGGCTGCATTTTAGCATGCTTACGGTGGAAGAAAGCGGTTAGAACATAGACGGACATATAACCAGGAAAAATGCTCGGTGCACTACATATAATTAGCCTGCCAGAGCACTATACGTACAAAGCCTTCTACTGCCTTGAATCTATAATGCTAGTCAATTACATATATACTCCGTACATCCCCACCCACTTTTCACTCGCTAAATCGTTTTTTCCCCAGAGGGTTCTATTATAGCTTACTCCGTACATCAGGCCGGTATAGTTAAGATCAACTTCATTATCTAGATTTAATATATACATACTAGATAATAGCGGAATAAACAACAACAACATACATACGCTCTAATGCACTTATTTATTATTGATTATTAAGAGAGCTAGCCCGACCAATTAGCCTAACTAACATAACATATTAGAAAACAATCGCGATAGCTAGATTTGAATTTTAAAGACGACGATACAGAAGACGCGTAAACCGCAGCAACACCACTACAAATAACAAAAGACAAGCGTATACCGATCCCAATTACACTAACCGCTATTAGGCGCTACGTCGATATGTTAAGTTGTAAGACCGCGACCAAGGCTACGATTATAACAAAGAAAGAAGAAAGAAACTAAAGGATATATAATATAATATAAGAAGTACGGAGGTCTCTACGAAAAGTCCTACCCACCCTCGTATGTAATAACGGTAGTATAGTATGATATATACGAATCCCGATCCGCACCATAGATTTTACCTAACGGCAGCGTACTTCTAAGCAGTAGCAGTAATTAGTTGCAAATATACGCTAATCCTATATAAGATAACTATTATAATTCTGCCGTCTAAATTGTTACTACTTCTTTCTACTTTTATTTACCTTACTTTACTTACTATTATATATATAGTTCCACTATAGTAAAATCGGTTTTTTTTCTTTACTTACTATATAGTTTTTAGGTTAAAAGGCGCTTGATTTATTTTATTATTTAATTACTAAAAAGATGCTTCTAGTATAAAAGGCGTAAAAAGATTAACACGGCGAAAAGTAGTAAGGCTTTTTATAGACCGTGAATGGCTAATTAATAAAGAGAGTAGGATTTTAGTATTGTGTAAATCTACGCTTAAAAGTCCTTTTTACTAGTAGCGAATATTTATTTACCTAATAGTAGCTTTTTAATTAGTTTCTATTAAAGGTTAAAGTTGTTTATTACTTATAAACAGATTTAGTTAAGTAAAACAAGCTATAGTAGCTTATCTTAGTAGAAAAAGTACGTACTTAACGTGATACATTACTATAATAAGCAACCTTTTATATTTACTAAACGCTTTTATAAAACTAAAAACTATGCTATTTTTATAAAGCAGTTAGACTGGTTTCTTATCTACGGTAAGCAGCGAACGTTTAGCGTAACTCTGAAGTAAAACAAGTAGTAAAAATTTAAGCGTTAATAAATTTATTTAAGTTCCCTTCTACCTTTAGCTTAGCTAGTATATAGCAGCTAGCTTATCCGCTAATAAGCTATATAGGTATATAAGCTACTAATAATAAAGGTAGTTAGTATTATACCTATATAAGCGTAGCTATAGCTTAATGCTTATAGCTATAGTAAGTGCTTAGTTTATATATATAATAGCCGGAAACTTATTACTAATGGGTTACTTAAAGATTGTTTAAAGATATTATCCTTACCTAAGCGTTAATACATTAGCTAAGGTGTAATAGCCAAAAATATATCCTTTAATTTACTATACTAGTAAGGTTAGTAAAAGGGCAAAGCTTTTTTATTAGCCATTTTAGTTTTCCTAATCTAAGTAGGTGTAATGAACCACACTATTTCCTCAGTGATAAACCGGTGGTGTCAAAGGGTTTATGTAAGTAGGCAGGTCAAGGCCGCTTGCTATACAATCAGGTAGTGTTTAGCTAGTTAGGCAGATCTCTGTGATGCGTGGTGCTGTTGTTCTTCAATGTGTTCATCGGGCTGCGAGGCCTATTCAGGTGTTGAGACTGAATACTTAGATTGATTGCTGAAGAGCTGTAAGAAGGAGAGTGCTATCTAGGTGGTAGGGACTGTAGTCTTATATATACGAGTGCTTCTTCCCATCTCTTCCTGGCTCACTTGGATCATTAGATGATCCTAATGATCCTGGCCTTGGATCACTTGGATTATTAGATGATCCCAACGATCCTTATCCGTATCATCACGTGACCCAGGTCTTGTGATCTCCTCAAGCCATCCTGTGCTCCCATTGGTTCGTGTGCATCCTGCCATGTGGGGTCGCTTCGGCTTCTTTTCTGGCTTGTCGCAGAGACCAGTAATTTACGTCCTAGAAGGCCTCGTCGAGGTGGTATCGTCTCCTGGGGTCCACCTCTTCTCCCGCATAAAGTGGATTAATGTGTGGATACGGAGTACTTGCACTCTATGTTCGGTTTTGTGTCTGGGCCGTCATTCGGGTCCGAAAAGGGAGCGAGCTGCCGCAGTGTAAGTTGCCCTAAATATCGCTCATTCCTGACAGTCTAAACACTCCACCTTTTTATGCATAGCTGTAGGTTGCCTTTTGCTTTTGCAAACTATCTTTTAGCCTTATGTAAAGCTTTTTAAGCGTGGGTTTTTAGCTTTAAGTACTTTTAAAAGTATGCTTGTTTTTACTATACTTTTAACCTTTTAATATCGTTAGTATTATTAAAGCTATTAACGTTAGCAGGTTAAAGGGTAAACTAACCTTAGCTAGTAAGCAATTATTCAAGTCGACGGTTTTAAGTAAGACGGTTTTTTAAGGCTAAAGTTTAGCTTTTTAGTTACAAAGTATGCTAGTAAGACGCTATACTAAAATAAGTTATTATTAAAGTATTAACTATAATGGTATGCTTATAGTTATCTTATTTTTTTTTTACTTTTAACATTAAAACTAATATTCCTTATATACGTTACCAATCTTTATTATTATTTTAAAGGTTTTATATTAAAGGTATACTTAGCTAAACTAAGCAAGTCTATAAAAGAAGAAGTATCGTATTAGCTAAAGAAGGAAGCAGTATATTCAATAGCTAATTCTTACCTCTCTACTTTTAAAGGGAGCGAGGAAGGGCCCCTTTATTAAAAGAGCGTAGTAGCTTTTCAAGGGTGGGTTACCTTTATTAGCTAGCGCGTATATTACTATATAGCCTATACGCCTACTATACGTATAACCTAATACTCCCTTTTAACTTAGCATCTTTAAATTCTACGGCTAATATGCTGTATAAACATAATAATTAGCTTCCCTTTTACGCCTAAGTCTTAATTTAGGGCAGCTTAAAGATGCTTTAATAAACTTTTAGTATATTATTATTATGATGCTTATAGCTACCCTCCTTTATGTATGGCCTTTAAATTTCTTTAAAAGCATAGTTAAAAAGATACTACTTATTAGTTAGTTTACTACTAGTTAATCCGCTACTTTATAGCTAGTTAGTTAGTTATATAAGGGTACTTTATTATAAATTACTTTCGTTTTCCTTAATAAAACAATATTACTTAAATTACTACTATAAATATAGCCTTATAGCTTAATAACCGTACTTTTTAGCGTTAATATAGTCTATAGCGCGTACTTTTTACTAGCGGCCAGTGTTTAATGTAAGCTGCTATGCTTATAGCAGCTATAGCTACTACTTTTACCGCTACCAATGCTGCTAATACGGCTACAAAGCTAATTTTCTCCTTAAATAAAGGTAGTAATAGTAGAGATGGCTGCGGTAAAGGTAGTAATAGTAGTAGTAATAGTAGCGGTAGTAGCTTAGCCCTACTAGGCTTTATAGCCTTAGCCCTTTTAGTGGTTTACTAGCTAGCTTAAGACAGCTTAGTATATATATAGTACATGTAACGTTTTATAAATAATGCTGGTTAAGTTGCCTTTATATATTTATACTAGTATAGTATAGTAAGCGCTGTACGCTATAATAGGTATTATAGTAGTTAGTAATAGTGCGTCTTTTTAGCTAGTAAAAGGTTAGTTTACTAATAGTATAAATGTTTTTACTAATAGTTAGTAATTTTGCTAGCTAGCACTATATAAGATTGATACCTTATTTAGGTTTAAAAAAAAGCTTTTCGCTGCTTAAGCAGTTTGCATAGTACGTAGCTTATTTTTTAGCTACTCTCTTATAAGTAAAAAAGTAGTTATACTACTAATAGTTTAGCTGCTAAGCAACGCGCTTATTAAAATATAGATATTTAGTATAGAAATAAAGCCTACAAAGGGTTTATAATATAAGGATCCAGCCCAATGGGAAAAGTCACTGTTGGGTAGATCAAACTGGTTAGAAACTGGTTAGAAACTAAGCTAAAGAAGAAGAGAGATATTCATACAAACAAGCTTGCTTCCTTCCTTCTTAAGTAGCTCCTTCTCTCTCTCTTTACTCTACAAAGTCTTTCTTACTGGCTATTACTTGCCCGTGTGAGTTACCGGCGAGCTTGTTGTACGTGGCTGGCAGCCACGTGTTGTGCAGGCTTTGGTTAAAGAGAGAGGGGAGGTGGTGGCCGTAGGAGGGCTTGCCGAGGTCCTCTACCGGATGCCACAAGTGCCTAGTTAGGTAGGTAGTCCCATGACCGGTTTTAAGCAGTTGTTCCGAGCCGAGGGCATGGCCGAGGACTTACACCGGGCCCTAGCCCGTCACACCTCGGTTCCGGTAATTAAAGTAAGTACCTTAAACGGCCTACCTACTAGTTTTAGCCTTTATTCTCTTAAGTAACTTACTATGCCAATATTTCCTTATTATAAATAGGACAGTTGGCCTTAGTAGGCGTTACCTTCTAAGAGTAGTAAGTTACTACTAGTAACTAATAAGGTGCTATAAAACGTTTTAGGGGTTTAACTAAGAGAAAACCCTGCTTAGTACGTAACTAAAGGCATTGGCTTTAACGTTTGTTTTACGGTTAGGTGCTAGGTGTAATGACCACATTACACGGCAAGCCTAAATAGTGGCCAGGCGGTCTTACATGGCAGAATGCATAAGAACTAATAGGAGCATAAAGGCTGCCTAAAAGATTACGAGACCAGGTGTTACGTAATAATACGGATAAGGATAATTAGGATCATTTGGTGATCCAGTAATCTGGTATTATTAGGATTATCTAATGATTCAAGTAAGTCAGAAAGAAGCATTTATGTCTATAAAACCATAGTCTCTACCACCTAAATAGCATTTCCTTCTTACAGCTCTTTAGCAATTAATCTAAGTATTTAGTCTTAGTATTAAATAGGCCTTGCAGCCTAATAACACATTAAAGAACTATAACGCACACCGAGTTTTGCATAGCAAGACATATCCTTCGATTGTATAGCAGCCTTAACCTGCCTACTTATATAAACCCTTTAATACGCTAAGGTTTACTAAGGAATAGTGTGTTTATTACATTTTAATTGTATAGTTAGGTTAACGCTACCTACTTTACAATATCGAAGGATACGTAATGGCTACTTTACTACTAAGATAACTGCGCTTAAAATAACGTAAGAGGAATGGAATATTCGGATTTAACAGCTAATTAAGGATTAGAAGGCAACGATCGCTAAGCTTATAAAAGCTAGCAAGACGGAATTTCAATATATAGTAAAAGTTAAGGAACTTAAGGAATAAATTAATAAAACTTATAGTGTTAAGAAAAAGGACTATAGAATAAATTTGCTAACCCTTTACAATAAAACTAGGATACTTAAAGGATTTATTATAAAATGTAAGACTTAGTAATACCGATACTATAACGAACAGTTTTTAAGAGACGAGGAAAAAATCCTCTTAACCTTTTAGTATATAATAGAAGAAGATTTTTTTAACTAAATAAACCTATTATTCGCAACTATTTAAATAATAGCAAAGCTAATAGGGACGATAATACTAAAAAAAGATTTAAAGACTTTAATAGCTTTAAACAAGCCTTAAATGATATCTTTAAAGATTTAAACTAAGACTAAACGAAAGAAAAAGAGCTTACAAGATATAAGTAAAAGATATCAATACTAAAGTATGCTGTAACCTTTAAGCAAATCTTATTGCAGCTAGGCTAAAATAACAAACCTTTAATAAACTAGTTTTATATAAAACTTAAGAAAAAAGTAAAGGATAAACTTGCTAAATTAAAAAGACTAGATAAACTGTTAGCATTTATTACTATAGCTGTACGTATGTATAGCCGACTGTTTAAACGACGGATAAAAAAAAGAAAAACGATAATAGTTTGCAAACTACTCTTACTTATAAAGCTAACACTCAAAAAAAGGGTGCACTACCCTAAGGCACAGCATAACACTATACCTAAACCTATAAAACTTAACATAGCTTAATAAACCAATAATTTAAAAACTTAAAAGATAAAAACCTTTAAATGCTATTAACTGCGGCAAAACAGAATACTATACAAAACAACCTAAAAAGAAGCAACTTAAATAGCAACCTATACTTAAAAGCAAAGGATAGAAAAAGGTTAACATAGCACGGAAAGTTACTTTAAACTATAACCCTATAACGATTAAACAAAACCGGAACTACTCTTAGTATAAACTTTAACATTAGTCTGTATGCTATAGCAAACTCTGTTAAGTATATAATGTAAAAAAAGCTATTAGCGGATAGTACCTTAGGCACTTAAAGGTAAGAAGACCCTAGCAATAAAGGAACGATTAAAACTGTTAAAAAAATAACTTAAACGATATTTAAGAGTAAGAAACCAAATAACGATAAAATAGTTAATTTAAACGAATAAGGTAAGAATACTTAAACTTTAAAACAAAACCTAAAATTTGGTACCTATGCAACTAAAGGACACTAAAATGTATACGAAAAATAGAGTAGCGCTAAACACTGATTAAAGTAGCCTTGTAATTATAAGACTTAAGAGCTATAATAAGAAAAAGTTTAGGCAGTAAAAACCTTTAATACCTGTTAAGAAGACCATTAAGCAATAAGTACCAGCACTTATAAAGACGTATAAATAGCATAGTTTAAATGCACTACCAACTATTGCTACTTTTATAAGGAAATAAAGCAAGCAAACAACTTTTACTTTAAACGATACAAAAACAATCTTATTATAATACCTTTGTTTAAAGCAAACCTTAAATACTAGGAAATAACAGTACATAACTACGATAGATACTACGATTAAGCCTAGAATACCTTGTTTAATGTTTAAGAACGACGAAAATATAGGAAGACTGTAAACATCTTTTTTGCAAAGTATATACAAGAAAAGTAAGATACCTAATTAGCATTATAACTAAAGCCTTTTAAAGAAAGGCAAGGACGACGAAATGTTAAATCACAGCGACGAAATAAAAAACAAGAATAACTGCTGTTAAAGGCGTAATAGTATTCTATAATACATAATAGCAGACTATTTAAAGAAAATAAGAAAGGAATAATTAAGGCATTATTTAAAGTTTCCGTATAAATTAACGGAATTACAACTATAGCTATAATTAATAGCGAAGCCTAAAGGAACTATGTAGTCGCATTATTTATTAACAAATATAAAATACTATAGTATTAAAAAGAGGAACTATATTGACTTAGCACCTTTAAAAGAGATGCTGTATTTTATAACAACGGAATAGTTAATAAAAGAAGACTAATTGCTTACCTCTCCTAATTTAAAAAAGACTTAAACTATTATCTCTTAAGAATACCTTAATTAAAAAGAACTAACCTTTAAATAAACTAGACTACTAGCCAGATTCAATAGGAAAACGCTACCTTAATAAAGGAACAGAATATTAGGAACAAGATAGAAAAGCGCAGAGATTTAGCTACTATAAACGGTTAAATAAAATCGCGCAAACGAATTTAACAAATATTTAAGTTACGCGGAAAACTTAACAGCGTTTAAAACACACTACAGATACTATAAGTACTTGGTAATGCCTTTTAAACTAATAAACGTACCGGCATTATTTTAAAATATAATTAGTTAAATATTACGTAAACACCTAGACGACTTTATAATTGCATGCCTTAACAATTATATATCTACTTAAACCCTTAAAGAATATAAGGAATATATAACAAAGATCTGTAAAAGCTATAAGATGTAAACCTTTTAGTTATATTAAAGAAAAGCATATTTTATACCTAAAAAATCGACTATCTAGGATTTACAATTATACTAAGATAAATAAATCTATATGTAAAAAATAAAGATTAAAGCTATTAAAACTTAGCCTACACTTACAAGTATTATAGAAATTAAATGATTTTTAAGATTTACTAACTTTTACAAATAATTTATTAAAAGTTATAGCAGCATTGTAAAACTACTTACGGAACTCATAAGAAAGAACAAAACATTTTAATAAACCACTAAAAAACAAGCAGCATTTAGCGAAATCAAACCCCTTATTATAAAAACATTTAAAAATAAAACAACTAAGGAAAAAACTTAACATAAGAAAATTGGACTATTTTAAATTGAAAAAAAGCTGGTAAATAGTACTAAAGAATATAAAGTTAAAGAAATTAAGGACAAACAAATTAAGGGCAAATAAACATAATATTTAGTAAAATAAAAAAACTACTTAAACGCAAAAAACACATAAAAGCTAGTTACGCATTTCGAACGCTTAAAAGGCCCTTTAAAAGTACTAATAACAATGCCTTAACCTTATAACTTAAAACTTACACTAAAAAACGACTTAGAAGCTAGCAAGGCATCTTAGTTAGCCTTAAAAACAACTAAAACAGCGGTAGGCGCGGCAACCTCGACGGTCACAGCGGCCTCGCGCTCCTAACGCTTTAATTCGTCTAACTCCTTAATAAAGTTAAAACTACGTGATAGTACAAAGCATTTTCTTACGCTATAACTTCTTTTAAATACAAAGACGCTTAATCTTTACAGCAACACATTTCTAAGGTAATAGCGTAAAGTTTTAGTATAAAGGTGCCTTCTTATAAAGTTTATTTGTCTAAAGATAACGTAGGCTATAGTTTTCTGTGCAAACCTTTTAATAGCTACCTTACTAATTAGCGGGTTTTTCTAAAAGGCTATTTACTTAAAGAAGCAGGGCGTAATTAAGGTAGTTAAAAGGGAGAGGCGCTTGACTAGCTACTTAAAGACGATTGCATAGTAAAGGCACCTACAATCTATAAAAGGGCGTATATTCGTTTCTTTTAAGAAGTATACATTTTAAAACTTTAATTCCTTTGCCTACTTCGTCTTTAATGGCTCCTAGGCAAGACTTAGCTTAAAAGCAGCTAGTTTTTCAACTCTGGCTTAGATTTAAACAGTTTTAAGATCTTTAAGTATTTAGACAAGGTAAAGGCAGGTTTTTTTTAAAGAGGATTGCTTAAGTTTCATAAGGCAAAGGCGTAAAGGGGCTAGTTTTAGCTTAAGGCAGTCGAATTTTAAGTAGCCAAAGGCCCCTTCTTTGTATAACGGTAGTCACTTTCTTTATTAAATAAGCGGCCTATAGCAAAGCGGGACTAAAGGGTTTAAATCTATAGCTTTAAGGTAGGCTGCTTAAGGCCTTGCCTCTTTCAGCTAGGCTTAATTAGCGAAACTTAAAAAGTTAAGGCGGAAGCTAATATACGTATCCTTAGTAATTGTTAGGGATTTAAGCGGTAACTAGGCGTTGCGTAAGTTTAAAGAGAGGGCTCCTCTAAGTAGCCCTTCTTAACCAGTTTAAAAGCAAAGGCCAGTCCTGCTTCGGCAAGAAGACGTTTAAAACGAGGCTAGAATAAAGCAAAGGATTTAACAAGACGTTATTTTAAGGCATAAAGCTAATCGAGAAGCGGGAGGCTAAATTCGGGTTAACGAAAATAAGGTCTAAGTAAGCTAAGAAGAAGTTAGGGTTGCGGTTATCTCCGTACGTAGCCTTTACAAAGGGAGCCACTAGGAGAGCGGCTTTTAGGTCGAGGCGAGCAAAGAGGTAAGCAAACTAAGAGGCAAAGGGTTTAATAGCTTGTCCGTCGATTTAAATTTTAATTTTAGCTCTTAAAGACTAAGCCCGGTAGTCTTTTGGTCGCTAGATTAGCAGTGGATATCCGGGAGGACTTTCTTCAGGCGGCACGCAGAGACGAAGGTAGGGGCAAGGGTAAAAGCAGAGGCAAAGGCAAGGGGGTATTTGGGCTAAGGGTGTTAATAAAGGTTCCGGGATTGTAAAAGCAGGGTAGGTGTTTAAGGGCGGCTAGGCAGGCGGCCAGTTCTTAGTTTTAGTGCAATAGCTGTTGCAAAACAGCCTATATATAGGTTGCCGGCGGGGGCGCGGCGGTTTAATCCGAGGTAGGGTTTATAGTAGGTTTAGGCAAAGGGTATTCTTCTACTACTAAAAGGGTTAAAAGTATCCAAGATAGGACTAGCACACAAAGAAGCTACAAACTAGGGTTTTAAGGTTAAGTGTTTCTAAGGTAGGTATTGACGGGATTTATGCGTTAAAAATTAAAGGGACCATAACAAAAACTTAGGTTCTAAGGGTTTAAAAGATTACTTCGAAAAACACTAAAGGTTATGGAGTGTTTAAAAGGTTTCAAATAAATAAGCTTGGTTTTATATAAGGATCTAGCCTAATAGAAGAAGTTACTGTTAAACTAGTTCAAAACTAAGCTAAAGAAGAAGAGAGATATTTATACAAACAAAGAAGCTTGCTTTCTTCCTGTTATAAACCACACTATTTCCTCAGTGATAAACCTGGTAGTGTCAAGGGGTTTATGTAGGCAGGCAGGTCAGGGCCGCTTCGTGTACAATACATGTAGGCAGATCTCTGTTGTGCGTTGTTGTCGTTCTTTCAATGTGGCATAAGGCAGCGAGGCCTATTCAGGTGTTGAGACTGAATACTTAGATTGATTGCTGAAGAGCTGTAAGAAGGAGAGTGCTATCTAGGTGGTAGGGACTGTAGTCTTATATACACAAGTGCTTCTTCCATCTCTTCCTGGCTCGAGGGATCGCACTTCGGGTTTTCGATCCTGGCTCGAGGGATCGCACTTCGAGTTTTCGATCCTTATCTGGTTATCGTCTGATCACGTGATCGTATCTCCCTTAGTAATCCTGTACGGGATCATTGTCCTTGTCACGTGATCTCTTAGACCGCCTGTGCTCCCATTGGTCCGTGTGCAATCTGCCGAGTGGAGTGGTTCTGTTTCTTCTTCCGCTTGCCGTGTAATGTGGTCATCACACTTCCTTTTTAAGTAGCTCCTTCTCTTCTCTTTTTTCCTCCACAAGGTCCTCCTTACTGGCTCTTTCTTCTTGCCCGTGTAAGTTACCGGCGAGCTTGTTATACGTAGTAAGCAGACTACGTGGCCACTCGTCTGTAGACGGTGGTGAGGATGTTGCATTGTGTAGAGCCGAGGGCAGGGCCGAGGTATTAATTATACCGGGCTACGACCCGTTACATATAAAGCTAGCACGGCAGGTTAAGTCGCGCTAAGCCTTAATTACTATAGTAAATATACCCTTTAGCCTTATTTATTAGCTAAGGGCCCTTAGCCTTTTAGTTTGCTTATACTAGAATTTTAGTGGCGAATATAGCTATTATAGCTATTACCTAGTAATCCTAGGTTTATAGTAGTAAATATAGCTCAAGCAGCCTTTCTTAATACTATTAACAATAAATACGTTGAAGCCTCTGAACAAGTTTAGAACCAGCTCTGTCCGCCGATCATGCAGGATAAACAACTTTCCGTCCATCCTTCACTGGAACGCCCCTATCTCCGTGCTCGCGTTGCCAAGCATGAACTTTGCCAACGCCATGGGATTTGGCCTCTCGGGCCGAGACCATGGGAAAGTTGGGTGGATGTTGGCCAGGGCTTGTGCAGGTGAAGCTGGAAGTCGATCTTGGGTTTCGATTTGTACGACGTACGCCATGCTGAGATGAGACTCTGGCCGAAAGAATCCAAGCACACCTTGCCTCCAGCAATCAGAGCCAACAATAGCACCATCACGGCAGCCCAAGGTGAATACGAGGATGGACCACCAGCATCTGGGGAACGGCCAAAGTCAGACGACAGATGGGGTGACAACCGGCGACCAAACCTAGGTATGCAACGCTAATTACGCCCTTTACTCAATTAAACAAGTATATATCGTAACGCTTAAGAGTATTATCTTTAACTAAGTATATTTACTAGTAAATTTTAAGCTAAATATTTCTACTAAATAAAGTTATAAGCGGCTATTAACCGCCTCTTACCTTTAAACAAGCGGTTAAATAAAGAGGTTTAATTAAACCTTAAAGTACTTCTTACGCTACTTTATATTTAAAGAGTAGCTAAATTAGGTCTACTTTTTTATCTTTTATACAGCTTACGTATAATAATGCAACTAATAGTACTATAAGATTAGCCTTCTTAAAGCCTTATATAGCTAAAAGCTTAACCTTTAAGTTTACCTTAAAATAAAACAAGTATAAAAAGGAAGTAAGGCGCTAGTAGTAATAGCAACAACGGCGCCAATTAATATAATATAGTTTTAGCAGTATATAACTACCTAAAAGCTTTAAGTAGTAAAGGAAAGACTAGCTACTAACTAAAAAAACGTTGCTTAGTATGAACAACGTTACTATAATAATAACTACTAAGTAATAAGCTTTTTAATAAAAACCATTTATTTAAAGAATAAAAAGCCAGTACTAAAAAGTATTAAGCCTTTCAAAATTTAAAAAACTATAAGAAAAATAGTATACTAGCTTACTTTACTAAAGCAGTATAGCTACTTATATAACGTCTTTTCAGTCTTTGTACTAAAACTATAAATAACTAGCAGTAGCGTAAAGAGTATATTACTGTTATACTAGCGTTAAAAACTTTAATAATAAATAAAAAGTTAAGGCAATCCTTAACTAATACCGTAAAGATAAAGGCTAAATACTTGTACGTTAAAAGGGCTAGCTTACCGATATAAGTAGTAAGTGCTAAAGCAAATATAAAATACGCCTAAGTAGCAATTAATAAATATTTATATAGTAAGTAAGTGTAAAAAGTAAAAAGTATAGGCAATAACTTAACTGGCTAAAAGGCTACGTAATAAGCTATAAAAAAACTAACTATTTTAAGCAGCTTTAAAAGGTTGTTCTTTAGCTTTAGTTGTAACTTTAAAAACAGTAGCTACGCTTACTTTATCTTAAGCTTAATAAATAGTTGGTTTTTATATTACTCTACCGATTTTAGCAATAATAAAGGTTATATATATTATGTAGATTTACTATAAGGGTAAATAAGGGTTTAAGCCTTAAAAGCGCTTTGATTATTCTATACTTTTTACTTACTTAACGTTGCTTATACTTTATAAGCGCGTTTCTTATAGTTTAGTAAATCTACTTTATATATTTAAGTATATAGTTGATTTAGTAGCTTTATTTCTTAAACCTATTAAACGCTAAGTAGCGTTTACTTATAGCTACGTTGAGCGCTCTTAAAAGCTACTTAGTATTTTTTTTTAAAAAAAAGGTTAGTACTACTACTATATAGGATAGGAAAAGTAGTAGTATACAAACCTAATACCTCCTTTTAACTTAGAATCTTTAAATACTATGGCTGGCGCACCGCATACGGTGCGCCCTTTTAACGGGTTAGCTATATAGGCGTAACATTTTACTAATAGTTTTATTTTTAGTATTACTTTGCTAAGTTATTATAGCATTTGCTAATATTTTTAAACTATTTTACTACTTTAATTAAAGGTGAAGTTACTAATTTTTTGCTAAAACTGGTCCTAGCTTCTTCTGTATATTATTAGGAACTTACTATTCTACTATAGCGTTTAAATATCTTTATAAATATAATATATATATAATTCAAGGTTTAACTATTCTTATTAAATAGCTAATTAGCTACATAATTACATCATTTTTATATCTTTTAATATATTAATACGTATACTACTATTATAACTATTAATAGTAGCTAGCTATTCTTTTATTCTAGCTACTATAGCGCTAACGCCTAGCTTGCTAATACTCTAATTATAAAGGCTTATTATTATAGTAATAATTACTTAAGTAGTAAGTCGTTTACTTATACCGCTGTAATATTTATTAAAGCTACTAAGGCTTATATAATTTAAGTATATTTATTATTTTATAATAGTAAACCATTTAACGTTATATTGTTTAAAATGATTTATTAAGGATTTACTTTTAATTTAATAAATAAGGCTAAAGTGCTTATAGATTATATATAAGGCATAGCTGCTTTATATTAGCGTAAAGGGTAATATAAAAGCGGTATTTACTTTAACAGCTTATATGTCTCTTACGCAATAGTTGCCTTAAAGTTAAACATTGCTCCTTAAAATAAAAACGTTAAAGAATATAAGGGTTTATATATAATATATAATTATAAAGGCTTAAGCTTATTTATATTATTATATTAATACTTTAATTTAATAGACTATAAAATACTAGTAGGTAACGGCCTACCGTTCTCTTTATACTGTACCTATATAAGATTACTTATATATATAGTAGCATAGTCCTTGTATAGTATACTATACTATATAGCTTGAGTATAAGCAGTATATACACTAATATTATTTTATAAGCTTACTACTTAGTAAGCAACTATAATAGCTAGCCTATTTGCTAAGAAGCTATTAGCAAATGATTATAAGCTACTACTAATAATAAAGGTAGTTAACGCTCTAGCTATACAAGCGTAGTTATAGCTTAATTCTACAGCTCCAAAAAAACAAAAGGAGTAAATACTATAAAAAATTAAAAAGGAAACTCCCTTTAGTAAAAGCCTTACTTAAGTATAACTTTAGCAAACTTATTATTAAATTTTAATTTAATGTATGAATATTGTTTATTTAAGCCTAAGGTATAAATAAAGGCTTAGTAAACAAAACTAGCTTATAGTCATCTGTAATTAAAGATTAAAGTTAATCTTAAGCTATGGTAATAACTTTTAAAAGCAACGCTATAACTATTTGAATACCGCTATAAAGCTATCAGGAACTATATTTAAAGGCCAAACAGGTAATGTTTAAATAGGTTTTATACTAAATAAAGATACTAAAGCTTTTAACGTCTAAATAAAGCGTAACTTAATTTAAAGCTTGTTTATATAAAAAAGACCTTAGGTAATCCTTTTAAAGTTACCTTATATAAGATTGCTATAAATATAAGGATCCAGCCCAGTGGGAGAAGTTACTTTTGGGTAAATCAAACTGGTTAATAACTAAGCTAAAGAAAAAGAAGAGATAGTTACACAAACAAGCCAATCCCCCCTTATTTAAGTAGCTAAATCCCTAGTTCCCTAGTCCCCTCCTTTCCTACTCCTAGACTTCTCCTTACATGCTCCTGCCTCTTGCCCGTGTGAGTAACCGGTAAGCTTCTGTACATAGCTAACGGGCTACGTGTTAAGCAGACTGTGGCTAGAGATGAGGCTGTGGGGGGGGTAGTGTTGCATTAAGCCGAGGGCAAGGCCGGGGCATTGTACCGGGCCATTGCTCGTTACAATAAAGGCTTGTTACTAGAAAGCGTTTTTTATTGCTATATATAATATTAAAATATAGTCTATATACTAGTAAATGTTTCTTTTTAACTATAATAAAACTTCTTACACATTATCGCCTTAATTTAAATATACTTCCTTGCCAAGGTTAAATTTAGTTCGTTTATTTTACGTTAAATCCTAGCGCTATACTTACTATAATTATAAGTAAAAACAATAGTACTTTGCATTTAGCTAGTATAATGAAAAAGGAGGCTATAACGCCCTAGGCTTTAAACATTATATTATCCTTTTTTATATGGCTTAAGTAACGTTTATAATTTTAAACTAAGTAAAAGTAAATAAAAGCTATCTTCTTTTTGCCGCAGTACTAAGCAACCCTTACTATTAGAGTAAAGAGACTAGCTAGTAAAAGTAACCCTGCTTTAATTCCACCGCCGTCTTTGAAGCGGCTATAAATAGTAAAAAAAGGCGGTTTACTAAAGCGTTCTTAATAGCGTAGGTTGCTAAGTAGCTAAAGTTTTTAGCTAGTAGCGCTTACAAACCAAGTACTTTAGCCGTTTTTTATACCTAACTTAGTAGTTTTACATTAAGCTACCCTATATTTTACTTAAAGCGTAAATGTTAATAAAAAAGGTAACTAACTCGTTAATGTTAAACGCTTAGATACATACCTTTGCATTTAGTAAAAAGAGTATAAACTTAAGGGCATCTTTTTATGCTAAGAAAGATATTTAATTTAGTTATAAGTGTAATAATAGTTATAGTAGGCTAGATTTAGTAGAAATAAAACTAAGTACTTACTATAGCTACAAGCGTAGTATACTAAGCTGCAACTATACTTATATAGCTACGGCACTACCTACTTTTATTATTAGTAGTAGCTTGCTTATAAATCTTTGCTAATAACTTATTAGTAAATAGCTTAGCTACTATATACTACTTAAGCTATAATAGCGACTTATAATATATAGCGTTAAAGGCCTATAGCCGTTAAGTAATTGTAATATAGTTATTAGTATTTATAATCTTATAATTAGACCATTTTATAATTCATTTAAGTATTAGTTAAAAGCTCTTAAATATACTAGGCTAAACCCTTAAGCTTTGTAAAGACTTATTGCTTAGTAATTGCCTACTAAACGCTAATAAAAAAGATTTGCTAAATTATACCTTATACCGTTACCTTTACAACTAATATAGCGGTTTTTATTTTTAGCCTACGTAATATAGAAGTGCTTATATGTAAGATATACTTTAAAATATATGTTTAAGGTATGGCGTTTATCTATTAGTTGGTTATTGCTTAGTAATTAGTAAGCTAAATAATACCTACTTTAATATTTAATAATAAGTATACCTATATAAGTTACCGTTAGCGTTGTTAAGTATAAAGTATATATAAAAAACCTACGCCTTACTTTAATTTAGCGTTAATATATTTATTATATAGTTACTATTAACCCGTTGCCTACCTAGCCATAAATACTTACTATAAATATAGTAATAAAAAGCGAAAAACAGTAAATTATACTAAATAAAATAAAATTTGCCTTGATAAGCAGGTTGTTTAATCTGATTTGAATAAAGCTTAGTTAGTAGGCCTTATTTAACTAGTAAGTAATAGCTTTAAAATAATATATAAATACATAAGGGAGGATTACTACTTATTACGTTCTAAAGTAAATAAATTAATATAACAATATTTATTATCTTTATTTACTATATGCTTTTTAATAAGCTATGAAAAGTAAGCTTTATATATACTGTATTTTATAGCTCTAGGAATAAATAAGTATAACTGTTTTTAGTTAAAGTATTTTTAAATACTCGTTACGTAGTAGTCTTTCTATTTCTTATATATACATTTTATATGCTTTTAGTAAGCCTATAGTTTATAGGTTATATTTATAAAGTGCTTAACGAGTTTTAAGTGTTAGCTAGCTAACTGTTTAATCGAGAACGTTATCTATAAGCGCTTACTAAGGCAAGCAATAATACTCTTTACCTTATAGCTAAAGGCGTAAAATATAAAACACGTTATATTAGTAAGCGTACTGCAATAGTAGGACAAGTATATAACTAGTCTTAGCTTATTTATAATACGTATAAAGGAATATAAGGTTAAGCTTTTTTAAACCTAATAGGTTAAATTACGTTGTAAACAAGCTAATATACTTGCCTTGAGTAAACTTTGTATAAAAATGGTGCTTATTATAGCCTTTCTTTTATTAGAAAACAACTTATCCTTATAATACTTTTAGCTTATATTAAACGGCTTATAACTAATTAATACGCTTTTATACACTTTTAACCTTTAGCATTTATAAAAAGAAACTTATTTATAAAGTAAGGATAGTATATATATAACATATAAAATATATATATATACCTATTATTATATAGTAAGCGCTGTTATAAGCAAACTTAGCTATACTTAGCACTTAAGTTTAATTATACTATAGCCGTTTATAAAATAGTTATAAATACATTTTTAAAGTTTAGTTTATAATCTTAGTGCCTTCGTTTATTTACAAGTAGTACGCTATTAACTATGCTTTCTATGAGCATTAGCTCTTTTTAAAATAAACTAGTAAACATCTTTAAAGTCTTAGTTGCTAACAATAGCTTCAAGGATACTTACTATACTTAGTCTTTATATAGTTATAAATTAATCGGACAACTTTCGCCGCCGCTGTCTTTTAAGTTAGGATAAACATTCTATACTTTATATACTAGTTAACAACAACTAATTGCATTATACGCTTATTTATTAAGGCTAATATATAATGACCATGTTACGCTTAAATAAAGACCATGCGGTCTTATATGGCAGAATAAATAAGAACCAATAGGAACACATGTTGCCTAGAGATTACAAGACCGGAAGTCACGTAATAATACAGATTATCAGGATTATTAGGATTATCTAATAATCTAGGTAAGCTAATTATATATATATAAGACCACAGTCTCTACCACCTAGATAGCATTTCCTTCTTACAGCTCTTTAGCAATCAATCTAAGTATTCATCTAAGTATCTACTCTTTAAATAGGCCTTGCAGCCTAATAATACATTGGAACTTACATGCACACGAAGATTAACATAGCAAGACTTATCCTTCCATTGTACGCAACGCGGCTATAACCTACCTACTCTTATAAACCCTTTAACATGCTACGGTTTATCACTAAGGAATAGTGTGTTTATTACAGAGTTAAGTGCCATTATAGCGCTTAAAAGGAGAGACGCCTAGTTTTTTTTTAAAAAGAAAGCGTAAATGCGTAGGAATTACTTCTTAGCCAGCCCTTTTTATAGCGCTATTAGTTTGTACGTAAAACGCCGTTAAGTTTGCGCATTATATTGTCACGGACCGCCATGACAGCCTGAGGCTCCCACCTGCTCGGTGCCTCTCTCATCCCATGGGGAGCGATTGCACGATCAGGTGACAGCCTGCCTGCCTAAGGCATCCACCTGCTCGGTGCCTCTCTCCCTCCCCATGGGGAGAGACTGCGCAAGCGCCTACCTGAGGCTCCCACTTGGGACCCACTCCTGGAGTACTGCCACTGCACACCGCTCTGGTGAATATATATCCACGAAGAATCCTGCATCCGAAACGTAGCTCCTTGAGCTACGTCTTCGTCAACAACCTGACCCTGCCTGCACCTCTGTAGAAGACTAGCCATTCTGAATATACCTTTCTGTCCCGAATCCCGGCCCCGCCTACCTGTCCGCCTGCCCGTCCGTGACATATATATAGTTTCTTACAAACTTCTTTAAAGCATAACGACGAACTAAGGGCCTTTGTTAAAGATAATAGAATTTAGAAAGCTATAGTATAAGAAGACGAATCTAGCTAGTGCTTTAGCTACGTTATAGCTTTTATCTCCCCTATAGGGATTAGCACAATAAACTTCAAAAGGCGGTTTATAATTACGAAAAGGTTCTTACATAGCGTGCCTTAAAGGGGGGAAGAAGGGGGGAGTTTAGTAACAAAGTATAAACATTCGCTTAAGGCTAATTAAGGGCTATAATAGGTCTTTCTTTACTTCCCTTTAAACCTTAGCCTTGCTATAAATATTACAGTTTTATACTAATCTTTAAATATTTACTAACAAGCTAGGCTAAGTATATTCTTTAAAAACTAAGTTTTGAGTCCCTTCCTTGCCTAGGTAGTTAAAAAGGGGGAAGTTATAAATCTTTTAAATTAATACTGTGGATAAAGGCTTTTAGTATAGTATTGATTCTATCTGTGAGGATCCAGCCCAATGGGAAAAGTCGCTGTTGGGTGAATCAAACTGGTTGAAAACTAAGCTAAAGAAGAAGAAAGATATCTATGCAAACAGGCCTGCTTCCTTCCTTCTTAAATAACTCCCTCCCTCCCTTCGTAATCCACTAGATCCTATCTTACTAGCCCCTGCTTCTTGCCCGTATAAGTTACCGGCGGGCATAGGGTGGGGTAGTCCGTAGCCAAGAGGTAGGGGTCTAGGGGGGGGGTAGGAGTCTTTGGGTTTCTGCGTTAATCGGGGTGTTGCGTCATAGGCTCTCGCGGGATGTGTCACGTGGTGGGTCGCGTGACACGGCCGACTGGTTGTTCCGAGCCGAGGGCGGAGCCGAGGACTTACACCGGGCCATAGCCCGTCACACTATCCCTTTAGCGGAAAGGGTTTTAAGGGTTTATAAAGAATTTAGCAATCGTAATAAATAGGTTAAAAGATTTAAAGAAATGCTAGGCTTTCTTTTAAATAGCCTTTTTTAGCTTAAAGTAAAAATTTACTATTAAGCTTTATTGCTATAAGAAGGTTGGGGATTTATATAATTTAGCCTTTAGGTTTATAAGTTTTTCGTTTAAGGTACCTTTATTACTATAAGAGATATAACTAAGCTTAACCCTAAGCAATTCATCGGTTTACAGAGAAAGAAGCGTGCGGTCCCTTTCTAATATCCTTTCGTCCTTTACCTTTATAAGTAAGTCTTGTTCCTTGCAAAATAACGCGTTTAATACTACTTAGAGAGTCCTAGGGTAATATATAATAGAAAAGTTAAAATTAAAGAGTTTATACGCCTAACAAGCCTGCCTTTTAGCTAAATAATGCTTTATTTTAAAATGGCCAAGGTTTAGTAGTTAAAGTAACATTAAATAATCTTACTAGTTTTAGCCTTTATTCCCTTAAGCAACTATTTATAGCTAGCATCTTTTTATCGTGAATAGGATAGTTAGCCTTCGTAGGTGTAAGCTTGTAGGAATAGTAGCTAACTAGGTGCTAAAAGGAGTCTTAAGGGTTTAGTTAAAAGATAACTCCTTTTAATACGTAACTAAAAGCGTTAGCTTTTACCTTTATTTTTTAGTCTAGGTGCTAGGCAGTGAGTAAGGGTATAGAAATTAGTACTTTTTTAAAGATTCAAAGAAGACTTAGCATTTAAGGGTTTAAAAGAAAGGGTAATCTTTCTCAGTTAGTGAGGTTAACGCGGCGGGCAGTTTAAAGAAGTTTTTAAATAAAAGCATGGTAGTAATTTAAAAAGCTAAGGATCTTGCGTACGCCTTTTACGTTGCAAGGCTCCTTTTAGGCTTAAAATTGTATAGATCTTCTTAGGGTTTACTTTTAAGCCTTTTGAGTAACTAAGAAACTGCGTTTCCTTAACTTTAAAGCGAGACTTAGCCTAGTTAAGTTGCAGACTTGCTTTTAAAAACTTAGTAACTATACTTAAAATCTTTGCTTAGTAGTCCTTTTAGGTGCTATTTAAATAAATATCTACATTATTAATGTAGGCTGCTACCTATTAGCCTAGCGATTTGCAAAGTATATAGTTAATGTATTGTTAGAAGCTAGCCAAGGCTCCTTAAAGACTAAAGAGAGTTACTAGACATTTAAAAGATTTAAGCCTAGTTTAAAACGCTGTTTTTCTTATTACCTACTTTAATATAAAGTTAGTGAAAAGTAAAGATAACGTTTAGTTTTAAGATTTAGCGGCACAAAGCGATTTCGCAAAGGGTTTCGGCTATTAACGGTAAAGGGTGCATTCTTAATTGTTATAGCGTTTAATCCTCGGAAATCTATATAAAAACGAAGTTCTTTACCTGGTTTCTTAATAAATAAAACGGGGTAGCGGCCGATAAAAACGAAGGATAAATAAAGCCTCAGGCCCTGTAAAGAGGCTAGCACTATGGCGCCGTCTTAAAGCTTAGTTTTATACTTATAGCTAGGGCGAGTTTGTGATAACCACATCACACGGCAAGCGGAAGAAGAAGCTAAACAAGCTCCACACGGCAGAAAGCACACGGACCAATAGGAGCACAGGCGGTCTGGAGATCACGTGATAAGAGTGATCCCGCACAGGATTACTGGGAGTGATCCAGATCACGTGACGATACGGATAAAGATTGCAAGGATCGCAGGAATCGCAACCTAAGGATTGCAATCCCAGCGATCCAGGAAGAGATGGAAGAAGCACTCGTGTATATAAGACTACAGTCCCTACCACCTAGATAGCACTCTCCTTCTTACAGCTCTTCAGCAATCAATCTAAGTATTCAGTCTCAACACCTGAATAAGCCTCGCCGCCTTATGACACACGGGAAAGAACAACAGCAACGCACAACAGAGATCTGCCTACACGTATTGTACATGAAGCGGCCTTGACCTGCCTACTTACATAAACCCCTTGACACCACCAGGTTTATCACTGAGGAAATAGTATGGTTCATAACAGAGTTAAAGGAAGTTCCTTTGCTTTTTCTTAGTTAAAGGCGGCTAATGCTAGAACTAGCCAATCTAAGGCTTTAAAGGTTAGGGTTAGGGTAAATCTTTTTTAAAAGGCCGCCTAAACAATATCCAAGGTTATAGCGTAAAGCTTTAAGGTTTTTGTGTATAAATGCTTCTTAGTTCACTTAGTTAAAATAACGGTAGCTAACGGTAGTATACTTTTTAAAGTTAACTAAAAAAGGGTTTAAAGAGTAATCTAATTTAGTGCTAAGCAAAAAGAAGCGTTATACTTTGCAAGCTAGCCAATGCTAAGGATTATTAAACCTAATTGTCCAGGGATAACTTAGGCCATAGTTTTTTATGTAAACCTACTAAGCATAAAGGTAGATACTCTATTAACAATAAGGGGCTCTTTTTTTTAAAAAAAAGCTACTTATTCTAGTAGTTAGGGAGGAGTTAAAGAGGTGGTTAGGTTTAGGTGGTTTACTAGTTGCTTAAAGACGGTAGCATAGCATAGGTAGCCGGAGTTAATAAACAAGCGTATATTTGTTTCTTTTAAGAAGGCGTCTATATACATCCTACGACTAGATTTTAGTTCTTCTATAGCTTTACTTTAGTTTTTAAAGGCTTTTAAGAGAAACTTGGCTTAAAAGCACTTAGTTTTCCATCTTTAGTTTTAGTTTAAACACTTTTAAAATTTCCAAGCATTTAAAGGGGGTATAAGCAGGCCTCCTAGTTATAGCTTTCCTCGCTTTTATAGGGTAAGGGCGTAAGGGAGCAGATTTTAATTTAGGCAATTTAATTTTAAGTAGTTAGCCTTGCTATAGTAAAATGTAAGGGTATTCCCCACACGCACCCACCGGTTCGGCAACCTGTCGCTTACTAAGCGGCGAACTTACGAACTGTTAATAGCACGTGCACAACCCGCACCTAAGCCACAATGGCGCGCTACGCCGTACCAAGGGCTGCGCTACCGCGCACAGGGTTATTACTCCTAGCTAGACGTATATAAAGGAACAGCAGGCTATCGCCTACCAGTCTCCTACAGTTCGTTAAGTTGAAGTCTTAATATAACAGCCTATAACGAGCAAGCCTTCGCGATTACACTTTGCACACAAACCCTTACATAAAAGCAAAGGCCCTTAGTGTAATAGTAGTCTCTTACTTTATTAGATAAGCGGCCTATTGCGGCGCAAACCGGCGGGTTTAGGTTTATAGCCTTAGGATAGATTGTTTAAAGCCTAGCTTTTTTAGGCTAGATTCGATTTGCGTAGCCTAAGGAGTTAGAGCGAGAGCTAACTGTAAAAAGCTAATACATATATTCTTAATAGTTGTTAAGAACGTACTTAGGCTATAGCGCGTTAAAGGTTTACAGAGAGGGCTCTTTTTAAGTAGCCTTTCTTAACTAGTTTAAAGGCAAAGGCTAATCCTGCTTTAGCTAAGAGGCGTTTAAAACAGGGTAGGAATAAAGCAAAGGTTTCCGTTATCGCTATTTAATGTTTAAAGCTAGTTTAACAAGTAAAAGACTAGGTTTATAAACGCTTATTATAGTAAACTTAGATTTATGCGTAGTTAACTTAAAGGTTATATAATTTAGTCTAAAGCTACTATAGAAACGCTTTAACCTAAACTTAGTCTTTATTAATAGTAAGGCGCCAAAGGTATAAAGCTCGTATAAGCTTACTGTTTTATTAATAAAAGACGGAGTAGCTTATGTGTTAACCTAAGTTTTTATAGCAGTTTACTAAATAGGCTTTAATTATACAGATTTAATCTTTGGCTATAAGGGACTAGGGTTTACAGGTGCTGTAATTAATATAGTTAAATAAGCGTGGTTATTTGCTATTATATTTTATAAGAGCACTATATAAATAAGCTAGCGCTTTTGCAATAGTAAGGAGTTATTTGCAATTTACTTAATGCAGCTTATATAACAGGCCATAGCCTGGTATAATGCCTTAACCTTGCCCTCGGCTTAATGCAACACCACCCCCTCTACAGCCTTACCTCTAGCCACAGTCTGCTTAACACGTAGCCCGCCTAACTACGTATAAAAGCTCGCCGGTTACTTATATGGGCAAGAGCTTACCGGTAACACACGGAAGGCGCCTATAAGAAGAAGTCTAGGAGTATGAAAGGAGGGGACTAAGAAACTAGGGATTTAGATATTTAAGTAAGGGGGAACTAGCTTGTTTGTGTAAATATCTCTTCTTCTTCTTTAGCGTAGTTATTAACCAGTTTAATTTACCTAATATTAACTTTTCCTATTAGGCTGGATCCTTATATATAACTAAGCTCCCTTCTTTAAACCCTTTGATTATCCCTAAACCCTTAGTGCTCTTTAAAGCAATTTCTTAAACCTTTAAACCCTAAGCTTTATTATGCTTTCTTTGATTTTTAACGTATAAATCCCGTTAATATCTACCTTAGAAGCACTTAACCTTAAAGCCCTAATTTATAGCTTTCTTATATACTAGTCTTATCTTAGATTAAACTCTTTTAAATTTTTTAAAATAAATAAAAGAAGAACCCCCTGCGTTAACCTACTAGACCTCCCTTTAAAACAAACCGCCGCACCCTTGCCGGTCTTTAACCTGTAAGCTGTTTTATAGCAGGTTCTACACTAGAACTAAGAACTAGCTGCCTATCTAGCTACCCTTAAACACCTTGCCTCGACTACCTTAAAACCCCTTGCCTAAATCCCCTAGCTTAAAAACCCCCTTTACTTCTGCCTTTGCCTCTATTACCGCTACAACCTTTAGTCGTCGCTTAAAGAAAGTCCTTTTAAATATTCCTTGCTTCTTTAGTAACTAAAAGGAAGGATTACCGGGCGTAGTCCCTTAGTGCTAAAAGCAATATTTAAATAAACGGTTAAGCTATTAAGTCCCTAGCCTCTTAGTTTGCCTATTTTTTTGCCTAACTAAAACTAAGAGCCGCTCTTTTAGTAGCCCCTTTTGTAGAAGCTACGACGGTAATAACTGCAAACCTAACTTCTTTTTAGCTTACCTAGACTTTATATTTATAGACCTAAACTGCTAAACGTTTATACCTTAGCTAAAGTATAGTAGCAAAGAGTCTCTTTTAATTAGCTACGCTAGTAGGGTTAGCAAAGGGCAAGGTTTCTTTATTATCCCTTTTAGTTTTCTTAGTCTGCTTTTTAGTTATTAAGCTCTTATAAACTATACGCAAAGCTTTTAACTTAAGCGCGGGTTTTTAGCTTTGCACTCTTAAAAGGTGTACCTATTTTTACCATAATTTTAACACTTTAACATAACGCTAATGTTGCTAAAGCTACTGACGTTAGTAGGTTAAGGGGTAGACTAACCTTAGCTAGCAAGTAATTACTATATACATTAGTATTATAAAGGTTTTTAATAATAGCTAACTATTCTTTTATCTTAGTTACTATAGCGCTAACGCTTAGCTTGCTAATACTATATTATAAAGGCTTATTATTATAGTAATAATTACTTAATCATAAGCTGTTTACTTATACTATTCGTTAAAGCTACTAAAGTTTGCATAATTTAAGTATAGAAGTATGTTTATTGCTTTATAGTAATAAACCGTTTAACGTTACATTGTTTAAAAATATTTATTCACAATTCGCTTTTAATTTAACGGATAAGGCTAGAGTGCTTATAAATTTTACATATAAGGTATAGCTGCCTTATATAAGCGTAAAAGGCGATATAAAGGCGTCGTTTACCATGATTCGCGAGTTTTTACGCAGCGGTTGCCTTATAGCTAAATATTACTCTTTATAAAATAAAAGTTAAAAATATAAAGGTTTATATATAATGTATTATTATATTAAGACTTTAACTTAATAAACTATAGGACTAATAAGCGACGGCTTGCTGTCCCTTTTATACTATTTAGCTTACGTAGATAACCTTGTGCGCGGTAGAGTAGCTCTTAGTGCGGTGTGGCGCACTATGTGGCTTAGGTGTAGGTTGTATATATGCTAATGTTAGTTTGTAAGTCTGCCGCACAGTAAGCGACTAGTAGCCACCGGTGCGTAGGTGCAGAAAATACCCTTATATAATACATAACTCTTTTTATATATATTAACTTATACTAACGGGTATTAATAAACGCTATAACCTAAAATTAGGTTTCTTTTAACGCTTTTAAAGTATAAATGCTTTAAGTATACTAACTAACGGTTTTATATAAGCTACTAGTAATTAAAAACTCTTATAGCTATATTTAGCTATACTATTATAAGGTATACTATACTATACTAATATTATAGTAGTAAATATAGTATTAATAAATTGCTAATACTATATCTACCCGCCTATTTTGCTAAAAGCGGTAAGAAATAACTTTTAGTAGAAACCTTTGTATAAAGGCTATATATAAAAGATAATTTTTAATTTTAAAATATATATTTAATATTAACTAAAATACTTATAAATTATAGCTAGGTTGTTTTATACTATTGTATTTTAGCTAGAATTACTTATATAAAATAAAAGGGTATTATTTAAAAAGTTCTTAAAATAAATAATTATTTTATTAAAAAGAATTTATAAATCCTTGGTTATTTTATAAGTATTTCCAAGAAATAGTTATACTAATAATAATAAACCATATTTTTCCTAGTAATTGTATGCAAAAAAACGTTGATCAGGATGGGTGGGATTAGGTAGGGTGGGGAGCACCAACTTTTAGTTGGCGCTCGCTGCGTGTTCCAATTATAGTGGGGCGTAGCACGGTTATAAGCACCTGTAGCATATCGAGGTTACGGAGTATTGTGTATTTTGCCTGGTGTGACCGCCAAATACGTCACGTGTTGGCCGGTTGGGACGTCTCATTGCGACGCGTGATTACGTGACCAAAGCTAAAGCGCGCTTGGCGAAACACTAGTCCGGATTTTACAATTATTGCACCGGTGCTTTTATGCCTCGTCCGCGTTATTCAGTATTGAGAGCACCACGTGATATATTATTTACCAAGAATAGGAGAGTACCCATAAATATACATCACAAGCTTGTCTTTATGGCCACCCTGAACGCTTTACTGTATATGGCTGAGGCTCTATTTCACTCCTTTTCTCCTCTTTAATTGCTTTTTCTTTCGAACTTCCACGGAAAGAACAAGAGAAGTAAAGAGGGTGGTCAAGCAAGGAACACACTGCGCACTAACTCAACGGTCTATAGCGTCTAACTTTGGACCTTGATTTTTTGAGGGAAACTGCAATCCGTGGCCTTCAAGAAAGTTCTTTATGTCTCCTACCGCGGACAGCAACTCAACCATCCTTATACAGCAGCACCGCCAACCCCACGGCCCAGTTTAACTTTGCTGTTACCGATCGACCACCTAGCCCTCCTGCACCTACACCTGTTCTTTCCATATTCGCCCACAAAACGTCAAGAAACATCGAGCACCCGAACACTAAGGGCCGTGACTTCCACCCATATCCATGATACCCTTGCGAACAAGTTGCGTGTACTACTATACGACGAGCACTCCGGTACAGATTGTGCTTCTGCCTCCACGACAACACTAGGCCCGGCCTCGTATGTGGCCTCGTCCTGTTGCCCTCGATGATGGTGCGTTTGCCAAACTCCTCTCTGCATATAATCAACGTGGTCTTTGTCGTGTCCGGCACCCATCTCCATGTCTAGCAACGCAGTTGCTAATCTCAGCGAGCCTCCTACTAGACCTCGTCTCGGCCCCTCAACAATGGCGAGAGCTTTGCAAGCCGGCGAGGCCACAGCAATCAGTTATCAATATCGGACCCAAGCCACCATGTCACAGAAGCGATTGGAACGCTTTATGACGACAGCGACGATGATTCACTTCACGAACCTCGGCGAAACAGCCGTCCGCTCAGCTTCATGGCGTCTCCGTATGGCGGAGAACAGATCCAGAAGGCCCAGCATAACCGGTTGCAGCCTCAAGCACAAACGCCCCACCAGTCTTACGAACAAAACCAACAACGCATGTCTGAAGATACATCACTGTCGACGAAGTTCACGGCGGCTCCAAACGGCGGCGTCTCTGGAAAGCTGATTCAATCACCACCAGTCCGGGCGTCTAGTCAAAAAACCGCATTACCCTACGATGCTTCCCTGACACCCCTGCAACCCCTATCCCCCTTGTCCCCGACCTTGTCTCTTCGCGATGTTCAAGCAGACACCCACAGCACCTCCCAGTTTCCCATCACAAATATAGATAACCCCGACGACATTGCACAGGAACTCAGCAATCTACAAGCTCTCCGTCGCATGTCGATAGACGTTGGTAATACTGCTGATCCAGACCTTATGCCTTTCCAAGGCCTGTCTTTAATGGCAATGCCATCCATCGCACCTACCGGGGAGGACGATGAAGGCGACATCTCCAGGCTGCTTTGGGTTCCCGCTAAAGTCCATCCGGAGCTCGCTCCCGACCAATTCAAGAACTTTCTCGAGAATCGGGTGCAGTCTATGAGGCGGCGATCGGGAGAGTCGTCATTATCTGTCGACGCTACACAAATGAGCAATACCGGGCTGATGAGAAAGAGATCGATGCTGTCAAGACAAGTGGACAGCGACGTCACAAAACCTGGCACTGGGAGAAGTGGACAAGATAACGACGACCCTACAAACCCAGGTTCGAGAAGAAGAGGCTCGTCGGCTAGTGCTTCCTTTGGCACACCAGAGTTGAGTTTGAATGAACTAGTCAAAGATCCGTCGAAGGTGGTCCAAAAGCTAGCGATGGACACACAACGTCAGACTGAGGCCAGCCTCGAGAGAAGCGACCTCGATGACGACAAACCGATCTTACCCGTTCCATCCATGGGCTTGCGACGGTCAACGCGAACCACTTATCGGAAAGGTGGCAGTCTTCGGTCTGGTAATCGGCAACCACTCTCCAAGCGAACAACTGCCCGTCAAACAGAGAAAGATGACGATAGAGAGGCCGACGAGATGGCATCGGGGTCATCCGAGATACCTATCCCGGGTCGTGTGTTACAGCGTGTTCTGTCAGAACCTATTCATACAGAGGGGCCTTCTCGCCCAGCGTTTTCTACAAGAAGGAAACTCTCATTTACACAGGAGTCTGTGGTAGCAACTGTTCCAGAACTAGAAAACTCACCGTCTGAATCGTCTTCCACGGATGTACCACCCTCTGCTCTGGTTGACGAAGTCACAGCAGACGCATACTCTCCAAGCACCCTTGTCCCTACTGTATCTACAACCGAGTCATCGTCTCGCACCTCTGTCCCCACACATGCTCACGGATCAAATCTGGCCGAAACGTCGCAGCAATTCCCACAGCGATTGTCTTCACAAATTCCGCCTTTATCGCAGCCCTCGGCGACCACGCAGAACCAGCAATCAAGCACAGACGAACAACAGCAACATCCGCCTCCACCTCGGTCAAACAGACGACCGTCTGGTGGGCGGGCTAACTCGCAGCAAACTCCCCAGGCAGCATCTGCAACGGTCGATCTGACAACGGCCCCCCCTATTATAGCCTCTAAGCTCACCCTAACACCACAGGAAAGTGCCCAGCGCCCATCGCCACCTCTAGCAACTGCCTCTACTCGGACTGATAACTTGGCATCAAGTCCAACTACGCCGGTAGACGAACGGAAACCGGACAAAAAGGCCAAAGAGAAGGAGGAAATCGAGGGAAGCAAGTCCACTGGCTGGAAATGGTTCAAGAATGACGACAAGGACAAAAAGAAGAAGGAGAAAGAAGATCTGCTTAAGAAGGCGCGGGCGAAAAATACCGGAGAGCGTATACAGGCAGACAAGTCTCACGACAACGCTCGCCTCGATGTGCTGCAGAGTTCTATCGACAATGGCAACCACAAAGGGCGAGAAAGCGTAGTCCTAGATCGGGATAACGGCGACACCAAAGCGCGCGACGAAAAGAAGAAAGAAAGTAGCCGGAAATCCAGCGAAGCAAGGAAGGAGAAGGATGGCTTTTCCTTCGGATCGATATTTGGTGGATCCCGACGAAAGGACAATAAGGAAAATGGGAGCAGCAAGGGCAAACAGAGGGCAGCGTCACCCGAGCCTCAGGTGATCCTCCTTCGTCCGGACGTGGACTACCCTTTCACGCGGTTTCCGATTGTGGAAGAGCGTGCCATTTACCGAATGGCGCACATAAAACTCGCCAATCCGCGACGTGACCTGCGGAGCCAGGTGCTGCTATCGAATTTCATGTATTCGTACTTGGCAAAAGTCCAAGCCATGCACCCGCAGCTGAAAGTTCCGATCTCCCCCCAGCAGAAACGTCAGGAAGAGGAGCGAAAACGCCGGGAACAAGAAGAGCAACAACAAAAATACATGGAGCAGCAGATGCAGATGCAACAGCAACAGTCTCAACCCGGCACTGACGAATACAACTTTGAATACCACAGGGTTAGTAGTCCCATTCCTTAGCATGCTTGGTGCACACAGATAGCGACCATACTATAAGCTGACATTTCACCCTCACGATCACAGGAAGCAACCGAATATGGAGACTTGAGTCATCATCAAGAGGAGGGCGAACATGCTGATTATGTTGACAATACTCAAACGTTTGATTACGCCCAGAACGACCACCAGAATCACTCTTCTGTCGTTGGCGAGGCGTCGAAGCAGCTCGAGCAAGGTGAAGGCTACGAGAATGGGAGTCAAAATAGTGGCGCCCGTGGCTATTATGACTACGGCCACTCGGATGATAGCCAACATGAAGATGGTGGCATGTGGTGAATGCTGTGTGACTGATGCTGGCAGGGAAAGCATCATGACAGATGCATAACGGTAATTGTCTTTCACCTGTTCCTCACGGCGGCTCTAACTATGTTCTGGTTAGTATCGGCCATTGTTTTACATTGTATGTTGAAGAGTTACGGCCCTCTATTCCTACTTGGATTTATCGTAGACTTTCTTATATGCGTGCTTTTTATGTCTTATGTCATCTGTACGGGTATCTGTTCATAGCTGCATGCATGGGTGGGGAGTACGGAGTTGTCCAGATCACAATTGATATCAGTGCTCTCAGTGCTGTTTAGTTGTCAACTTATGTTTTCCACTGTGGTATGGCTCTCTTTACTGTGCATATACACTTACAACCCAAGCTTTATCGGGATTATACAAATGATACTTAACAGAGTCGTTGGGAATAGCTATGTGTGTACAAAGTAAGACGTCTTCGAATCGATAACGGCTTATTGATGGTAATACATAGTACAGACTCTCCAAAACGGCGAAAAGAAGCTAGTACGCATACGGTTAAGCGCGATTTGTTTTGGTCGCGCCTCCCCTTTCTAACTCGCGCAGTAAAAGGTTAAGAAATGAAATTAAAAAGTGCTTCCGTTTCTTTCCCACCATTCTATTCATTCTTGCCTTTTCTTATTAAGATACAACTTGCCCCTGCAGTGTGCGAACGGCAAAATTAGGCACTGAAGTTCTCGTCACACCACCGTTTACTCAGAGCGAATGTTTGCGCCCGACAACAAAACGCCCTTCCACCTTACCTCCTCTTTGATACCCCCGACCCATCCCGCTCTGGCTCGTCGCCTCGATTTCTTCGCTACAACCCAGTTTTAAGCTTTCAAAAAAGCTTCCAACGTCGAACAGCGCAACATCCTCAGGCCTTTTCTCCCTTGAACCGCCATTTCTCGTACATTTTGCACCCTGCTACCTACGCTGAATCGAGCAAACCATCAACCCCCCTCACAGTCAACTCTACGGTGCATTTCCCTCGCCTTCTCGGCTTTAGAAACAGCACCAGAAGTTATGGCATCGGTGAGCACCCAGCTTATCTCCCATTCTTGCACAATATGTTTTTTTTTTGCTCTACTGGTGCCCAAAAACTGTATCCTCACTACCGCCATTTGTTTTGGCTGCTGTTTGATCTGTCAACTTCCACCAAAGCATGCTCTAAGACTACAAGAACACAACGCTGATAGTGACCCGCGGTTATAGCAACCTCGTCATTCGTACATTGGCCAAGGTGGTGCTGGGTATTTGCCTAACGGAGCAGCCGGTGCCCCATCTCCGGCCCTGTCGACCGAAGCCAGACCCCTCTTACCCAACCAGGGCCGAATTATCCAAACGGGCCCTATCCGAGTTTTGTGTATCGCAGATGTTCGAGGTAATACAATGGCATGAAATGGAAAGACTCTTGATAGTTTGAAAACTACCCCACATATCGACGCATAATCGTCAGCGGAACAGCGTGCGGTCTCTCGAGGTTGTGTTCAGGACTGACCAGAACTCTGATAGGAAACCTTCGATCGCTAAACGATCTCGCAAAGCAAGCACGTGCCGACTATATCATTCATACGGGTGATTTTGGATTTTATGATGACACATCTTTGGAGCGCATTGCTGAAAAGTACATTACTATTTCTGGCCCTGTGGCATTGAGTATCTCTTTTTGTTTGCCCTTTGCTAACCGAATGCGCTTTTGTCACTAGAACCCTGAAACACGTGGCTCAATATTCTCCCTTGATTTCTGAAGCCGTTAAGAAATCAATCGCACAACCCGGCAATGGTGCTTCTGTCAAGTCCCGGTTTTCGCCGAGCGAGCTACCGCTTTCTGAGCTATCCCTTCTGCTCAACGGTGAGCTTAGATTGAATGTACCAGTCTATACGGTATGGGGTGCATGCGAGGATGTCCGGGTCCTGGAGAAGTTCCGGTCTCGCGAGTACAAAGTTCCCAATCTCCATATCATTGACGAAGCCCAGTCCATGCTACTAGAGGTCGGTGGCGTTAAGCTTCGACTTTTAGGCTTGGGTGGTGCTGTTGTTATGCATAAGCTTTTTGATAACGGTGAAGGGCGTACTACCATTGCTGGTGGCCAGGGCACCATGTGGACGACACTACTTCAGATGGGCGAACTGGTGGATACTGCGAATCGAGTTTACGACCCCACGGAAACTCGCGTTTTCATTACACATGCTTCGCCGGCCCGTGAAGGCATTTTGAACCAGCTTTCGGTTACTCTCAAGGCAGACTTCTCTATTTCGGCTGGCCTACACTTCCGGTATGGCAGCTCATATAATGAGTTCAGCGTCAATCCCACCCTCGATCATTATCGTGGTAAGCTGGCTGCCAGCAAGGCATCTTTCAACGACGTATGGGAGACTGTCAAAGGAGAGGTCGAACCAGCAATTCAACAAAATGAAGCGCAGCAAAATCTACTAAAGAACGCTATCAGCATAGTGGAAAAAATGCCAACGACGGCGGCTGGTGGTAATCCCTTTGGCTCCGCAGGAGGCCCTCCAGCTTTAGGTCAAGTGGATGAGAGTGCGTTCAAAAACATGTGGAACTTCAACCTTGCCGATGCAGCGTTTGGCTTCTTAGTTTTGGAAATCCAGGACGGTCGTATCGGCACAGAGATGAGGGCCCAAGGCTTTAATTTCTCACATCGCGGCATGAAACAACAAGTCAACGTACCACAGCAAGTTCCAGCTCCGGCCGCAGCTTCAACCGCCTCACCCCAGCCAGTCATTGCCATCCTCCCTCCTACGCAGCCGCTGCAACAAACCCAGGCTCAGGCCGTCGTGCCGCAGAACCAGTCGGGCATACAACAACAGCAACAATCCACGTCAGGCAAAACTGGACCAGGAAAGTTGCCAGTTTCGAACCCTGGCGCTGGTCCTGCAAAGTCTGCTACACCTCAACCCTCGTCGATGCCGAGCCGTAAAGACCTAGATAAGCCCTCCATCTCAACGAATGGCACAGCGAACGGACCGGAATCAATTCCATCTCCTGCCCTGAGGGGCTCGGCTCAGGATATCATTGGCTTGTTCATTATGAATGCCCAGTCTGACGATCAAACCCGAGAGCTCTTCGCCGATGAAGACGTGACCAGGATTGTCAAAATCGAGAAATACGGACAAACGAACAAGGTGGTCCATTTCAGGACCGTCGAAGACCGTGATGGTGCAATGGCACGGCTGCCTGAAGAAGCAAAGCACCGTGCCACAGAGGATCGTTCCCGACCCTTGGCAAGAAATTTTGTCCCCAGGGAATCAAGTAAGCCATTCGGACGAGGAGATCGGGGCGGAGCAGGCACGTGGGGGAGCAGTAACCGAGGTGGGGGCAATGTGAATACTGCAGGACAGAGCGGATATCGGAGTGCTGGGGGCGGGACCGGAACAGCTAGTGACAGCGAAGGTGCTGGCCGGCGAGGCGGCGGGGGGAATGCAAGGGGCAGCCGAGGTGCCGGTCGTGGAGGTGAGGGTCGAGGACCTCGTGGCCGGGGTGGTCCAAGAGGCGCCGGCGTCAGCAAAGCAGATGGAAGCAACGCATCCCCGGCGCCCACGTCTTCTACTCCAGCAGATTCGTGATCTGCACTTCTTGGAGGGCACGAGCTTTCGGTCAATCGTATGCAGCTTTACTTGGACTCATTTAGGTCCGCTCCCTGTGTCTGCTTGATGGTGGTATTGCAATGCTACCCGGGGACCCTTCCGGATGAGGGGCGGGTGGGAGGGGGGAAAGTGCAATTGTGCAGGCCAGCAAGGGGTATTTTACAAAAAAGTGTATGTATAATGACTGGCTGGATCGTTCTTCTGATGAGATCCATGCAATGTTATGCGGCCAATTATATTCGCATTCTTATACAAAAAAGGCACAATGCAAGCATATTTTACTTCATATTGCCGTGCTTTTCTCGTGCCGTCTCAGTCTTGCTGTTTAAATCTCTGAACTTTGGATAGCAGCACGCTTTTGAAGGCAACTCTGCAAAGGCGCTGGTACAAGCTCTGTCCAGCGTTCGAGCGATAAACTACTAAAATACGACACGATTTAGTGAAATTTCTTTCCTTCATAATACTGCCAATTTCACGAGGACAGTGGGCGCCCACGAGGTACCCGGCGAAGCAGCATATTGTTATACACGACAGCCTGTCGCCAACACCTCTAACTATCCAAAGGCTTCATACCCTTATGTATGGCTGATATACCACCTGTTAGATTTTCATAGCCACATCCAGCCACGGCGAAGCCAGCATCCACAATCATATCCCGGAACTCGTTCTGGCTTGGAAATTTCTCGATACTCTCCACTAGGTACTGATACGAGTCCCGGTCACCAGCGACAAGCTGGCCGATCATAGGGATTGCACTGAAAGACCAGCGCTTGTAAGCAGCGTCAAACAAGGCCGCTGCTGGGTTGCTGTCCGTGGAAGCTATCTTGCTGAACTCAAGACAAGCAAAAACACCGCCGGGTCGCAGGACTCGATATGCTTCACGCAGTGCTGCGCGAATATCAGTGAAATTTCGTATCCCAAAGGCCACAGTGTATAGGTCTATGCTCGATGACGCCACGGTGTGACTGCCGTCTGGTGCACAAAAGCTAGTAGCATCAGCCTCCAAAAAGGTAAGCGCTGCTTGTTGGCTGGGAGGAAGGTGAAATTGAGCACGCTCTTGGCCGACAGATAACATGGCGGCATTGATATCTGATATGGTTACGTGCGTATTCGGATTTTTGTTAATAACATGCGCATGCCTTAACATGCGGAACGCGATATCTCCGGTGCCGCCAGCCACGTCAAGGATACGTTGGGGTGTCGCAGCGTGGCCTGATACATGGTCCGCCGTGAAACCAGGGTTAAGTGAACTGACGAAATGATCCCTGGTGTATCTGTTAGATTGCAAAAAAAAACCTTACAACCGGTTTTGAGTTGCATACGCACTTCCATATACGGTGCCAGCCAAACGACATAAGATCGTTCATACGATCATACGAATCAGCGACGCTGGTAAACACTTTGGCAACTCGCTTCGTCTTCTCAGCTTCTGTCACTGTCTCAAATCCGAAATGCGTATCTCTCTCTGGGAAACTTGGCTTCGGGGCTCCGGAATTGCCGCTGCCGCCAAAATATAAGTGTCTCGTCGTTGAAAATAAGCATCTTGACGTTGTGCTTAGACGGTCGTGAGAGTGAGATGGCTGCCACAACGAGCCTCGGCTAATCGCAAATAACTCTGGTAGGTGAATTCGCCGAACAGCCATTCTAGCACCCTTTGAAATTTGTTGTGGCTGGGTTTCCTTTCCGCTTTTTCTGGGGAAGAGAAAGTGAAGCTGAACGCAAATTTCCTTTTGCAGAACAAAGCTTGTGGCGGTGCGTGTGGCGTTAACCCAATCGATTGGCCGATACGGAGTATATTATTACTCTATTACAGAATATACGAAGTACGGAGTAAGTACTCCGTACATAGTAACGAACAAGTCCCTACTCCATAGTAGCGCCAATTTAGTTAGCATTGTGGGGTACTCCGTACTTACGTCGTACTCTGTACTTTGTATTATTGGGGGCTTAACGTTAATACTGTACGGAGTATAAGGGGAAGCTCTCCCGGCACTAACTCGTGACGGGAAAGGAAGGAGGGGTCTGGGTCTGACGTCATCTTTATTTTCACCATGTTGGCTTTTATTTTAAATAAAAATAAAAGCCAACATGAAGACTTACTGGCGTGCTACATAGGTAGGCGTTGCTAGAAAATTCTAATGCGGAGCCTAGTAGTCACCAGAAAGACATGGCGCTTCAAGGGCTGTCGGGACTACCTAATTTTCACTTTCGCTAAATGGTTTTTCCCCAGAGGGCCCAGAGGGTTCTATTGTAGCTTACATCAGGCCGGTATAGTCAGGACTGACTTTGTTTTCTAGGTTTTATGTATATAGACTAGATAATAGCGGAATAAACAACAACAAGGGCTGTCGGGATAGGTTACAGTCATACTCCGTACTTGAACCGTGTTTCGAATCAGAAATGGTAGTGTACTATGTACTGAGCCTCTTCTCTCCTATCGGCACATTGCAGACCAGGTGTGAAACTCTCTTCCGTTCTTTAGGCGGATGGATGCAAAGGTGCGACGGGCAGATTTATCATCGAAAGAGGCTATGTAAGGTGCTTTAGTTGCCAACCGTAATTACTATCTGAGAAGTAATTCGGCAAAGCGTGAATTTTACTAGCTTGCCACGAGAACGACAAATATCCTTTTGTTGAAACTTGTTATCAAGACAAGCTATCCTTCCCACCGTCAAATTCACTAACATCGTACTCCTCTGGATATTTATCTAGATGTTCTCTTAGCTGTATCATTTGTGCCCGAAGGTCTGGCGTTAGTTTCTCATACACACCTTCGAACAAGTTTCGGATAGGGGGCTTTTTTTCCTTCTCAGCATCGCCGAAGGCCTTTAGAATAAGCTTCCGTATGTTTGCACGGGCTTCCTTTTCTCTGGCGTCGTCCCAACATCCCCTTGCCTCCATCCATTTGCGCAAGCGTGATATCGGGTTATCTCGTCGTTTCCAATCCTCCACCTCCATTTTTGCTCGGTATGCGAATGAGTCATCCGATGTACTGTGGTGACCAATGCGATATGTAAGACATTCCAGCAAGACGGGCTTCCCACCGTCCTGAAGGGCTATTTCTCTGGCCTTAATCATCCCGTTTCGAACAGCCCATAGATCATTACCATCAACCCTGACGGTATCTATACCATACCCTAAGCCACGGCTAGCGATACCGTCCCCACGATACTGCTCAAGAGCCGGAGTAGATATAGAATACCCGTTGTTGCGGCATATGAACACAACTGGACACGAGCGGGTGGCGGCTATGTTTAGCGCCGCGTGAAAGTCGCCTTCGCTGGCGGCACCTTCGCCAAAATAGACGGCAGCGATTTTAGGAGGTGCGGTAGGATTTTGCATGCGCTGTATCTTCAGTGCATAAGCAGCACCAGCTGCGTGGGGAATTTGAGTTCCCAGGGGAGAGGATATGGTGTGCTATGGAGAGGTTAGCATGACAAGGTTCTGAAGAAGTGATTACTTATGCGTGGAGTGCCTACAATATTCAACCTCCTGCTGCCGTAGTGGACTGGCATATTTCTGCCCCCCCCCAGGTCGAATTTGTTTGCAAACAATTGGCTCATGAACTCTCTCAGTGTAAAGCCCCGTTGCTGAAATACTCCCTGTTCGCGGTACTGGCAGAATATCACATCACCGGCGGTCAGGGCTGATGCTGTGCCCACACAAGCAGCCTCCTCACCGGAAGACACCATATAGAAGCTGATTCGGCCTTGTCGTTGCGCATCAAACATGATGATATCCATTATGGAAACAGTAAGCATGTCCTTGTACAGCTTGATGACTCCCTCGTCGCTAAGATCAGGCTTGAATGTCGGATCAACAGCAACGCCACGTTGGTCGATGACGCGATAAGTTGACATGGCTGTGTACTCGCAAGGTATTTCAAACTTCAGTTTGTTCGTGAACACGCTTTTGATAGCCCCCGGAAATGCTACGCAGTCAGAATCGGGTTTCTGCGGCAGGCTGCTGACATGTCGCTGCACCGCTAGGCATGCCGGAGATATTTGACGTCGACATAACTTGGACGGCCGTCCTAATAAAGAAGACAACAAATGAGATAACCGCATTGAGATCACGACGGGAATTGATGGCTTCATTGCCTTGTGTTGTGACACATGCGCGTTTGCCTGACAAGAAGCCAATTTAGCAAAGCACGCATTTGATGGAAGGAAGTTCGGCTCTGGGGCCGCGGCTGACATCATTTTAAGCCGACGAAACCCGTTTATCCAAGACATGCCATGAAAAGGCAACGAAACAGTAATAGATCTTGTCACTCATGGCGCAACGAGGAACTGAAGCGTGAGGAACGGGTTTGCGCTGAATATCATACGAAATGGACCGTATCTGGTTTATTGGGCTGCGCAGTCTGGAGAACATTACAGCGCATGTTTGATAGAGGCTTGACTAAGGAGTGTAAGAGTACGGAGTACGAAGTACCCCTTGCCATAATATACTCCAATACGTAAATATCAGGTGATCTCTACCAGTACACTAGAAATGCAATTTACATGCATAATGGGATATGCTTGCATACCCTTACGTACGAGTACTCTGTACTTGTATTAACAATTGCCTTTACTGTCATAACCCACAGCCCACTACTTCTGCCTGACGCAACCTTGCAGTCAAATTGGTCTGCCTTCCCTCCGCTCATCCCCCCGGCCACGACATCTCATATTTGCCTTGTTCTCCCATCTCCGAGTCCAAATTCTTTAACCACCACCTTGCTTGACTTATTTATCTCTTTACGCAGCAACCGAACGTGCACTGTAAGCCGCCAATGTCGATGACACAGCGACAAACGTCTTCACCGCACCGCGCTGCCTGATCTCTTTTGCCTTCGCCTGACCCATGGCGTAATCCATGGCAGAACGAACTCCCTCTGCAAAGCCGCGCCCTAGATCGGTTCTCGATAGCGATCTTTCCGGGCCTCCACCAAAAGCCGCCGACGCTTCAGTTGCCTCTGCTCTAGGCCCGCCCTTCACTGGTGTTAGGCACCTCCAAGCTGATAGACAGCCTCCCCCAACGACACTAGCAACCCCCTCACTGGCGAAGAAACCAGTACCTGTTCCAGCAGCGTCCGTATCTTCCCGGTACGTCTACACTGCACAGCTTCATTTTGCTTTTTACATACCTTCTTAACTGTCTGGCATACTGCATGTGTAATGCTGGTGCTCCATTTCTTGATCGGGCTTGCTTATATTGTGCTTGCTGTCGTATCCTCACTTCGCTCCTGATCATCTCACATTCATGTTGTCTTCATATGCACTCCCCAGAACTTTCCCAGGTCATCCATCACGTGAAAAAAGGGCCGACGGTGGCAACAAAACAATCGAGTCTGTTCACTACCCGAAGCCCAACACCTCTAAACAAAGTGGTTGAGAAAGCTACTCCGTTTCCCTATTTCATCCCACTTTGGCCATTCTTCCTTACCACACCTATCGACCAGCACCCACCCCCCCAAAACTTCCTACTCAGGCTTTTGTTTTCTTGTTCTCCGTTGCTCAACCTTTCGATTACGTATTCTTCTAGTATACTTATGTCCCCTAGAGTAACGCGTGCTTCTGCGCGCCAAGCTGCCAGCCTGACAGCCTCGCGACCTCCTCTTGCGACCGAGAAAACTGCAGAGCAAGCTACGCCAGGCGCGGTTGCTAATCCCGCCAATCGGAGGTCACCTCGGAAGCGAAAGGCTCGCGAAGAGGACGATAGCAACAGACATATACAAAATATAGCTGCCCGATCAGTCTCTGCATCTCGCCATCCTAAACGGCCTAAAATAGCCGGGCTCACACCATCTGCCTCCCCGGCAGCCCTGTCTCTCACTCCCGCGGCCCATACACGCAGTCGCAAGGCGAACAACCCTGGCAATATGTCGAGTCCAGGGTACATTCAACATTGTTTCCTTTTAATTGCTATACGTGGAGAAGATGGCTAACAGAAACGTCTAGCTCGGCTGCCGGCCCTTCAGATGCCCTGGAGGCTGTTCCAGCACCGCGAAGATCTAGCCGTGGGAAGAAGGCAGTAGACGGTACGTAACAGTTGAGTTGGAGTCAAGATCAATGACGAGGCTACTGTTAGATGGAAGGGGGTGGGCGAAATCTAAACGGTGTGCTGTGTCGTAGGGATGTTTTTGGCCGACATTCTAACCGTGACTCCAGATACACTGGCAGCAGAATTATTGACGCCAGGTTTTCCAGATGCATCCAAACAACCTTCTCATACCCTCGCGGAACAGGACACAGTTATGACGGAATCGAACGAGGTCGACGTGGATCGCATTTATTCCCCCCCACCTGATTCCGAACACGAACAAGATGATGACAGCGAAGAGAACGAAGAGGACGACCTCCATCGATATACACAGGACAGTCTCTCAGACCCGTTTGGTGGTGGATTCTCCATGCCACCGCGTGGTTCTGGCCTTCCAGCGGCCTTGAGCATGCTTGGAGGCATGCTGTCTATGTCTGGCATCGGCGGTCGTCTACGAGAGATTTTAAGCAGCCTTCGACAAAAGGACGACCCTTCGGTGCAGCTGATAGCACTGCAAGACCTATCAGAAATTCTCCTCGTCTCGAACGAGGACAATTTATCCGGCAGTTTCTCACCGGATGCATATGTGAGGGAGCTTGTCAGTCTCATGCAACCAAATGAGATTACAGGAGAAGAGAATCCAGAGGTAATGCTGCTTGCATGCCGATGCCTAGCAAATCTCATGGAGGCCCTACCAGCAAGTGTAGCCAACGTGGTTTACGGCGGTGCCGTGGCTATTCTTTGCCAGAAACTGTTGGAGATCTCGTTCATTGATCTTGCCGAGCAGGCTCTCAGCACACTTGAAAAAATATCTTTCGAGTACCCTGCCAGTATTGTGCGCGAGGGCGGCCTGACAGCGTGTTTGTCATACCTCGAGTTCTTCGCCACTAGCACGCAACGAACTGCTGTTACAACCGCTGCGAACTGCTGCCGCAACATCCCAGAGGATTCGTTCCCTGTTGTTCGCGACGTTATGCCCATACTTTTGAACGTCTTGAATAGCAGTGATCAGCGCGTTGTGGAGCAGGCAGCGCTCTGTGTGTCTCGCATCGTGGAAAGTTTCAAACACCAGCCGTCTAAGCTCGAAGAGCTCGTTGGGGTGGATATGTTAATGGCTATCCTTCGGCTCCTCCTACCCGGCTCGACAAACTACGTGATGGCACCCAACCTACACACGCAGTTTCTACGCGTACTCGCAATCACAGCACATGATAGCCCGCATCTAGCAGCAGAGCTCTTCAAGATGAATGTTGTTGAAACCCTTTACCAAATTCTGACGGGCGTTTCTCCACCGCCCGGCACTGAGGATATCACATCCAAACTGGACAGTGTTTTGATTATGCAGGCTTTGATTCACCGACCGAGGGAGCAAATTATCGAGACGCTGAACGTTATTTGCAATCTGTTGCCAAGAGAAGCAACTAACCTCTATACTGGACCTGAAGGTGACGTCATGGAACTGTCTGGCTCTGCAGATGGCAGGGGTAGTGGGGCCGCTACCGAGCACTCAAACTTTCGGAAACGGTCAACATTGAACGAGAAGCGAATTGACCTGCTTAAGGACTGCAAGCTTGAGGTCCGGCGGTTCGCCTTGATACTTTTCCCTACGTTAACAGACGCCTATTCAAGCACCGTAAACCTCGACGTTCGGTCAAAGGTCCTGTCAGCCCAGTTGAAGATGCTGTCGAACTTCGATCAAGATATCATCCAAGAGGCTCTCAAGGCAGTCCCGTACGCATCCTTCCTAGCATCCATATTGTCACAGCAGGATCATCCCATTCTGGTAAAATCGGCACTGCAAGCGACGGAACTGCTTCTGGCGCGGCTCGACAACATTTACAGATATCAACTTTATCGTGAGGGTGTCATCAACGAGATTGAGAAAATCGCCAGTATGGTCGACCCAGAGCCCCCTCTGGAGCCGGAGCCGGATACACTCCCTGATTCTGAAACTGAGTCTCTGGGAGGGGAGCCTCTTTGTGTAGATGCCATTTTGAGGTCTTCGGTAGAAGACCATGCAGATTCTGCCAGTGAAATGGGAAGCGGCGATCACGATAACATCGACGAGAGCAGATGCCATACGAGACACAGAGAAGCAGACACTCACACTGATGAGGAGGTGGAAGAGAATGATGGCGATGGCGGAGATGCTGGCAGCTCCCAGCATTCTTCTGACGACGAGGAGGTGGAAGAAGGCGAGGACGGCGAGAACAATGACAATGACATGGAGGACCACCATGACGAGGCACCTGGCTCTCCCGCCAGTTCTGATGGCTCAACAACATCTACCGAATCCCCACCAAGACATTTTGTGGCCAATGCACCATCTCGGGCCCGTATAGCTCATTTTGCGAAAAGGATACTGGACACGCACGAGACCGAGAAAAGTGGTAAAGAAATGCGACAGAAAGCAACCAAAATCCTTTCCGGTCTCTTTGGTTTGGCTCAGGAGATATCGGATTTCTATCTCGAACGAAGCTCTGCTAGCAGGCCCTTGGAAGGCGGCGCCGGTTTGTTTGAGAGGCTAGCGGTGTTTTTTGACTCGGACGTGTTCGAAAGTGTCACCAGCGCCGAGCTCCTCGAGTCTGGTCTTGTTCGTGTCTTGGAACTCATCTTCAGCAATCCCCAAGAAGAACTTGCCAATGCTGCAAGATCAGCCTTTCTAGAAGTTTTTATGGGACACACCGTAAAATCGCGACCAAAGACGGCAACTTCAGACTCTCCAACCACACCTTTCAGTGTTTTGATACACAAGCTGCAAGACCTTCTCAGCCGATCCGAGAATTTTGAGGTCGTTACTGTTCATCATAACACATTTGACGGGAACCACAGCAGCGCTGCTTCAATGCTCGCCAAACAAATCAGACTTCGATTAGTTGCAGATGATGATTCTGATATACCGGGGCCATTTCGAAGCATCATGGTTTCAATCCATGCTATAGCGACATTCCAGGCCCTCGAGGACTACCTGAGACCTAGAATCAGCCTTTCTGACCGTTCACGAAACGCGCAAAGCGATGGCTTCTCGAGGGCACTAGCCGCCATGGCTGGTTCTTCCAGTGGGGGCCTCAGCACGTCTGCTGCTGCACATCTTGCTGAGCGTAGCGCTCGGTTACTTCCAGGGGGGTCGTTGATGTTGCGCCACGGTCTTTCCGCCCCGTCCGAAGCTTCGGCAAGCACCGCGTCCCGCCAGCTTTCACATTCTCGACAGGTACCACCAGCCAGCTCAGAAGACACCCATCCAGGTCGCACGGCTAGCAAGAAGAAGGCATTGACGACCATGCGAGCACCTGCAATAGCGATGGAGGAGACACAAACTGTGCCAGATCGCGGTTTGGGCTTAAAAGACAAACCCGCCACGCACCGATCTTCCGGGCACCTTCCATCCTCATCTACCGGTTTGGCATCATCAAATTCACCTGGTGAAACGGACCCGTCAAGAGAGGCTCTCGATTGTGCAGGCGAGAAACACATTTCAAGTTCAAGTGCAAGCAATCTTTTGGATGAGGACGTCCTAGGTGCCGTTGTTGGAGAAATCAATGGGGGGACGGACGTCACTGCAACGGCAGAAGACCCATCTGCGGTCAATCTAGAATTTGCCTCCGGGGGGAAGATCACAGCTCGGGGAGGGGATGGGTCTCGAGTTTTGACGCCTTCAAGAAGCTCGCCCAGCGTTTCTGGGAGGACCCGGGTGAGTGCATTAACGACAGCACTGCAGAGCTCACCGGTGGCAAGACCTATATCCGCCCCCCCTCGTGCTATCTCTTATGCGGCATCACTGCAAGCGAACCCCCAATCCTGGCACATGGAGTTCACACTAAATGGGAAAGTGGTATCAATGGACAGCACAGTATATCGTGCCGTCTTGCACTCGGCAGCTAGACACGATGAGCATCTCGGGCGATCTATCTGGTCCACAATACATTTGGTGCATTATCGCCGTGTTCCGGGATCTAAGCAGGTCGAGGCTATGGCACCAACTTTCTTGGCTGAAGCCAACAATTGCTCTGTCGAACCCGAAACGACAGATGTCAGTGCGACTCAAGGCCCACTGGACAAAAACCCGATCGCGTCGTCGATTTTGCGACTGCTCCGAATCCTCCACGATCTGAATGCAAACATCGACGATGTACTAGTGACAAACAAAGAAGCTCTGAAGCTCAACATGGAGCCGCTGTCGCAGTTTGTCAACACGAAGCTGACAGCCAAGCTGAATCGTCAATTGGAAGAACCTCTCATCGTCGCCAGTAGCTGTTTGCCTAATTGGAGCGAGGATTTAGCCGGGCTTTATCCCTTTCTATTCCCATTCGAAACTCGTCACCTATTTCTGCAATCCACGTCGTTTGGATACGCACGTTCGATGGCACGATGGCAAAATTCACAAGTTCAAGATGAGTCTCGCCGAGACCGTCGTGATGACCGCCCCTATCTTGGCCGCTTGCAGCGTCAGAAAGTGCGAATTTCTCGCTCCAAAATCCTCGAGTCGGCCGTGAAGGTTATGGAGCTTTACGGTGCGTCGCAAAGCATGCTCGAGGTTGAGTATTTCGAGGAAGTTGGTACGGGGCTGGGGCCCACCCTGGAATTCTATTCGACTGTCTCGAGGGAGTTTTCGAAAAAGAAGCTCAAACTATGGCGTGACAACGACTACAGTGACTCTGAATTCGTCACTAGCCCGAATGGGTTGTTCCCGCGACCGCTAAGCAACGAAGATGCGACTGGCTCAAATGATGAGCGTATATTGAGCCTATTCCGAGCACTAGGAAAGTTTGTGGCTCGGTCTATGCTTGATTCTCGCATTATCGACATCAATTTCAATCCGATCTTCTTCCGAATTGGTGACGAATCGACGGGCGTACGTCCATCTTTAGGGGCCATCAAAGTGGTCGACCCGACGTTGGCTCGTTCCCTCCAGCTGATTAAAAAGTTTGCGATTGCAAAAAGAGAGGTTGAAGAGGACCTATACCGTTCTGTCTCCCAGAAGGTGGTCGATATCCAAGCCATCACTGTCAACGGCACCAACATCGATGATCTGTCCTTGGACTTCACCCTCCCGGGCTACCCGGAGATTGAGCTTGTCGCCGGAGGCGCCCAGATGAATGTTACGATTGAGAACGTCGATGCGTATGTAGAACGGGTCGTGGCGCTGACTTTGGGAAGCGGTGTACGCCGCCAAGTTGATGCATTTCGCAACGGATTTTCTCAAGTCTTCCCCTACTCTACATTGAGCGCCTTCACACCGGATGAGCTGTCATCCCTCTTTGGACGGGTCGAAGAAGATTGGTCTCTCGAAAGTAAGTCTTCTGCAGTCATAGCCACAGAGGGCGCTGCTAACGAGGCACTTCCCCACACGCTAGCTCTCGTGGATTCTGTTAAAGCCGATCACGGCTTCAACATGGATAGCAGCAGCGTGAAGAATCTTCTACAGGTCATGAGCGAGCTTACTCTAGCAGAGCGACGCGACTTTCTCCAGTTCACTACGGGTAGTCCAAAACTGCCTATCGGAGGTTTGTTAACTCGTACCCTTATATGGGAACCGGACTATTGCATTTTGCTAACGGTAACTTTCGTGGGCAGGTTTCCGCAGCTTGACACCGATGTTCACGGTAGTGTGTAAACCGAGCGAGCCTCCATTTGTTTCAGATGACTACCTTCCTAGCGTTATGACGTGTGTCAACTACCTCAAATTGCCTGATTATACCACTGTCGATGTTCTGAGGAAGCGACTGTTCACTGCCATCAAGGAAGGACAGGGCGCTTTTCATCTGTCGTGATGCCCGAGAAGCCATTTTCTTTCCGAGGTGCTAAGAGATCTCTAAGAGATGATCGCGGAGGCCAGGTCGTGCAAGAGGGACCACCGCACCGCCAACCCCCCTCCCCCGGGAAAGCGGAAGGGCGACGGAGAGGGAAAAGAAGAGGAGGAAAAATTAGCGAATATCGTCTGTAAATAGATTGATAGAGCAGCCTTGACGCGAACTGACGAATGACAACCCCCATTCATTTGTTTAATAGCTAAACGTGATTAGTAAGTCCCGGGCGACGCGACGCGTCATGATCTGTGGCCCCACACGAGTAACCTGCCTCGTACGTACACTGATCTGACTACGTCCAACAGCAGTTATCTGTTTCTCCGGTTTGAAGGCAGTTCAATGCTTCCTAAACAAGTAACGAGTCATGTCACGAGCTTCTCAGACTCAAGGTCAACTACCAGAAGTGGCGCAGTCCGCAGTACGGTCTCGTGCGTATAAATCAAGCCGGGCGTCACAACAAATCCGATTTCCAGGGCGAAGGAAAGTTGTTAAAACATACAGTCGCCGTGGTTCTGCGCGATCGCCTAAGCAGCAAACGCTGACCCAAGTTGGCTATGTGGTGACGGCGGCACTCAGCCCGGAGGATGCAGAATGGACCGAAGGTGCCGAAAACTTTCCAGGAGGTACTGAGAAGGACGACACACATTATACCAGCAACACGCATCCAGTGGCTCCCCGAAAGCCTATAAATGCTCTGCCGGGATGTCTTCCGCAGATGAGAAGCAAGACGCACTTTGCTGAAAGAGCAGGAAGTGCGATATACAAAAGTTCCAGAGCAACTGTCATACAAGACTCCGACGACGAAATTGAAGTCAGGTCGCCAGAGACCAAATATATCGATACGACCCTAGAACCGGAAGGGTCTACGAGCCCTCGGCTACTACTCATACCACAAACCCCCAAGAAGCGCCGGGTACATGGCACGGGGTCAAATTCAAACAGCACGACGCCTCCAACTGTACGGTCTGAAATTCCCTCTTCGCAGCCAAGCCCTTTCACACCAGTCATGTTTCTGGATCGCTACCACAGCCCGCTTGGCAAGCTACGATCCTCACCTCTACAACATAAAGGTGAAGTACCAGTCGATGGTAGCTATAGCGACTTGGCTGTTACTCGAGGAGGCTGGTCTGGTCGGACAGCTGGGCCAGTGGTGCCAAAAAAACGTAACTGTGAAACCACGGCAGCCGCCTCTGATCCACATTATGAGACAGAGCCACCCGCTCTTCTATACACCAAAGGCATCAGTAGGAGCGCAAGATCAGCAAGCTCAGCAAGCTCAGCATTCCAGCAAACGCGACTTCAGCTGAAGGAAAAAGCAGAGCGCTCTTCTCACCAAAAGCCTGTCCTGTGGTTTAACTCTGCGGATAAGGAAATCTGCTCGCACGTGAGCCAACAGAAAAAGCAAGGAGAAGAAATACCCGATACAGATGAAGAGGACGAGCTTTGTGGTATCAGTCCACCGCTGGCCGTCAGGCCAGCAGACGTATCTCAAAGTGACACTGCCAGTTTTTTGTCACTGTCGGATCTGGAACCAGGTACGCCCACACCGCGGAGAAAAAGGCAAGGAAATGGGACCATTTCGGGGAGCCAACGGAAAGACCAGCAAAGTGTCAAGTCACAAAGGCCACCCCTTTCGTCTGCGTCGTATGTAGAGACAAGAAGATCAGATGCCAACACTGGAACATCCGGTCAGACGCCAGGCCGCGAAACGCGTCACAGTCAGGGCTTGGAGAGTCAGCGGGTTCCTTTGGAGGCAATAAATGACCTAGGTCCACAGACAGACCGGTCGGATATCATCATATCGGTTCAGCCAGAACAAGCGCAGAAGTTGATCGACGGAACGCGGGATCATGAGTTTCGGAATTACAAGATCCCGCAAACAGTCTGCCGATTTTGGCTGTACGTTGGCCAGCCTACTTGTGAACTTCAGTACATGGCTGTGGTTAGAGGTGGTTTCCGGCAGCCAGGCGAGATCGACAACAACAGCGGAGAGGGAAACGCAGAATTCAATAGCGGTCGGATGGCGGCCGGTTTTGCGTACAGGCTTGCAGAGGTCTATCAACTCAACAACCCCGTCTCCCTGGAAACGATGAGGAAGAGTGGGTGGGTTGACGGACCTCCACAACGATACACATACGTGCCACCTGCTGTTGTCGGTGCACTTCTTGCCAACCTACGGTGCCGACTTCTTGCCTCCGTACAGGGCCGGACTGTAGGTGACGGGTTGCGTCCAGACGAGACCGCTGAAGAGGTACTATCTATCGCACAGGAGATTGAAACACAGCTACTCTGTGGCTTGTCTGACGGACAGCTGCTTCACACGCAGCGACAGCTACATCCTCGGACGGTGCGCGAAAACCTGGCCGAGAGGTACGAAGACGATAGCCATATTATAAGTGGCGGAGCTCGACCAACGCGAATCTCAACCGGGACGGTTGGCAAGCCGTTCGCACAAGGAGAGATGGACAGGACAAGTAGTCATCCGAAGGATATCGTCATGTCATCGCAGAAGACAGCACGTCAGCATCGTCTGGTTCAAGCGTCGCTTTCGGCCGACTCAACCCAAATAGTCATGCCCGACAGTCTCTACGAAGAGGTCCGTCAGGCGCCGCCGGCTGTCATTCTTGACTCGGATGAGGAAAACGAAGAGGATGAGTGAATGGGGCGGGCATGAGGCCGTTACGATACTCTGGCTGTCTCCGGCTGGGATGCTGCAACGATGTTTCTTCAATCTGCGAACAACTGCTAGCTAGTGGTGTTTCCGAATGCTACCTAGAAAAACATGCCAACAACACAACTCTATCTAACCGGAACTGAGCCGTGATTGTCCTCTCGGTTTTTGTCTTCCTTTGCCCTCTTTTTTCTGAACAGCTGCTTCAGCATGTTGCCACTGTTGCTCTCCTTTTTGTCCTTGCTTCGGGTGCCCAGATCGGAGGACGGCGATGAGGGCGATGCGGAAGACGCAGAGACAGTGCTTCCAGGCCTGAACCGCTCGACTGCGCGGCTCTCGGAATGCCGTGAGCGATGACTAGAGGCAACAGAAGGTGCGCCGGCCACCGATGCTCTGCTGCTTTTGCTTGTCTCCTTGGCGCCCGCGCTGCCATGGCCTTGGTCTTGGGAGCCCTTGCTGCGATGACGGCCATGGCCGCTCCGTTGTGAGCTGGTGTCAGTGCGCGACCGGCTACTGTGGTGAGTCCTGGAGCTTCGCACGGTGTGGGCATCGTCGTCGCCATTGCGCGAGCGCATCGCCTGCGGGCTGATGAGCTCAGCATCGACGGCGCTGTCTTCGAAGCCACTGGGAGGCACGATTCCGCGGCGCCAGCTTTCAATCGAGCTGAGCTCCTCCTCCAGTACGACGGCCTCGTCAAAGCCGTCAGACACCACGGTCGGGGCTGTCCTGTCGACGGCCGGGGGGAGGCTGTGCATTTGCACGCCAGCAAGAGATGGTCCAGCTGGCGGCCCAGCTGGTGGCCTGAACGGCTGCTGCTGTTCCGGCGAAGAGCCGCCTGCCTCGAAAGCCTGCTTGCCGTCGGTCATGCGCTTGACGATCTTCCAGCCGCCAAACGCCACAACCGTGATCCCAACGGCGATGCTGGTGCCGATGAGGAACTGCGGGCTGGCCAAGAGGGCAAACACAGCCGGGCTGCCGCCCTTGATGATGCCCAGAAAGGCTGGACTCAGTTTGGCGAGCAGGGCCGAGAGCTCGGCCAGAGTCAGAGCAACAGCCGCGGCCGCTTCCGGGCTGTCCTGCAGGCGGGCAATGATGGAGGCGGCAGTGTGGTGAATACACTCAGCTTCGTCTAGAAGGGCTTCGATGTAATCAATGAGCGTCTTGGCCTTGGCCTTCTTCTGCTCTTCGTCTTCGCTCCTAGTCGCCCCAGCGTCTGGATCGTCGTATGCTTCCAGGTCGGGGGGCAGATCACCGTACGCCAAATGCATATCGAGCTGGTCTGACCCAGACTCCCGAAGTGCCGGATTGGATCTCGGCCGGGCAACCATCACGGCCGTCTGTGGCGGGGCGCTTTCGGGGACGGCCGGGGTTGTTTGCGCTCGAACGAGAGGCCGTGGCTGGATGTCCTGCTGGCCGGCAGCGGGCAGAAGACGGCGGGACGGCAAAGACGGCGGCGTGGACGAGACCTCGGAATGACTGCGGAGGTTCCTCTCGGTCAACTGCGGATGCGGCGGCCGGGGGCTATCCTGGCTGGGACGATGTCGACTGTGGCGAGACTTGGAGTGGTGGCTGCTGCCACCGACACTGCTGCTGCGGCGAGGCTGGTGCGTTAAAGGACTCTGCGACGTGGCGCCGGAATGCCGGCCACTGTCTTGCGACAGACGGCCGCCGCCCTCGAGAAAGAGCGGCTGGCGGGCGTTTCCGAGGCTGCGGTAGCCATGTTCGCGGTCGTCCAAGCCGCCCCCTTCGTCATACTCTTCGACAAAGGGGCCCTTTCCGTAAGTGCCAGGCGGGCCGCGAGATGCCTGGGCGTGGCGGAAGCCAGCAGGCTTCTCCTGCTTGAGCGCACCCTTCTTCTCCCGGTAGGCAGCCTTGGCCTCTTTGAAGATGCCGACGAGATGCTTGCTCTGCCAATGAGTCAGAGACGCTGCGAGGGCGGGAGGGACAGGCAAGAACGTGGAGAAGAAGCGTGGGCGGGCTCGTGGGGAAACAGCAAACGTACCGTGCTGATCACCTTGCCGGAGTTGTTGATGATGGTGATCGTTTGGTCGAACGGCATTCTGGAAGCCTGTGTATGTCGTAGGGTCGCTCCTGTGCGAGATGATGTTGGATGTACAGAGTATCTTCCGCAAAGGCTAGCGGTAAGCGGTGTTGGTGAGGTCTCTGTGAACGAGCTTGTGGGGCTGCTGCAGAGACAGGGAGCACATGGAGCGGTGAAGCAGAGAGAAAAAGAGAGGGAAAATAAAAAAGGGGGCAGGGTGGCAACGAGAACATTGCAAAACAAGTCCAAGCAAGCCGGGAGACAGTAGCCAGGCACACATTGTCACATTGCCCTCGAAGATGGACACGCAGGCGAACCCTATCCACCGAGACAGGAGACAGCGCAGCAGAAATGAGGTGAAGCCCAAGGCCATCGTCATCCATAGTAACGCCCGTGATGATTGGCTTGTGCGGACGCCCCATTGTTTTCGAGCGCCGTAGCTGGTCTGGCCGGCCCCACCTGTCACGCTTCCTGCGAATCACGTGATTTTCTCGGATCGCGTACGACGTAATGCGAGTGGAGTATTATTACTCGTCTTCCACCGAATTCGCTTATCGCGGCCGTGCAGCAGCCAGCGCAGCATGTAGAGCGGCCGACACACGGAGCCTGATGCGGCCGGCGTCTTGCCAGAAGCATGGTGGTATGCCGTCTGGTGTCTGTCATGTCTAGTGGTAAAACACCCGCGCGTGCTGCAGGCCTCGGCATTGCCGTTTTGGGCTGAAGCAAACGGAAGACTATGTAAGTCTTCCAATCCAGGTCTAGCTCACGTTAGTCATCGCATATCCCCGAGGATCAGCTGGGAACTCTTGCGAGGCTGAAGTATTGTCGCTTACCATGTGGAGCTTTCATGATACGTCGTACTGCTATGTACGGAGTACTCCGCACGTACACATGTATGAGTACTCCACGTCGTACTACGATATATGTGAGATACGGAGTCTGGCTGATGGACGGCTATCACGTGGTTGCGGAAAGCTGAGGGTCACATCTTATATTACGACGTACGCGCCGGAGTTTTTCTGCTCGTGCATTGCATGGCGGCAGCACACCTTATGTCTACTCGTCGCCAGCCTGTGCCTGACTAACTTTCCGCTTTCCGGCCTGTTGCTATGTACTACGTCGTATGTATCGCGGGCACATGGCACCGGCAGAGAGCCCAGGCTCGGACGGAACCTAGCAGCATTTGGACGACTGCTCCGAGGGCTTGCCGGCGCGGGCCTTTCCCAAAGCTAGACGCTTGTTGGATAGAGGCCTGGCCGCTCAGTCTCGTGAGACAGCAGAGTGGATACGACAGAGAGCTATCTCAGCCCAGCTGCCCGTTGTTGTCTCTTGTCTTTTCGTCTCGTTCTGGCAGAGCATCTTCCGGCCCTATTGGGCGGGAAGAATGGTAATAAGATATAGCACGTAGTAGTGCCGCAGGCCCACCAGAAGGACGCACCCCATTGCTCGTTGCGTTGCGAGCAGGGGGGGTTCAGCCGGATATGCCCACCACAGGCGATCCTTACTGGATTAGTTCGACATAGCTTGGTCCTGTCCACCAGTGATTTGTTCTTTTTTCTGCCGGGAACCCGCCATTCAGCAACGCCTTTGTTCTCGAGGCTGAAGCTTCTGCCGGGAGACAGCTGGTGGACGATGGCCAGTGCTGCCATTGGCTCCCAGAGTGTCTTCCTGGTCTTTGCCGGCTTTTCATACGTGTCGTCCTTGCGCTCGCACGCACGTGCATAAGAAGGGCCCCAAAAAACGGTAAGACGTCCTTCACACCATTGGAACCGCTAGTTAAGACACCCACCATGCCAGCGGCTGAATTAAGGTCTTAAACGGCATCCCCGAGATGCGCTCTTCAAGTACAGGGGGTCGTTACATCGGGGACATGGCTGGCTTTTTTTGACATTCTCAAAGGGTGGCTCTTATCTTCACTACCCCCTCTCGCAGTGCTACCGGCTTCGATGGACACCCTACACACCGAAAACCAGCACACCACATGCAGAGAGTTCGGTGTCTCTCCCTATCCACGGCCACTCGCAAGCCTTGTGCCCCAACCGGCTCTGCCGCCCTCTTCGCGCACTGTCTCATGCCATACAGCCCTTTTTCGAATTCCCCTAGCATCCATTCTGTCGGACTCGACAGGGCCGGTTTCAATGAATGGCATACGTGGACTGAGATATTTCGTGCTCTCACATGCCATGACAACACTGCGTTCGGGCACCCCCCTCTGCAGATCTGATCTATATATCCCGGGGTATCCTCCCGTTCGCAGATCCAGCTCGCCATCTCCAGATGTGACCGAGCCTACCAGGACAGACCAGCAAGACCGCCCCTTACGCTGATCTGGAGTCACTCGCCGCCGGCTTCGTGCGACGGGACCTGTTTCGCCGAATTCTCCAGCCCCGGGATCTCGTGGATGGACCGGAAAGCCACCACACAGACGACACCATGATGCCTGGACGCAACCTGATCCAGCCTGTGTTCTTTGACCAGCCGGCCGAAGTCGTCGGTTCCATTGGCCCAGGCATGCTGCCCGCTGCACCGGGAGCCCCGACAGCCGTTTCGACGGGGAAAGGCGCCATGTGTTATGACAACTTTGTTCACAGCACCCAGAGCCCTGGAACAGGAAACCCGCTACAGCTCGACGCTGGTCCCTCAGCCACCGCTTTGGTCAGCCAGGCCTTGTTCAGCGGCACCTCGGATGTGGGCATCCTGCCGGCACAGATAGCAACGGCCTCGGACGAGCCACAGCCCATCGTGGCGAGGACCTCGTCGGGAGACGTACGGGGAATCATCCTCCCCGGTGTCATATATCATCGGCGAGCCGGCTATACCTTCCCACAACGGCGGTATGCAGTCCTATTAGACGATTTGATCGCAGAGGCCGAGTGTGGCGCGGAGATTTTCGAGCTTGGGACGGAGCACATCTACGGCTATGTTGTACAGATTGAACGTTACTCTCGTGTCCAGGTTGTGTATGCTGTTGCCATTGCCGATGGCTTCTGGGATGTCAGCAGCCGGTTCGACGAAGAGACGCGCAATGCCACACTCTGGTACGACAGGCAGCCGCGGGCGTTGCCTCTGTGTCCTGCTACTGTCGCAGGGAGCGAGGGGGCGAGGATGAGTCACGGCATGGCGGCCGCAGTTCCTTCACCCGCCTTCATCATCCGTGAGTTGAGCACTGGTGCGGGCCCCTGTCTTCCTTCTCCCGCTTGCCAGGCCGTGAGGTGCTGACCACTGTGTTTCTGGCCCGCGCCATAAGAATCCCCAGTGATGCAAGACCAGACCAATTTCGGTTACGGCAGCAGCAACGGGCCTAGCTTTGCAATGCCGACAGCTCCTTCGGCCACCGGCCCATCGTCAGCAAAGCCTTCCCTAGGGTCTCCTGTCCCCACACTGGCTTCGATGGACGACAGAACGGCCACGGCCCGGCCTGGCCACAAGAAAGACTGTCAGGTCCAGTTCGTCCACTACCGAGGCATCGGTGCAGACGGAGAAGGGCCGATCGGGCTGCTTGGCAAACTCGACACGGAGAGCGATGGAGAGCAGCACTGTCTGCCGCTGCTGAACGACGAAATGGCAGACGAGGAGACGTCTTTGAACGAGCTTCTGCCAGACAAGAAATGCCCCTTCCAGACATGCCCATACCACAGGAAGGGCTTTGCGAGGAAGCATGATCTTGTTCGGCACGTCATCACACACTATGATGGACAGCTGTACTGTGGCTTCTGTCCAGACGAACTTGCAAAGTCGTTTGGCCGGCCCTTCCTGCGGGTAGAGCCACTCAAGCGTCATCTGGCAGTTGTCCACCACGCTGCCAAGTTCCGAAAAACACAGAACACCACCGAGACGTATCTGAAGCTCCGCTTGAAAGAGTACGGAGCGGTGCGCGGAGGCCACTGCAACATCTGCTCCCGGCAGTTTTCCGTAGCTGCAAAGCTGTACAACCACATCGAAGGCTGTGTTGTGCGACTGCTTCTGGAGCGCGCGCGAGCATGCGACATCGAGCCACAGGGGCCAGAGGAGTTGCCGGGAGCACAGCTTGGCTGGGGCGTTGGCTACCAGGCCTCGAGGCGGACGGGTGCAACGACCAAGACGGGTACGTGAGCCGTAGACAGCTGTCGGCGCAAGAGCTGATGAACGGCGGCTATTCTGTTTGATTTTCTTGGTCGGCTTTCTGGGTTATGGTCTGGCTTTCGACCGGTTTGTGGGGTCTGCGAATATCCTGATGGCAAGTGAAAACAGAGGGCGATAAGAAACAAGAAAGTAAGGAGCGAGACATGTTCGAAGAGCCCGGTTCGTGGCTGTCACAATCTGCGTTTATGCGTATGGTAGTTGGTCAGACTCCCGACAGAATCAAGCTCTCTGCAGTCCACCGTCCAGTGTGTTTGTCCAGGTCGAAGCCTTGAAATCGCTGGGGGCGGCGCTGACTAATACTTTATACTGCAACATCTTACGGACGGCGAAGAGCTTGAGTAACTGCCAGCCACTGTGACTACTTGCGTTGTATCATACGACCAGAAAGGACGTGCCATTGCGATAGACAGCGCAGCATTGCTTGCCGGTTCTGCTGGGCCCAGCTGCAGGTGACCTTCCACCACGGATGAACTACAAGTGAACCCCAGACAGCGTTCTCATCTACCATCACAGACGCCAGCACCGGTGCCAGCTCGTTTGGTGGAAGCGACATTGTCAACGATCCGGCGATAGTGACGAGAACACAGACATGACGTCGAGACAGACAGACATTGATCGAGGCTCCTTTCCCTCAGCCGGATTTTAGTTGACCCAATCACGTGGCTCTTTGTCTTGCTCGTACTCGACTGAAATCAGATGCTTCTACCAAGTGGTCTGATGCATCTTACAACTAGGCCATGCCGGAAAGCTGCTGATCCTCTTCATCGTCGTCGTTGGTGGTGTTGGCAATCATGGTGCAAAGCCCCTGCATTTATACATGTCCACGCCGACTTTTTCAACAGATATCTGCATGTGCGACTAGCCAAAGCTACCAGGTTCCCTGTCACAAGACCCCATTTATAACTCTACGCGGCCCACCTGCACGAAGAAAGGCAAGAATGGCGGAAGGGGACAGTCCACTGAAGAAGCGGTCTGTAGTCTCGTCTTTCATCATCAAGTATCCCACAGGGAGTGGAGAAGGGGCCAAACCCATGGTCGCCCTCTTCAAGAGGAGTGACAAAGTCAGCACGTACAAGTAAGGACGACGCATACTTACCCAATTAGGATATGAAGGCTGATATGGCTTCTGCGTGCTAGGCACCATCTCGCGCCAATTTCGGGAGGCATTGAAAGTGACGATGTTTCGCCGCTGGCTGCTGCCTGGCGCGAGCTGCGTGAGGAGACCACCCTGACGCCAAAGACCCTGGGACTGATCCGCCAGGGGAAGAGCTATACCTTCAGTGACCCGTCTGTTGGCCGAGAGTGGACGATCTACCCGTTTGCCTATCAATTAAAGGCACCAGATACTGCCATCCAGATCGACTGGGAGCACGAGGGTTGGGGGTGGTTTGACCCCATGGAGGTCGAGGACTCGGACGAGTTTGGTGGTGTGCCCCATCTGGCCGAAAGCCTCCGCCGTGCCTGGTTTGAAAAGGATCTCGGTGGCCATTCAGGCAGCGCTGGCGCCATCCTGACGAAAGGACTGCACCGGCTTGGAAGCGACTATCAAAGCGGAGCCCGCGAGTTAGCTACCATTGCCCTGAGCATGCTGAAGGACGTCGTTCAAGCACTGGACATCTCCGAGCTTCACCCGCTGCAGCCAATGCCATCCTCCCCGGTAGATCGCTGGTGGGAGCTGGTTCGTATGGCGACGTGGAACATCTGGAAGAATGGCCGTGAGAGTATGAGCGCGGCTATTCTGAGCACGCTCTTGGACGCGCTGGGGGGTATAGAGGGCACGCTGCAGCGATTCCGCACACAGTCTGACGCCACGGACCTGAGTAGCTTGCGGGATGCGGCCGTGGGCGAGCTCAATCGGCGTCTCGAGCTTAGAACCTCTGTCTTGTCAGCTCAGCCAGTGGCCGACGCGTTGGGACACTATTTGGAACAGAACTTTGCGGCTGGTTCTACACTGTCGATCCTGACCCTCTCGGAGAGCTCGACGATCACGCAGTCGTTGCGCTGTTTGCTGTCACAGTCTCGCTTTGCCTCTGTTGACATCCGCGTGCTCGAATCGCGCCCTCTGTTCGAAGGGGTGTCGCTTGCAGCCACGCTCGTCCGCCACATCAGGTCTGAGACCCGCCAGGGAGGAGCGAAAGCCAGTATCACCATCTATACGGACGCCAGCGCGGCACTGGCAGCCCAAGGCGTCGATGTTGTCTTGCTGGGGGCAGACCGTGTCTCCTCTTCGGGTGCTGTCAGTAACAAGACGGGTTCACTTCCAGCTGTCCTCAGCGCCAAGCAGCCCGGATCCGCTTCCAAGGTGGTCGTGCTGGGGGAGACCGAAAAAATAGCACCTCCTGGCGATCCGCATCAGCATGTGATAGAAAACAACGAGCCCACACAACTGACACGAGCGTGGCATGACAGTTCGAACAGCGAACGCGTGCAGGATGCAGCAGACGTTCTGGATGGCGCCGCGGCTCCTCCATCCGGCTTGTGTGCTGTCGAGGTACAGGTGCGAAACATCTTCTTTGAGTGGGTTCCGCCAGAGTTGATCGACGTATACGTGACCGAGCTCGGCGTCTGGACGGTGCACGACATCAGCCGACGCTCGAAATTACTAGATGCGGAAAAGGATCGAATTTTCGGTGAACTCTGAGGGAAGACTGGATGCAAAATAGCATGATACGAAAGGAGCAGAACCAGTAGGTGGGGGAACGCCACCTATGCGAACTGGAGAGTGTACTCTGTACGAGTGCTCTTTCCGTGTAATTTTGCCACTATATGGCTCGTATTACGTATGCAGTCACACACTGACACCATGCATTCTTTCTCTTGCGCATACGTACGTATGAATAGTGCGATCAGATACGTTGGAAGTTAGCGAATTGGTCGTCCCGCTGCAATAGCTTTTACTGTGTAGCTTTGCAGCTTGCAGGACCCACTTCCTGACTAATGACTCTTGAAAAAGCTAAACGACGGGGCTAACTATTGTATCTTGTCTTTCTTCTCTTGGATAATCTTGACTTTTCACAGTCGAGGCGCGCCAAACATGGCAGAGCTCTGACGTCGCATCTTACACCGTTTTCACTGTCCTTCATTTTTGGACGGCGAAACAGCCAGCCTGCATCTTTCACCAGCGCCGACAATCGACTCCGCCGTACGGAACAGCCTCATCGCCAATCCCCCTTTCCACAAAATTCTTCTCCAGCCCAAGTTTTGCTCGCCTCCGGCATTCGATATACCCAAAAGCACTCATATCCATGGCTCGTTCAGCAAGTAACCGCCAGCTCCTTCCACACGCGCGTTTGGGGGCCGGCCGGACTTTCAATGGCTTCGGCTCTGCTCGCACTATTGTGCTAGGCCTCGCACGAATTCTCTTTACCAGTCTTCCCGTCGCCTCTGTCTCTGCGAGCCCGCTGCCATACTTTAGCTCGCTAGACAGAGATGACCGGGGTGATGTCGAACCTGAATCGGAGCTCTGGGTGCTGTACGTCGCCTCCGCTGTCCTCGTCCTGCTGGGTGGCGCCTTTGCTGGCCTGACTATCGCGTAAGTTGGGGCTCTTTCCCCCCTTGTTCATGTGATCTCGCCCTAAATTCTCGAAAGCTTACTGACAGCCGATGGCTTTGCAGATTGATGGGACAAGACAGCATCTACCTGCAAGTGCTTTCACGCGACGAGACCGAACCCCAACAGAAGAACGCGAGACGAGTCTACGACCTTCTACAGCGCGGCAAACACTGGGTCCTCGTGACGTTACTTCTGTCCAATGTCATTGTCAATGAGACACTCCCTGTGGTGCTCGACCGCTGTCTCGGAGGTGGTGTGGCTGCGGTCGTGGGAAGTACATTGCTGATCGGTATGTTGTTTCCGGTGTCGTTTCTTAGCGGGTAGCAAGGCTAACAAGGACGTGAACAGTGGTGTTTGGTGAGGTCTTGCCGCAGTCGATCTGTGTCCGTTATGGGCTACAGATTGGCGGTGTGATGTCCAAGCCTGTGCTCGCCCTTATGTGGCTGATGGCGCCGATTGCATGGCCCACGGCAAAGGTGCTGGACCGTGCTCTCGGCGAGGACCATGGAACCGTTTACAAAAAGAGCGGCCTGAAGACGCTGGTGACGCTGCACCGGTCCCTCGGCGAAGTTTCGCAGAGGCTGAACCAGGATGAGGTGACCATTATCAGTGCCGTGTTGGATCTGAAGGAGAAGCCCGTTTCCAGTGTCATGACCCCAATGGAGGATGTCTTCACCATGTCTGAAGATACCGTCTTGGACGAAAGCACGATGGACCTGATCCTTTCTGCCGGCTACTCCCGCATTCCTATCCACGAGCCTGGCAACCCGACCAACTTCGTCGGCATGCTCCTGGTCAAGATTCTGATCACCTACGACCCGGAAGACAACAAGGTTGTCAGCGAGTTTCCGCTTGCAACGCTTCCAGAGACACGGCCGGAGACGAGCTGTCTAGACATTGTCAATTTCTTCCAGGAAGGCAAGTCGCACATGGTGCTCGTATCGCAATATCCCGGCGAGGACCATGGAGCCCTGGGAGTTGTTACACTAGAGGATGTCATCGAGGAGCTGATTGGAGAGTACGTCGACCCTGGTGCATCTTACCTGCATGACCCAAGTGCTGACAAGGCTGACAGGGAAATCATTGACGAGTCCGATGTTTACATTGACGTCCACAAGGCTATCCGCCGCCTGCACCCTGCTCCGCGCGCCCGTCCTAATCGCCACCTGCCTCTGGGTGGAGAACTGGGGGGTTCTGCTTCAGCAAACGGAGCGACAGTCGTTATTGGCGGTGGCCGTCCTAACCAGCTTCAACATACGGCGGAACACGGCACCTCCCCCGCCTTGGACGCGCAGGTTCTCTCATCCAGCCCCAAGGCGACCATGTTCATGATGCGGCGCTGCTCAACGGGCACCGATGGCCGCATGACACAGGCTACCGTCCCTGTCCGCACCAACATTGACGAGGTGTGGGAGCATATGCGCCACCTCGGACCTTCCAACCGGGCCAACAACCCAAAGAACACCCGGTCGACGACGGTTTTGGTCAAGACGGCGATTTTAGCACCACGGATTGCCTCTAAGCCGGGTGATAGGTCACATGTAACCTTGCTTGAGGGCGGCCTGGAACATGAAGAGCATGACGACGAAGACTGTGATGAGACGACGCATCTGCTCAACCCAAAGCATATCATAAGCGACATGGACAAGGCACGCACTTCTTTACAGAGCTATGGCACCCGAGATGCAGCAAGCGGACTGGAAGCCACAGCTGAGGACAAAGAGCCTTCTTTGACCGCCACTGTCGATACAGACAGCAGCCAGGGAAAGCCCGCGAAGGGAGCGGAGCTGCGGCGTGGCTCGAGCAGCGACGGTGATGAAGTCGACGTTGATGATGCCACCACGACCGAGGGTGCAGGGCAGTCTGGCTCGGAGAATGCCGGACGCGGAAGTGGCAGCGGCAGCGGCACCGGCGTTCTGATCTCAATGTCTGATCACAGCACCATTATTTCTCGCCAGCCGATTGTGCGCAGTGGCAGTATCACGGAGAACATCATCGAAACTAGGGGCATTCGCAAAGTGGTTTTGGAAACCAACAGCTCGGCAGAAGAAGACGACGGTGGCGGGCAGCAACACCGCCGTGTCATCAAAGTGCACAGTCCGACGGTGGTTAATGCGAACGAGGGGGTCGTCCATGGCGAAGAGGAATCTCAGCCAGGCGCGTCTTCCAAGCCAGCAAGCAAGAGCCCGTCGGCGGAGGGGTCCAAGAAAGACACGAGCAGTTCTGCGGCGAAGAAGAAGAACCGCCGGAAAAAGAGGAAATCCAACAAGTAAAGCGTTGGTCGAGGCCGGCAATGTATAACTTAATGTAGCTTTGCGTATAATCAGGATCAGTGTATGTGTTTAAGATAATCTAGCCATGTACGAAGTAGCCGCGGCCAAAAGAAGTTCCGCGCAAAATAGCGTAGGATCAACTAATCGACCGCTACTACGACATTCCCGACTCGATTTGCCGCCATCAACCGGCGACAACTTCGCCTGCTGGACAGGTGGGGGAATTACTGCATTCATAACAGCCTTCTGTCCAAAACATGTTGCCACGTCCGGGCAGCACATCGCCAAGATGCCTCTTCACCACTTAATGGTCGGGACCTGGACGCCTCCAGGTGCCATCTTCACAATCGAGTTCGATGACGAGACTCTTGAGCTTCGGCTCATCAAGAAGACTGAGATCCCACACGACGAGCCAATCTCGTGGATGGCTTTTGATGTAAGAAACGCATGGCTTGGGATCCGAGCGAGAAACGAAATGCTTACATACCCTGCACAGCACGCCAAGAAAAACCTGTACGGATCGGCAATGAAGAAATGGACGAGCTTTACAGTCAACAGCCCGACCGAAATCGTGCATCAGGCATCACACCCCATCGGCGGTGATCGTGAGCAACCCCATTGTGCCCGAGATGGCTGGCACTTTCCTTCCCCAGACTGACGACCCGACAGCGGAAGCGCAATCTAGCAGCACGAACACGAGGGCTATATTTCTGCTGCCGGCGCAGAAACCGCCGTTTGCGGTGTATTGCAACCCTTTCTACACGCATGCAGGCTACGGCAACGTGTTCAGCGTCGGGCCATCCGGAGAGCTCCTCGAAAACGTGCAGAACTATGCGTACCAGCCAAACTCGGGCATCCACGGCATGGTCTTCGACCCGACCGAGACGTACCTGTACTCGGCCGACCTGTCTGGCAACAAGATCTGGGTGCACCGGAAGAAGGCAGAGACGGCTTCAGCTCCAGCCGACGGCCAAGTGGAGCTGGTGGGATCTGTCGATGCGCCATCGGCCGGCGACCACCCGCGCTGGGTGGCCATGCACCCGTCAGGCCAGTATCTGTACGCGCTGATGGAGGCGGGAAATCGTCTGTGCGAGTACGTGATCGACCCGACCAGCCACCTGCCTGTCTTCACCCATCATGTCTATCCGTTGATTCCGCCTGGCATCGAGACGCGCGACCGGGCGACCGGGAAAGGCCTGTACCGCAGCGACGTCTGCGCACTCGATCACAGCGGTCGCTATCTCTTTGCCACGGCACGTGCGAACCGCTTCGACCTCACGGGGTACATTGCTGCCTTCCGGCTGCGCAGCTGTGGCAGCATCGAGACCCAGGTCTGCCTCAGCCCCACTCCCACGAGCGGCGGCCATTCGAATGCTGTCAGTCCGTGCGACTGGTCCGCCGAGTGGCTCGCCCTCACCGACGACCAGGAGGGCTGGGTCGAGATATACCGGTGGCACGACGAATTTCTTTCCAGGGTGGCACGCGTGCGCATTCCTGAGCCTGGGTTTGGCATGAATGCCATCTGGTATGACTAAGCAGGATATCGTACTCACCGCCTGGAAAGTGCCGGCAGAATATAAGTGGAGCAGCTGACTACTGCGCAGGGGTCGACACGCGTTTTGGTCTGTTCTAATAGGGAAAATACTCCGTACTACGGAGTCGAAGTGAATATACAACTCCTGCTCACCAGCATGGCGCATAGCTGCTGAAAGATGTGTTCTACTGTCGTTGGCCCGCGATGCTGCCGACCAACCAATTAGCCGCCGTGCTATTGAGATACAAACCCCGCTACGGGCCAGCTCACCGCCCGTCCAACGCAGCTCCAAAGCAACTATAGCCTTCAAAACGCGCCTATCCACGCCATATCCTCCTTCACCGTCGATGGCCTAGAGCTCCCTGCCTTGCCGCCTTAATGAACACCCGCATATGAACCAATGTGCTGCTGGTGAACGCTGGCTAGCCGCATTGGGATACAGCTGTCGATCGCGTCTCTCTTTGCCACGCCAATTCACGATTTGTCGACAACCTGTACGATGGATTATGACGATGGAGCTGTGAGTGACGATGCCAGCCGACCCAGGCTTCCTCTGGCCCAGTCTGCAGTAGCGGCCACCCAGGAACCGACAGCCCGGCTGTCTCCCTCGCCCTCGACCAAGACGCGCTCTCTGTCGGACGGAGGATGCAGCACGCCCAGCTACCGCAAACTGTCTCCGCCGCCAATGTTCCTCGATCCCAACACCCGGCGGACATGCAGGGATGATAGTTCCATTGGCAGCTCGACGGTGGATGCCGCCCCGGTAACCCCCAGACGTCCATCCTCGTTGCAATACCGGGGTGGTTCTCTGCAGCTGCCAGCCAGCCAGCCGCCACAACAGACGCAACAGCACAGGGCCCAACACCCCTCTACGCCTGTTTCGCACAGCAGTGCATACATCTTGCAGCAGCAGCAGCAGCTCTTTCTCAACCAGCCTACGTACATGGCAAAGCCAACACCGCTCTCTCCGAAACTCGATCCGTCCCAGATCTATGCGTCGCCTACAAACATCCTGCCACGCCGATCTCGCGGCCTCGATTTTTCACGCGCGGCCACGAGCCTGCACCACTCGACCCTGGCGGAACAGTCGTCGCCCGAGTCGTCGCCTCTCATCGCCGGCAGCCACGCGGCCATGAACATTCCTGGCAGGAAGCCTGGCGATTACGGAGGGGCCACAGAGTCGTCCACATCGCTGTGGTCTATGATGGGCCGCAGCCAGGAGAAGGCGCAGCCATCGGGGTCCCTGGGCAGCGCTAACTGTGCTTGCTCCGACTCGTCGTCCAGCTCTGACGACAACGACCTGATGGACGAGGACCTGGATGAGCCGTTTGTTACCACGCCACAGGTCGGCCGGGTGAGCACGCCGTCGATGACGCCGACGGCGCCTTCTACCCAGTGGATGCCCAGCTCGCCCGCCATGAACAGCCTGCTGTCCTTTCAGAACCGCCAGCGGCCGCGGAAGCAGCCCAAGCGAAAGGTGCGCGGGCCCCTTGGCTTGGGGTTCAGCTCCATTTTCACCCCCCCGACGGCCGCATCGCCCGCGGGCATGGGCACGCTGTCCAAATCTCCGCCCGGCTGCGTGCTGGGAAGAGATGGTGGGACCGTGGCGGCACAGCAGGCACACGCCCGCCGGGAGAGCATCAGTTGGGCGGCCAACCAGCTGCACATCTCGGGAAGCGAGAGCGACGACAACCCGAAAAGGGAAGGATCTGTCTCGACACCCGGCCGTGACAGCCAGCGGGGAGTAGTCCGTCGTGTGGTGACGCGGCGTGGAAACCTTCTGGTATGCCGGCCCTCTGATGTCTCCCCTCGATCGCCAATCGCGTAGCTGACAGTCGCAGCCGAAAACCAAGGGCTTCGCACGGATCCGAGCCGCGCTCGCCGAGGAGAGCACGCCGGTGGAGTCAGACTTTCGACGCGAGGCCGAGGTTGTTCGCCAGGTGCTCGAGAGCGACATGGATCCCGATCAGCTCCGGCTGCCGCCCCCGCCGCCTCTTCGGTCTGTGGCGACGACGCCCAACTCGAGCCCGAGCATGCCGGAGAACATGGACGACCTTGCGGACGATGTCATGGCCATGGATGCGGCGTCGGCTGGTCTAGGGCTCTCGGTGGGCGCCAGGTTGCCGGCCGACGGACATCGAGCCCGGAGCCCGTCCATGTGGGCCAACTTTGGGCTGCACGGCGCCTCTGCACGGACAACGCCACCACGCCAGCCCTCGTGTCTGTCGCTGGACGACGTCTCGATGGACTCGCCTCTGGGGACCGGCTCGGGCTCGCAGGGAAGCAGCACCATGGTCTTTTCCAGCGGCGCAGTCTTCCCCTTGACGGCCAGCTCCTCCAGAGGCGACACGCCACAGCCGGGGCCGTCGAGAGGACATCAGCAGCAGCAGCAGCATCATCATCATCATCATCATCATCATCAGCAACACCAGCCAGTCCTGCCAAGTGCTGCGGAGATCACGCGCCGCATCAACAGCAAGCGACGTCGTGATGACGACCTGGATCCGGTCAGCTTCAAGCGCCGTGCCGTCAGCCCAGGCATGAGCGTGCACAACAGCCCGATCACACAGAGCCCGCTGCAGCGGGACCCAATGCCATGGGGAGGCCCGTCGTCACGGCCGGGAAGCAACAGCGGCAGCTCGGACGCCAAGTTCTTCCCACCACTGCCGGTCAGTAGTGGCAGCACAGGCGCGATCTTGGCAGATGGCACGGCCAGTGTCAATCGAGCCGGTGCTGGCAAGGGCCGCGTGGGATACCAGGCCATGGCGGATGCCAACGACAGCATCACGCGTCTGAGCATCGAATGAGCCTAGGCTTCGAGCGAGCGAGCTCCAGGCCGACAAGACTACAACGGCTTCACGAACAATCGGGGACGAGGACAGCAGGTGGGCTGGCATATATTCTATTCAGTAAGACATTGGCATCTGGCCTTGCAGGTCTCTTGTAGCCGTAGCGGTCTCGTACAATTATCACGGGTCTCTTCTCTCCGGGTATGCTGCAATACCCCGTCACCGTTTCCTATCGAAATCCGTTGACGCCGATATTCTCTTCCGGCACGGAGAGAGCGCCAAGCTTGTCGTCCAGCAACCGGGCCAGCTCCTCGACCTGCCGTCGCACGATGGCCACTGTTGCTGCCACGGAGCTGGCGCTGCCCAAGAGGCCGCCCGCACCGCTGACTGTGGTGGTAGTTCCCGTGGTCGTGAAGGAGGCTGCATCGGTGGCCGTGCCAGGCCGTCCGTCCTCAGTGCCGGCCGACGCTGTCGCCGAGCCGTCCAAGGCGAAGTCGGGTGGCGCAGCCGTGGGAGAAGCTGCAGTTGACCGGGATGTTCTCGGGGCAGAAGCAGTGGGATGGGACGACGAGACGGTCGACGGGGACTTTCCGGTGGAAGCTAGCCGGGGCAGCAGGAGAGAGTGGGCATCGGCGACAGGGAGAGGGTCTGAGGGCGTGGCCGTGGAAGGACGGGAGGATGAGGCTGGCGGAGGAGTTGCACAGGCGAACAAGAGGCCGCAGCGCAAACGGCGAACGACAAAGACGGCGCCGCCGTTGAAGCTTGCGGCGATGCTGACGGGAATGTTGCTTTCGTCGTACTGTCGCTGGCTGTCGTCGTCTGTGTCGGCGAGGGCGTGTTCGGCGGCCGAGGCTGAGGCTGAGGCTGTCGAAAGGTCGGTTGGATCGGCAGAAGGCGCGGAGGAAGACGGGGGCTCTTGTCCCAGGGCCACGGCCACAGAGGGCGACGAGGTGGCATGGATGGCCCAGAGGGATGCGGCCACGGAAGACTGGGTGCGCAAGGTGCGCACAGCGACGGGCGACTCGTATGCAAGCAGCTTTCCCGAGGGGGTGATCAGCAAGGCCGTCTGTAGCGCTGGCTGGTGGTGTTGCTGCTGCTGTTCCTGAATGGCTATGAGGCTGGAGTGCAGAAAGGAGGAGAGCCGGCGGGTGAGAAGGAGGGGAGGAGTGGGAGGGTACGCCATTGTGAGAAGGGGAGAGGAGGGGGGAAGGAGGGGGGAGAGGAAGGGAGAAGAAGGGGAGAGGGGATAGAAGATGGAGAGAAAGAGGGAAAGAGGAGAGAAAGAGAGGGGAGAAGATAGCGAGATTGCTAACAAGAGAGGAAGAACAAGACAGGCAGATCGAGGGCAAAAGGAAGAACGTCGATAAGCAGGCGCCACGTTCCTCGACCGCCTTGGGAGCGTTCGCGGCGCGCAGGTGGTGCAGAATGAGGTCGATGAGAGCGCGAAATATGTAGCTACGAGAGATGGCCAGACCAAAGTGGAAGGCGAGAGGCTCAAGGAGTGGCCACTAGTAATAAGCGTGCTTATCGGCTGACAGGTCCACCAGGCGCTGTAATTATAGTGTTGATCCACCCACAAGCGCTGTGAGTGCTGGAAGCGATGAATACACGTACGATTTACTAGCCTACTCCATACTTTGTACTCCGTACTCCGGACACCTACGTCATATCTCCACGTGCTGCCAGCCATCAAGTGTTGCTGCGCCATGCCTCGAAGCCGAGCCGGGCCTGTTCGAGCAGCTTGGCCGCCGTGCCAGCCGCAGCCGGGCAGTTCTGCAGGTCTGAAAACCGGAGCAGACGTTGTCGAAACCGCTCCAGCCGATGCGTATACCAATCGCCGTCCTCTGCCTTGTAGCGCTGACCGTCCTCCACGTTCATCCACGGCCGACCCGCCATCATATGGTGCAGCACCTCGCCGAGTGCAGCCATGTCGGCACCACGCGTCAACAGGCAGTCAGCAGTCACGGGAATGGGCATCGGAACAGCCGCGAGTGCGGCAGGTGGCTTCATGGCCAGGGACGTGCATGCGTTCAACCCGGTCAAGTGACCCGACACGAAGCAGTGTGAGTAGTTGCTGAGCTTGCAGAGGCCGTATGTCTCGCGTCCGCGCGGGTGCTGGAAGAAGATGTTGGCCGGCTGCACGGCATTGTGCCGGCATCCACCCGTCCTGCGGGTGACCATCGCCAAGGCCGTCGCCGTCGTGCAGCCAGGAGAGCGCCCGCAACACAGAGCGTACGACGTGCCAACACAGCGACTCGGGCAGGTAGACGGTGCCCGAGTCCAGGCTGCCCACCGCGCCCTGATACACACCCGTCTCGGCCATGCGCGGCAGGTTTTGGAGCAGCGCGTCCAGCGAGCCGGCATCGCACCAATCCCAGACGACTGCCACCTATGGCGTGATGCTCGTCGGTGGCTGCACGGCGCAAAAGGCCTCGATCGAGACGAGATTGGCGTGGCTGAGGAGTCGCTGCAGGGCGCGGTAAAAGGCGTCGTCCGTGTCGACGTCTTGGCCCGCCGGCGGCTCGACGTGGCCTGTCGTGAGCAGACGATCGAGCCAGGTCCTGTTGGCGTCGAGGGAGAGCAGCTGGCTGACAAAGCGCTGTCCGTCCGTCTTGCGCCGCAGCGGGAGCCAGTTCTGGGCCCCTGGACTGCCCTCGAGGGCGTAGTCGTCGCGGCGAGACACCACGTCTAGTAGGCGTACCATGTTGGCCACGATCTCTTTTGTAAGTTCAACGGGGTGGCAAGACGGATACACAACGGCCTGCGTGCGTGTCGCATCTATATACGTCGCAGCAGCAGAGACGCTCTTTGTTGGCCGTGTGCATGTCTGCTCCCGGAAACGGAATCGCATGCACCAGGCCCAACAGTATCCGTCTCTTTGTCTTCCATGAGCTCGACAGACGTCTTGTGTATTCATGTACCGGGGCTCTTCCATGTATGCATTAATGCGAGCTGACAAATATGCGCGTGTTAGTGGCTCTTGTGGCCTGACGATGTCTGGTCTGATTTTTCTGTTTCTGGTGACATCGCAACGTGCCTCCTTCACCATATCGACGGTCTGCCTGCAGAAATGGCCTTCTTCGAGACGGCTCTGTGGCGGACAGCCATCCTGTCCGGGCGGGTGCCTCTTTGCTGCAGCAAGGGCCTGCGCAACGAGCAGATGCCCCAGCTCGCGCAGATGCTGCGCCAATGGTCTCAGCCCTCCTTCCAGAGCCGCTTTAGGTCCACCATGGCTGTGCCGACACGCCGCCAGAACAGCCGTGTCGCCTCCGGCTTCTTTGCCCAGACCGAGAGGGCCACATGTCTGTCGAGGTCTCTCGCAATGGCTGCCACCACGACTGTTCCTTCTACCGCCACAACCACCACAACCACCACATCCACCGCAACCACCACGGCTGCATCCTCGACCGGTTCCAACGAGGGCTTCTTCCCGGAGACATCCTCCAAAGAGGTCGCCTACTGGCTCATCGGAAGCGCTGTCAGCGTCTTTGGCATCGTCGTCTGGGGCGGCCTGACCCGCCTGACCGAGTCTGGGTAAGAAGGCCACGCACGGCTTCCGCTTAACATAGCACTGACTTCCTGCAGCCTCAGCATCACGGAATGGCGACCGGTCACCGGCGCTCTCCCGCCTCGCTCCGAGGTCGAGTGGGAGGCTGAGTTCACCCGCTACCGTGCCAGCCCCGAATATGCCCGCCTGAATCCGCACATGACCCTCGACGAGTTCAAGAAGATCTACTTTATGGAATGGTCCCACCGTCTTTGGGGCCGTCTGATCGGCCTCACCTTTGTCGCCCCGGCCCTCTTCTTCGTCCTGCGTCGCCGCGTGGCCAAACCCATGGCCTGGCAGCTGCTCGGCATCGCCACCCTCATCGGTTTCCAAGGCTTCATCGGCTGGTGGATGGTCAGCTCCGGCCTGCGCGAAGAGCTGTTCGCCCCGGGAGCACAGCCACCTCGCGTCTCCCAATACCGCCTGACCACCCATCTGGCCACTGCCTTTGTGTGCTACTCGTGGATGATGCTGGCCGGCCTGGCTGTCCTGCGTGATATCCGTCTCCGAGCAGACCCGGCTGCGGCCGCCCGTCTGGCTTCTCTCCTCGCCCTGCCGGCCCTGCAGCCCTTCCGCTGCTCTGTCGCTGTGCTCACGGCCCTCATCTTTGTCACCGCTATGTCGGGCGCCCTCGTTGCTGGCCTCGATGCTGGCCTCATCTATAACGAGTTCCCCATGATGGGCGTCGGCCTCACGCCGCCCAAGGACGAGCTCTGGGATCCGCACTACGCCCGCAAGCCTGACCACGCCGATCTCTGGTGGCGCAACATGCTCGAGAACCCGTCCCTCGTCCAGCTCGACCATCGAATTCTCGCCACCACCACCTTCTGCTCCGTCCTCGCCCTCTTCGCCTATGCTCGTCGCGGCAGCATCGCTGCTCTCCTGCCGCCCAACGTCAAGCGTGGCACTACTGGCCTCGTCCACCTCGTCCTCCTTCAGGTCGCCCTGGGCATATCCACCCTCATCTACATGGTGCCCACCCATCTTGCTGCTACCCATCAGGCCGGCAGTCTGGCCCTCCTGACCGGCGCGCTCGTGCTCGCTCACCGCCTGCACATACCCAAGTCCAGCCTGCGCATCATCCAGCGGCACCTGGAGACGGCCTCCAAGGCCTCGAAACTATAATCGCAATCCTCTCTCTTTTTCGTTTCTCTATTTTTGGTCTGTAAAGATACGTTGTCTCCCAACAATAGAACTGCCGTCTCCCTTCCTTTCAGTCCGTGTTCCCGTCCGTATCCCCGTGTTCCCATGCCGGCCTCTTCCAATCCAACCCGTGGGGAATGCAGTCGTAATCATTTGTGGGCTGCAATGTCAGCTCGCGTCCGGGCAGCAGACAGGATCCATACACTTACGAATGCCCTCTTCTGGCATAGGAGGCACATCCACCTCTTCCGCAGCAAACTTCTCCGACGGGCCGGGCTTGTCCTCTTTGAGCATCGGGAACGAGATCACCTCGCGGATCGCATAGTTGTTCGTCAGGAACATGGCCAGACGGTCAATTCCTGCTTATGTCAGCATTCGTCCCTTGCTGCACCACACCGCCACCTCTTCGTCTTCTTACCTAGACCCCAACCGCCGGTTGGCGGAAGGCCGTGCTCCAGTGCGCGCAAAAAGTTCTCATCCACCAGCTGGGCTTCGTCGTCGCCCTGGGCCTTCTGCCGGGCCTGCTCTTCGAAGCGCATCCGCTGGTCGAAGGGGTTGTTCAACTGCAGCGAGTTAGACGGCTGGATCGCTTGTGTCTGCTTGGGTGCCTTTCTTACCTCGGTGTATGCATTCGCAATCTCCTTCTTGCAGACCTAATCCGGAAATAGGCTGTTAGTCACTGTTTGTCATCTGCCACAGCCGCCAACGTACAAAGGCTTCAAATCGCTCGCAAAGACCCTTGCGGTCTCTGTGGTACTTGGCCAGAGGGGACATCTAGAACAGTGTCAGAAGTGGGCATCTTCTAGCAGGCAGGAGCAGGCAAGGTGGACAAACCATCTGCGGGTGGTTCAGAATAAATCCAGCTAGAGAGACGCGTCCGTTAGCACGTCGAGCCGTGGCACCAGTGGCGGATCTTGCACTCACGGGAAATGCATTGCGGTTCAAGATACTCTCCGACAAGCGTATCCAGCATGCGAGCGTTGGTCAGGGGCTGCACAGCATCATGGTTAGTTGGCGATTTGCACTCGAAGCCAATCCACAACGGCAACACATACCGGCGGGCATTCCAGCTTCAGCTCCTGCAGGAGCTCACGGAAGAATTTGTTCGTCTCGTCGGTGTGAAGCTCGTTACCGGGAGGGAACGTCTTTCCGGTGCTAGCGGAGAAACACAGTCAGTAGGCTGTTCACCCCAGAGCGAAGCAGGCTGCCAGCTTACATCTTTTCGAGCTCCGGGATCATGTCAATGCGTCGCCACGGGGCCTCCCAGTTCACCTCGTACACCTCGCCATGCTGCGTGGTGAAGCTCGTCTTGTACGAGCCGGTGAGATCCTTTACCAGTCCAGACACGAGCTCCTCAGTCATGGCCATGACGTCGTAGACGTCGTAGTACGCAGCATAGAACTCGATGCTGGTGTACTCGGGGCTGTGCGTCAGGTCGATGCCCTCGTTGCGGAAGTTCTTGCCCAGCTCAAAGACCTTGTTGAAGCCACCGACGATGAGCATCTTGAGGTACAGCTCGGGGGCGATGCGCAGGTACAGATCCCGGTTCAGAGAGTTGTGGTGCGTGATGAACGGCAGGGCGGTGGCGCCGCCGGCAATGGCGGCGAGCGTGGGCGTCTCGACCTCGATGAACTCGCGGGTGCTGAAGAAGTCGCGGATGTACTTGATCATCCGGCTGCGCTTCCAGAGCGTCTCGCGCGAGGCGTCGTTGAAGAGCAGGTCCAGGTAGCGCGAGCGGAAGCGCTGCTCATGGTCCTTGAAGCCGTAGTACTCGGACGGCAGGATGTGCAGCGACGGTGACAGCAGCACGACCTCGGACGCCATAATGGACAGCTCTCCCTGCTCGCCCTTCTCCAGCCGGCTCTTGGGCGCCGTGCGGCCTGGATAGCCAACAATGCCCACCACGTCGCCGCGGGCCAGGTGGAGGTGCTGCTTGTCAAAGGGCACGCCGCCCTCCTTGACGTTCTGCGACTGGCACATGACCTGCAGCCGCGTGCCGATCGACTTGGTGTCTGCGCCCGTGCGGATGTCGTAGAAGATCAGCTTGACGCCCGACCGCCGCGTCGTGAAGATGCGGCCGGCCACACGGATCTCTCGCGTCTTGTCGACCTCGCCCGACTTGAGGTGCTCAAAGTCGCGCGCAAAGTTGAACGTGTCATAGTTGACCTCGAACTTGTGCGGGTACGGGTTCGGCTCGTTGGTGTCGAGCAGCTCCTTGATCTGCCGGCATCGGATCTTGTAGTATTCGCGTGGATCGAGATCCTTCTCGACAATTGGCACTGGACCAGCCGTCTTCTTGGGCGCCGTGACCGCCACCTCGGCCGCCTTCTGCTGCTTCTTCTCATCCCGCTGCCGCTGCTTCTGCCGGCGCTTGAGCTCCGTCTTGGACACCTGCCGTTGTTGTCCAGTCCCGTTAGCCTTTGTCTCTCCCCGTCCATCTGTCTCCGCGAAAGTCACCCACCTTCTCGCCCGTCACCTCGTCCAGGTGCAGGTCTCCGGCAGGCTGTGCTGGCGGCGCCGAGTCTGCCATGATGACAATCGTAGCGAATTGGTTGAAGGGCTGTGCTGTTGCGAATCGGGGACGCGTGGACGCTGGTGGACGTTTGTGCTATCGACGAGGGGCCAGCCAATTTTTTTGGCGGGGTTGAGTCACTGACGAAAAGAGGGCAAATGGCCCCAAAAGAAAAGTGGGTCTATCGTCTTTTTCGTTTCCGTTTCGAAAGAACAAGCTCTCACCCAATACGATCAGCAGGGCAAGCAGAGGAAGGGAAAAGGAAAAAGCGATTTCTGCATATGGTCCCGCAGGCTGCTCGCGCCAGAACACCAAAAGGGGGTCTTTGCACATTAAAAAATACATTGGCGACATGCCTCCCCCCTGGCCAATCCGGCAGAAAAAAAAGAACTCTGGAAGCCTCCAATGCCCGAGAAAAAGACGCCTTGCTTGTAAATACTCTGCTATCCGCTTCTGTCCGGCCTCTATTTTGATTCCACTCGTTCCGGCAAACTCCGTTGTCTGTCCCTTCAATCCATGAACATGGAGTCGCCGCCAAGGGTGGCCATCGCGAGGCCCATGTCGGCCTGGTGCATGATATGATGCCCCGGCGAGTGTACGTGTCCGGTTGCCACTGGCCGGCCAGTGCTGGACTGGACTTCCCCCAGGCCGATGGTCGTGTTGGCTACCATCGAGAGCGGCTGTTGCACCGGGCCACGTGTCCGAGGCATCTTGAGCTGTGGCATTATCTGCTGTCCGTGTTCTATTGGTGGCGTAGGAAGCAGCTGCTGCTGCATGAGGACAGGAGGCGCCGTAGTCGAGCCGGTTGGTATGGACCGTGAAATGGGCGTGTGCATGTGCGCAAACTCGTCGCCGTCTTCCATCTCGGCATCTGCATCCTTGTCGCTCATCTCGTCCTCGTCCTCATCCTCGTCCGACAGCTCGTCGTTGGCCTCGTCTGCTATCTGAGGCGTCAACTGCTGCTGCGGCGCCACTGGTGCGGTCGTTTCTACCGGCTGAACTGCCGGCATCTGCTGTGCTGGCGGTACTAACTGCCGGTGCTGCTGTCGCGGCTGTGTGGCCTGCCTCCGTTCCGCATCCTTCTGCGGCTGCCGCGAGGCGCTCTCCATCAGGGCCGTCGGTGCTGTGGCCGTTGCCTGTGGAACCAGTATCGGAACTCCAGGCCGTGGCAGAGGCTGCTGTTGCTGGAGCCAAGCCTGCTGCGGTGAGCCGAGAGAGGGTGTGGTCGACCGGTTGGAGGCGGATGGCGGTGCCAACGTGCCCTGGCCCCGGCCTGCAGCAGCCATGGTCTGGCTTGATGATCGCGCCGAGACGACAACGCTCTTCCAACGGTCGACGGCCACGGACAGCAGCACGTCCAGGTCCGCATTCCGGTCGCCAATGTCCCAGCCGACCTTGCGGCAGCTATGGGTGACCGCCTCGTCCTGGAGCAGCATCACCAGCTTCTCGCTCATCGGGATCGTCATTGGCGGCACAATCTTGTACTCGCGTGGCTGCTGCAGCCGGTTGAGCTGTTCGATCTGCGACTTGAGATTCGATACTTCTTGGTTCAGTCTGTGCTGCACACGTGCCATCTTGTCGAGCTCCGTCTGCTTGGTCGCGACGCCCCGCGCAAGCTCCAGCACCCAGAGCTCCGTCTGCCGCTCTGGCGGCAGTCCTGCCCACGCGGCAAATGTGGCTTCCAGGTGCTCGGCCGCCTCAAGCTCCAGCGTCTCCGCCCGTTGTTCTGCACGCTCGACCGCCTCGGCCCTGTCCTGCTGCTGGATAGACGCTGCAGGCGGATACTTGAGCTCCTCAAAGACTAACGTCGTGGCTGCGGCACACTTCACCTTCCACTTGCGGAATTCCTCCTTGAAAAAGACCTTGAGGGCTTCGTACTGGCTCGATCCGGGCGGCGTGGTCGACCAGGACGACGATGTCGGGTGCAGCGTGGACGCGAACAACGTTGGCGCCGGTCTGAGGCATTGCAGCGTGAGGGCGGGAAAGTTCATCGACAGAGGATCAAAGTCGAAAGGCGACGACCCCAGGTCAATCTGTAGCCTAAGTCGGATTAGTCAGCGGCAGCGGGACTGAATCCAGGCAGAGGGCCACTCACTTGGCGGAACGCCATGAGCCAAGAAGCTCCCTGAGAGCCAGTTTGGCTGCCCTGGCGGTGTCCATGGCATCCTGCATCTTCTGCTTCATATCCCACTCGGCCTTGGTGCCCGGCCGAGCCATGGCCGGCACCATTGAGCGGGCCTGGAAGCCGGAGATCCGCAGATCCACGTCCCCGTTGGGCCGAGAATCCTCGTTCCGGCCACTGTCATCCGGCGACCGGACCAGAACCTCGTTGATGACACCGGTGGCCTCCCAGCGGGCTGCCAGCGGATAGACGGAGGCCGGGTCGGGGCTCCGGGCATCCTTGACCGCAGCGGGCGAGGGGGCGGCCGAGGAATCGATATCCGAGACAGAGCCCTTCTTCGAGAGCGCATTCGGAGTGCAGGCAGGCGTCGACGTGTGGCGGCGGCCGAGGGAGGCCTTCATCTGGCGGCGGGTGACATTGCCTCTCAGCTTCCGAATCTCGTCGACATCGTGCAGGCCGTCGGGCTTCTTGGGATTCCGCTCCTTGATGTAGAGATCCAGGTGGCGTCCGAGCGAGGAAGAGGTAAAGGCCTGGCCGCAGTACGGACAGTTCCGGTCCTTGGCAGCCTTGGGCGCATCCGCGTCGGCCCTGCTCTCAGAGACAGGCTCGGCCATGCTTTTGTCTGCCCACCGGCCACCCACCGGCGGCAGACAGGACGAGGCGCTGGGACGTCCGTTGATCCACCCGGCGTATAGCGCCGGCACGAGAGCCCTGCCACGGGAGAATCGAGGCAGGCCAAGCCGAAGCTGGGACAGCCAGCGGGCAGCGTGCCGGTGTTATTGCGGGCAGCGGCGACGAGGCGAGTCCGGGGTTGCTGGTAGTACGTCGGCGTTGGCTTGCGGTGCGATGAGATGAACGGACGGGCCAGCTCGATGCAGAGAGAACAAGACCGAATGTGCTGGTGGTGGGCATGCAGATGGTGACCAAGCCGGCCGTCTTGTGCGTCTTGCTGGTTCCGTTCCCTTTTTGTTCCGGGACTTATTTTTACTTTGCTGTCTGCCCTCGTCCTTTGCCTGTCTTTTCTACCCCTATCCTATAGCTAGGGTTCCGAAGGGGGAGGGGCGTCTACCAGGGGGGCCCATTTGAAGCCGACTTCGATCGACGGGTCTTGGGGGGGAACGGGAAAGAGAAAAGAAAGCACTGCTACCAAAAACGGTTGCGATGGGGTCGACTGAACCTGCCGTGAGCTCCACTTCTCGGCTGCTCGATTCTGTTCTCGAACGCGGCCCCCCTATCTCTGACAGCTTCGCTGGCACTTCGTCATATATGGGCTCGCTGCTGGACTGCAGCCATACACAGTATGGAGGTCGAAGCGGTGTTTGTCCCCGTTGGCCTTTCCTTTTTCTACTCCTGGGAGTATGGAGTGCTCCTGACTTGTTCAGGGGACCGACGGAAGCTAATGTGGAGGGAGGGAAGGTCCAGGACCAGCTTGTTGAAAATTCGCTCCCCAGAAACGAGACGAGGCCAAAAGGCCCGCTACAGCTTGTTAGGGAGAAGGGGGTGTGGTAGTTGGTTCAGGCCGGCTGGGAGAAACGGAAAACGCAGTTTTATTAAACAGCGGCCACGCAGGACTAGCAGCACGCTAGCGGCGCCTCTGGGCCAGGGGGTGGAGACGTGTGGGTGGTGTATACATAGTACTTGGAGCACGACGCGTTCCCCTGGGTCCACATCCGCGGTCCGGAGAAGCAGACGTGTGGATACAGTGTGCGCACGGTAACTTGGACTGCCCGCGCATGTATCTTCCGAGTCGCTCGTATCTTTCAAAGTATCTTGCTCCGTACATACTCCGTACGTCGTACTCTGAAAATCAACCCCCCCTGGCCTATCGCCGGCAGCCAGCTCCGTCATCCGTCCTCGCCCCTCCCACGAGTACTAGTTGCTGATCGCCGGAGAGCTCTGGGGTGCGCTGTCGAGCTCCGCCATATTATGCGAGCATGAGAGTGCGTACCCGAAGCCGTACGAGTGAAATACGAATACAGACGTGTCCTTCTTCTCGCATGCAGCTCTTGCACACCACAGCCGCACTTGCTGCACACTACGGAGTGCTACACGCTCCGTCCACTCCGCCACACCTGTTCGTCTGTTCGTCGGTATTTGGTCAAGGCCGACGCCCACATGCAGACCCTGGGAAGGAGCAGAGCTCCTACTCCGTATTCGTGCTGGGTTCTATCCGGCCGCCTTCCGTCCTTCCAATACAAGCAGTCGAAGCCTAGAGGCCCACCTCGTCGTATGTATCCCAGGACGGAGTTGGAGTGGACCTGTGTACAAGCGGCAATAGGAGGCAATGAGAAATTGGCCAGCCCCCCTTTCGTCTCTACGCCCCCCCTTCTTGAACAACTCTACGCCTACGACGTACTCCGTCTGGAGTACGAGTACTCGTACTATGCTCCGTACTATCACGAGTACGGTGTACGAGTACAAGCGTCCTACGAGGAGCAACTCCACATCTGACTTTTGATGGTTCGCTCTCCTTCCTCTCCAGCAGCCTCGCCATGGCACAACCTGCCAACCCGTCTTGTCGATCCTATATGACAGTGCAGCTATTCTTCAGGTACGAGTGCAAGCGACTACTCGTAAGATGCAAATCCAGGTACGGAAGATCGACCGCGCCATTGATTTAACTATATCTTCCGTGTAGAGTCAGCGGGAAGCGAGGAAGCGCTCGCTTCCCCCATTGGCCATGGTCCTTTCCTCCGGATTCGCCTTTGGCTGCGAGCGCTCCGTATACTCGTACTCGCAAACGTGCCACTGTAAGATATCTTACTATGTCAGAGACAATGAGGCTCTGGCCCTTCTAATACTGTTCGTGTTCCTGCTCCGTAAGCCATCAGCCGCTATACGCAAGCTACTCCGTACTTGCTTTGTTCTCTTACCTCGGCACCCTCCTTCCTGTCCGCCTCTTGCTCTAGCTAATTTCTCTGCCCCTTTTTCGTGCACCACAATATTGTCCCCATTCTCACGTGAAAAAGAAAACAGAGCTGTTGCAAGCTATCCTGCATACTATGTAGTGCCTCCGGCTTTTCGCCAATGCCCACTCGTAACCGTCAACAGGTCATCTTCTCAGGCTCGGCCACTTCTTTCCATGCCTACTGCGTAGCACGACATGTCGTCGAACTGAAATACGAGCATATCGAGCAAGACGCGAGTCTTTTCTCGGTCTCGGCCTAGGGGGCTCCGGTCCCATCCGTTTTTTAGGTCTGTTTTCACGCGCTCTGCATATTCTGAACAGGGTAACGGCGTGCCGACTTCTTAGCTTTAATCCTTTTCTCCTGACTGCGCCCACGTCGTATCCGGACGCCCACCCCGATGCTCCGGTGGGTGAGCCCTGCATCGGACTACGAGTACGAGTGGTACCGCCTCTGTTCAAAAGAGTCATTGCAATACATGTACAGGCTCTCTCCACCCTGCATGGCTGCTCCGTACGTCGTACTCCGTATGTAATTAAACAACAGACACGACAAGCACACTAGCCTCAGGGGCTTACCTGCAGCCCTACAGAAAGGGTTTTCTTGCAATATTTCACGCCCGAATACTCCGTACTCCGTACGCTCCTCCAAAACGAGCACAGGTCAACATAAAGTTCTTACCAGTCGCCACACAATATTTTGGACTTGGTCTTGGCTCAATCCATGAGATAAACAGAAACATGCAGCACAGTGTACGGAGTACCGACAACCAATTTCTCCCTTCTCTTACTTGGTCATTCAACGGTTCGGTAGGCAATCGTTGCACTTGCTCTTTGTGGCGCTGTACAGTATATGCGTTATCTATTCATACGTACCGCAAGAATCCGACCAGTTTTGACCTGATATAGGATCGTCTGCAAAAAAAGGCCGAGCTGGACAGCTAGTTGAAACCGAACTCGTATTTAAGTACAATGAGAGGATGGATGAGTTGTATGCACGTGACCACACAGTATGAGATAAGCGCAACTCACGTGAGATAAGAATTGAAGCCTAAACATTCAGGCAGGTATGGATTAGAATTTGTAAACCCCGACGCGACGCATCGCCAAATACTTGCTCCTAACAAGCACGTCGCGCTTTTGCATCCGCCTCGCTAGCTCACACCTGCACTGCGCCTCGACGCTCGTCCGGCTCTCCGTTTCTATTTTCACCCGCCCTCCACAATGCCTCCCGGTATGTTCTAGATGCCCACAATGCATGGCATAAGGCACATCCTCACTAGGCGCAAACCTGTCATGCATAACCCTAATGAGCATCGCGGACTGACCGGCTGTAGCTCTCAGTGACGATGAGATGTCAGATTCCAGTGGCGTGGGGGCTGTGACTACACCGCCGCCGTCGAAGCGGGGGAAAAAGGTTGGCTCCTACGCCAGCCTCGATTCTGAAAATTCAGACGAAACCACAGACAATGCGCAAGCCAAGAAACGAGGCGGGTCCAGGACTTCCGCACGAGCAAATGGTTCTGCAACAGCCAAATCCAATCCGATCAGGAAGAGTAACGACACCGAAGACGAAGCGAGCAAAAACGGGATCACCGATGAAAACGACGATGACGGCAGCGACGGCTCGGAAGCAGAGGAAGAGTACGGCTGCCATCCTGCGTTGACGCACCTACGGCTCTTGGAACAGCTATGCTGACGCCCCGCTTCTAGGTACGAAGTTGATCGCATCATCGGCCACATGCTCAACGTAAGTGAAACGCGGCCCCCCATGTGCAGTCGATGTACTTTGTGGCTAACAGTATCTTCTCAAAGGATGCGGGCGATCTCTTATTCCATGTAACGTGGAAGGGATTCAACAACCCCAAGGACTATACCTGGGAGCCAGAGGAGAACCTAGCGTACGCACTGGTCCCTTTAGGGCTGTTTTGATTGATTGTAGGCTCCGCCAGGATACTTTACTGATCTGATATCGGCAGTGGCAATGCGTCGGAAATCCTCAACGAGTACATCGCCAAACTCGGCAGTCGCGAGAACCTCTTTGAGAAACCGAGCAAGGGAAAGAAGCGCGGTCGCCAGTCCTTGAACGCAGCAACGCCGGCAGCAACGCCGCCAAAACGGACTAAGAAGAACGGCGAACACCCGGCAGACCGCGAAACACCATTGGCAGTGGAGAAACCGTTCAAGCCACCAGCAGGGAGCTGGGAAGACGATGTTGTGGACGTGGAAATGTACCGGAACAGCGACGGGGAGCTCATTGTCTGCCTGACGTGGAAGGCAGGACAAAAGTCACAGCACCCTGCACAACAGACGTATATGCGGTGTCCTCAAAAGGTATGTCGCCCATATTTTACCGATTTGGCGGTGGGTTACACGGCCATATATCGCAACATGTACTGACTTTGGGGCGTTGCGATCTAGATCCTCCGATTCTACGAGTCACACATTAGCTTCAAGACCGACACCGAATGATATACGATATGCATGTGAAAGTGCAGTACGATATGCGAAAGAGGTTGACGGCCGTAGCCAGCCTTGACGGCATTCCTTAACAGGTCTTTTGCGCCTCTATCTACGTCCAGTTACGTAGATACAAGGATCGCGCAATGGCGTTCGCTGTTCAGGGACAGAGGGGAAACAGGGGAAATGTACTACTATACTCCAGGCTGCGCACCTTTGTATGGGGTATAGGATTGTCTGCGTTAAGAAAATGCGTATTTAGGAAATTGATTGATTTGGAGAGATTAAGATATCGGGTCATATTCTCACCTGTTTCAACAAGCTCAGGGGCCCGAGCTTTGTTGTCCGCTGATTGGTAGGCAAGGTGGCTGTCGACTCCATAACGACACAACTTGGAGGCTGGGCAAGCAGATTCTGCGCGATGCTGAACCGCTTTCTACCAGTAGTGGGGCGGTGGTGGCCCCTAGGAGTGCGTGCTATAAGCTTTTTGGCGGGCCCTTCCCAGCCTTGCCATTTTATTGACACCGTAAAGCGGGTGGCGGGGCAACCGCCACCACCTATTTGAAGGCAGCACAAGACTGCTGTGCTTTCTGTTGGCTCTTGGATCTTCCACTCTTACTTTATGTCTATTGCATTGTCCCAGAACTGAAGCAGTCGTATGTTTCTCTTTACAGACCTTCCAAGCTTTTTGGCACTGCTTTGACCGACCCGCTCGCTTTGTTCTTCGTCTTGATCTTCACGAGCTTCGGTAAATAATAAAAAGCTTCGACTTTCACCTGGTATGCAACAGTCGATCTTCGCCGCCCGCATTCCAGACAGACAGTCGTGTCTCTACTGGAAAGTTTATTCTGTGCTAACTGATCTCCCGTAGGCTTTCGTCAGCACTCCATTGACCAGCCGCATTACTTCGTCGGTCGTCCAGAACTCCCTACAGTTTCACATTCTCTCAGCCACCTCGCCAAGATGCAGGAAAACGACGTCATCGCTCTCATTGTTATATTGCTCTTTCTGTTCCTCGGTGCCGTTGCTTTCGGTATCTACCGCCTCGTCATCTTGGCACGTCGCAACGTCAGCGTCACCACCAGCTCAGGCAGTGCAACCCACAGCAGCATCTCATAGTGGGCTTGCTGTTCAGGAGTCCAACTGCTATGCTCTTTTCTTGTCTACCCAACACTTTCACTGGTATCCGCTGCCGCTGTCGGTGGTATAACGCCGCAGTTGGTGTTGTCATCTACCAATGCCAACTCTGGCTGATCTTTGGCAAGCGCAGAAGGCGCTTGCCTTATACTCAACGGCATATATCTTGCTTTGAGAAATGAGAGGACAGTCGAGCGCTCAGACGAGCGTCGTACTACCCTGTTTCGACATTCCATCTTCCTTGACCCCAATCCAACGAATCCACGAAAAAAAAGTCCAAGAAGAGACACAGGACACGACAAAAAACGAGCATGATGAGATGTGTGGTGCTCTGATGCCCACAAGACGACTGTATATGGGAAGAGCAACGATACTCACGGGGAATATCAACAACGGCGCAATTGTTTATTTAGTGGGTGTACATACGACATCTGGGAGCGACGGCGTTCTTTGTTTTTACCATCAGGAAGCAAAACTGCTGAAATGAAACCTTGTCACCGCAACATAAGGACAGACGGCCGGGCAGATTTGGGGTAATGTTCTGGGTACAAGTACGCAACTTCGACATGTGCACCGTCATGTTTGGATAAAGAGTTTCTTAAATAGACTACATACAACCAACATATTTTTTAGCATCGCACAAGTCTTGTTTGTAGTATCTCACATTCACCTTTGCCCATCGGACTTGTGAAGTGTATTACTCCCTGTATTTACATACGTTGTTCGCTTCACCTGGTCACACCCACTGCCACCTCTTCACGTACGTACTACTTCGTGCTAAGAGCGCCTTGGGAGACTTCTATAAATGAGGTGCCAGATCGCTCGTATGAACTCGTAGCCACACTCGCCAATGAAAGGACAATGACCTATACTTCTCCCAATGCGACCCGGCCAACTATGGAATGCGGCCATGACGACGGCAAGGAAGAGCCTGCCACGGCAGAGATCCTTGACTATTACTTTGCCGGAACCGATGGTAACAGCATCTACAGCACTTACAGTCCGTACAGCGACACGCAGCACAACGCCGATACAGATGACTCGTATGCCTCCCGTCTACAGCAATCGATTCGCAGTCTCTGCAACATCAGCCTGCGAATTGCCAGCCTCCGGCACGATCGGAATATCGCAAAAGAGGCACTTTCGGCAGCCGAGAATACAGTCACAAAGCTCGGAAGCGAGTTGCTGATGGACCGACTCGACCTGGACGGCGCTGCCAATGCCGACGAGATTTCAGACATGTTAATAACGGCAGAGCCATTGCCAGCACGTGCCGCACGCAGCGCACAGAGTCCGCCGTCACCACGCGTCCTTGGCTTTCAGCAAGCAGCCGGACGTGCGAGACAGTTGCGTGTGAACTTAGGCCAACTCGACAGTCGATTAGAGAAGGAGGAACGCCTCATCCTATGGCCAGGCCTCGAGCAATGGCGACTAGCCGTGGCCGAGCACCATCGTCGCCGGCATTTGCAGGCATTGGGACAACGACAAGACGTCCATTCAGTAAATCAAGCCGGTTCTAACGAAGACCTTGACGAGGTGAGGTGCAGAATTCAGCAAATGCTTCCTCAGTTAGGTCATCGCCGTCTGCAGCACCTGCGGGAGTACATTGGGAATGCACTGCAGTATGATGCAGTGCCTTCAGAGTGTCAAGAATCTGTCGTGCCAGTACAGATGTTTTTTTGATGTTAGAATTATTTCAATGCTGTCCCTTCTATCCCCTATTCTCCACCCGTCTCGTCAGGGGTGTCTTTGTCGAGAGGGTTGCCTCTGTGTCCATCCAGCTCAGAAGGCAAAGCTTTCCCAGACCATGTCGTCAGCTAGAAGCCACGTCTGTAGATCTTTTAGCAGCTCTGGGCCTGTGCAAATGAAGAACTTTCGTTTCGCCTCTCCGCCGGCCTTGCCAGCATCCTGAACATCAAGCTTTTGAATTCGCCGACCCTCGACAACGATAGCACCCATTTCCTTCAGGTTTCCTATGCCCTCTTGACATTTTTCCTGGACAGATGCGTCCGGCCTGCTGGCTTCACTTGTGACAAACAGTGTTGTGTGTCGTGCAAGTCCAGCAATACGACTGAAACTGTCAGCAGCAAAGGGCAAATCCTCGACCCTAAGGCTCCACAGTACCGTCAGACTTGCTTGATCGGAACTGGACAAAATCCTGGGCGCTTGAGCCAGCAACGGCGTGATACCGACCCCAGCAGCAACAAACACGGGAGACTCCCGAATGCCTCCTCTACTGTTGCTACTGTTGCTGCTGCCGTCATCACAACAAGGCTCACTTGCGATGCGAAATCTTCTGTCGCCGCCGTATCCAAGAACAGGAATCTTCAAGGGTACCCGTATGTCGTGGCGCCATAAGAGGGTTGTGGCCGGACCATGGCGCCGAAGAGTCATCTCTAGCATGATGGCATCAGTCCCTCCGCCAGACGCAAGAGGCGGCGGTGGACTAGATATGGTGAACGTCCGGATGAAATCATCATTTAGAGACTGCGGATCTTCGTCCCGCATATGCGACCAGCCCACGTCCAGTTCGAGGCTGAAGTCAAGCCGAGCATATTGCCCAGCCTGCCACAGCTGGCCGGTTTTGAAGGGGCCAGATTTTGCGTCGCTCGGTAGTTCTAGAGCAAACGAAAAGCGTGAAATAGATGACGTCAAGCTGTGGCGTCCCGTGAGCACAGCTGTCGCCACTGAAGCTCGTTTCTCAGACGCAGTTGCAACATCTGGATCGCCACCAGCAGCAATGATCTCGCTGACTAATCGTCGCAGAGGCGGGTTGTAAGGCGAATAGTCCAGGACCGAGCCACGAAACGGCAAGCCATCGGCCACGAGGATGGCCCGGTCCACGACGATGCGAACGGCCAGCTTTGTGTGCGGTAGATATGCGGCAGCATCAGCGCCGATGAGAATTGTGGCTCGTCCGGTTAGGTATAGCACAAACCCTGTCTCAAAGTCTGGAATGACCACGCCGACCAGCGGTCGCATATAGAGATTTCCCAACGTTTGGTAGAGTTGATTTCCAGAATATTCAGGGTAGATCAGAGCTGTCACTGCTGCGCCGTCGTCGCTATCAACAGCACCGTTGGAGACAACACGCATAAACCCTGGTCGACCACCTCGGTGATTCGTATCCATGGTCTTGCCGTCCGTTGATGAGAGAAGGAAGAGATCGGCACGGTCGATGAGGTCGAGGGCTGAGTCAGGTAAGGGCGCAGTGTCTGATGCATACAGAAGTTGTGGATGTGGTATGTGAGGTCGGATGCTCTTTTTGTTCATGTACTTGGGACAGTTCCCCAGTGCTTCTTCTACCAACATCGCCACTTGCACTTTGCCGACACGACCGAAATCCCCGGCGCCTTCGCCCTGCTTTCCTCCTGTATCGTGTGCAGTCAACATTCCGGCAGCCATATGTCCGGCCAGTTTGACCCTGTCTTGCGTCTCTAAATCGATGCTGAGGCCGGCCATTATTTCGACGGCTTCTGGGGCGGGATGCAGCAACTCTCCGTCACCCTTTTGGATTTTATCATCGCCACCAAATAGTGCATCGACGACAGGATCATAGTCTAAATCAACCAGACTTTGTACTCCCAGCATGTTGGGACCTACCTGTCCTGCAAATTGCCGCTCTCCACCCCATATAGTCGTCCATGGTCGGCCCTTGCGGTCAAGAGCACCGAATGCGATTAGCGGAGAGGCTGCAGTGCGAAAGGCATATGATGGAGAAAGACCGGCAGCTGTTGGGTTCTGTATGCGAATTTCTTTGTTGAGGAGCTTATGCACAGCCGTCTCGCCGGGGTGCCACCCAACCGACTCTTCCATGATATAGGCCATTTGTTGCTGATCCGAAGGGACCCAAGGGACGTTTGTACCTAACTGGTGAAGCTCCCAAGGCGCTCTCGTTGGAGAGAGTATCTCAATTTTGCAGATGATACCAAAGTGCTGTGATGAAATTGTTGCAGCTTAGCTTCGAATTTACTATAGGACTCTTCAAGTATATGTGTGTGGCTCGCTGCGCGCCCTTTATGCCTTCCATCCATGACATCAGGCTCGTTGGAGCAAAGAAGTCCATGGAACCCAGGCCCAGTGGGCGAAAGGAGTGTCAGCCAGGTTAGGCATTAAGGAATCACGACGTGTTGTTATATGATCAGTGGTGACTCGACAAAAGTTGCCCAATCAGGTAAGAGTAGGAAGAAGCATCGACTTAGGCATGCCTTAGTTAGTAGCATATTAATAGTTAAGAAGCTTATGGCGAGAGTCTCGGACATAGCATGCCTTTCAACTTTGCTATGAATAAGCTGTAAGGCAGCACTTGTTTTATGGAACTGATTGCGTGCCAGTATTAAAGATCGTATTGCAGTGCGGCACCGAGTCCTGCAGTAATGCGCTATGATTGGGCGACAGCGCTAGCGTGTATCGCTCTCATTCCTACCTTGGAACTTGTCCTTTTCCTGGCAGATTTTCGCCTCTGTTTCTGTATCAAGACAAGTGCCAGCCAGATACGGAGACGTACCGCCCCTTTTCCACTTTTCAATCCCTTTCCTATAAGTTGTATTGGCGTATTAGCAGTTGTCTGGCCTTTCGTCACAAAGACGCGGCCTTCACACTTTCGCTACTCTTCTTTCCTCCCCCCCTTATTCTTCCTTGTCCATTGCCCTCTTCTTGTCTCTGTCTTTATCTCTCTTTTCGTCGTTCATTTCTTTGTCCTCCCCATCGTCCTCGCGCCTTGGGGATATGCGCCGTACGTCTGTCTCGCTGCCGACGAACAAGATTGCTTACGACCCGCACGAGAAACCCGCCCGGTACGGCTCGCACGCTCCCAAATCCACCAAGCTGGAGCGCTTTACCGCCTGGATGTCGCAGGCCAAGCAGACGCGCTGGATCAAGGCTGCTGCCGTCCTATCGGCCGTCTTTTTCCTCTTCTACTACTTCTCGCCCCAGGGTGTTGATCTGTACCGCGGAAGTGCGCTTTCTTTCCATTCAAGCATGTTCCTGCATCCTCTTCCTCGCTAACGAGACTTAGCATCTTCGCCTAGCGATGGACAGGTCCCTTCAGACAGCTCGTACGGCACCAGCCGGTGCACGCGCTCGAGCTCCCACGAGAAGCCCATCGTGCAGTTTGTCATGATGATCGATGCCGGCAGCACGGGTTCCCGTATCCACGTCTACAAGTTCAACAACTGCGGTGCCACCCCGGAGCTCGAAAGCGAGGTCTTCAAGCAGACCAAGAAGATTGATGGCCAGAGCAGTGGCCTCAGCGCCTATCCCGATGACCCAGAGGGTGCTGCCCATAGTCTGGACTCGCTGATGGAGGAGGCCCTGAGTGTAGTGCCCGACAAGCTTAAGGCCTGCAGCCCCATTGCGGTCAAGGCCACGGCTGGCCTCCGTCTGCTTGGTCCCGAGAAGAGTCAGCGCATCCTCGACGCCGTACGGAAGCACCTCGAGCAGGACTACCCCTTCCCGGTCGTGGCGGCCGAAGAAAGTGGCGTGGCCATCATGGACGGATCGGACGAGGGCGTGTACGCCTGGATCACGACGAACTACCTACTGGGCAACATCGGCATGCCGGAGCACGAGGAGACGGCGGCCGTCTTTGACCTCGGCGGTGGCTCCACCCAGATCGTGTTTGAACCGAACTACAAGGGCCTCACCCAGGGCGGCATTCCCACCACGATGGCCGAGGGCGACCACAAGTACGACCTCGACTTTGGTGGCCGCCATTTCACCCTCTACCAGCACTCGCACCTGGGCTACGGCTTGATGAGCGCTCGGGAGGCCATTCTCAAAGAGCTTGTGAACGACCTACTGGCGGCCAACAAGGACGCCACGACGACCGCATGGGCCAAGGCTCCCGTGGTCAACCCGTGCTTTGCCGTCGGCATGCAGAAGACCGTCAAGGTCAAGCTGGGCGACGACCATCCGTTGGGCGCCCAGGCCGAGTTCAACATGACGGGCCCTACCAAGGCAGCACCGGCGCAGTGCCGCAGCCTGGCTGAGCGGATCCTGCGTAAGGAGACCGAGTGCAAGCTGGCCCCGTGCTCGTTCAACGGCGTGCACCAGCCGTCGATCGCCAAGACGTTTGCCAAGGAGGCCGTGTACTTTCTGTCGTACTTCTTCGACCGCACACAGCCGCTTGGAATGCCAGAGTCGTTCACGCTGCGCGAGATGCACGAGCTGGCAAGCACGGTGTGCAGTGGGCCGACTGCCTGGGACGTGTTCTCAACCGTCCCGGGCGCACTGGAGGAGCTGAACGACCGCCCGGAGCACTGCATGGATCTCAACTTCATGCTGGCCCTGGTGCACACGGGGTACGAGATGCCAATTGATCGGGAGGTGCGCATTGCCAAAAAGATCAAGGACAACGAGCTCGGTTGGTGCCTGGGTGCAAGGTATGTGTTCAGCTACTCCACCTCTTTGATCTCGTTGTTCTGCCTGATGCTGACTATGTTCGAAGCCTGCCGCTGCTGTCCAAGGGATCAGGCTGGTCCTGCAAGGTCACCGAGGTTCACCGCTGAACCAAGAACGTTTGCAGATTGGCAGGACCCGGAAAATTGGGACAGGATAGACCGGAGAGTATTATACTGTATTAAAGGGCTGTGCGTATTTTTGTATACGGGTCGGTGATAGGGATACACCTTGGGCCCGACATATGACACACGAAACGACACGTCATCCGGCGTTGGAATGGAATGCAGCTACTTTGGCTTCGTCTGTTGTATTGAAATACGCACGTGGTTTACGATATGCTCTCTTGCCCCTTGGCCCTCCTCTCGGTGTCTCCGTACTGTAACCTCCCTACACCGGTGGCGCTACAACGGCTAACACCTCCTCGATGATGCTCTCGGGGCTGATGCCATCGAGCAAGGCCTCCACGGCTGCTCGCGTGCTGCCCCATTGCATGCTTCGTTCATGCAAGGCCGCTCCGGCAGAACTGTCGTCTGTCTCGACCGTCCGAATCCTGTGTAGGAATACTTTCCGGGCAGCCAGTGCGACGAGTGAGGGAGTGACATAATCCAACTGATGCAGTGATGCTAAGCATTGCGCCAGCTTCTCAAAGTGCCTTGTGGCAATGGGCGAGACGCTGCTGATGCCACTGCAGCCTTTGCCAATGACGGCCACGGCCCGGTGCATGCGCAAGAATGTCACCACGTTCATCTGGTAGCGCAGGACGTCCACGTCGATGCGGACGTCGCGACTCAGCGCCGTCAGCCGGCTCCTGTCTGCTTCCGACAGAAAGGGCATCGAATCGGGTGTACTGTTGGCACTGGCACGACTTGTGCTGGCAGCATTGCTGTCGCCGCGGATGCGGCTGCGGTTGCCCAAATCGCCGTGCTTGATGGCTGTGCTGTCATCGTCGCTATTGCCGTCACTGTCGTTGACTGCGTCTCCGTGATCCTGCTGACCGCTCGCCTCTTCCTCGTCGTCCAGGTTGGGGAACCCGTCGTCTGGGCTGTGCCAATGGCCCATGGCAAAGAAGTCGTTGAGATGGGCTACCATGTGTGGCGGCAGGTCCTCTTCGACGTCGTCCTCTTTGTTGCCTGCTGTCTTGTCGTCGTTGCTCCCTCCCCAACGAAAGCCGGGCTCGGCCACGACGACGGCCATGAACAGAAAGGGACGCGGGGCCACCTGCACGGTTGTGCGTGGGAGCAGTCCGCCGGCCCGCAAGAGCTCAAGCGCTTGGATTTGCACCGTTTCGGGCGCACGGTTGAGGTTCTTTGCCAAGATAACATTGGCCATGGCGGGAATTGCGGCTGCTGGCGACGTGGTCGTCGAGATCGTGCTGGCGGATGTCATCAAGAGGAAGGCGGGCGGCGGCGAACGCAAAGACTGGGGTCCTATACGGTCATGCCTCGCGGGCGCCAGGTAGAAGTAATCATGACTGCTTTTGTTGCCCGTCCCGTTGTGCCCACTGCCGGTGCCTGTGGCTGCTGTTGGTGTAGACAGGACGCCAGAAAGGACTATAGACGCTTGGAATTCATCGAGAGTCATATGCTTATGGCAGTCAACAACGACACATCGCAAGCCGAACACCTTTGTGGAGATCTGGGTCATCTGTGGTCAGCGAAACTCGAAACTTGAGGCCTCTCACGCGAGCTGCACGCTGCCGGCATACCAAGAAGAGCTCATCAACAAGATCATCCAGGACTACGCCAGGCGTCCCTATTACGCAATGCTCCTGGCTGACCAGCGACAGCAGCACTGCCAGTTCCAGGTCGCTCAGGCTGTGCACACGGTTGATGAGCTCGTCGTCAGAACCCATGACTGTTGCCGTGTGTCGTTAATGCGCCCGGTCGTCTCTGGCAGACACCGTGACCACGTACAGCTCTCTCGCTTCATTTATTGCCGCATTCGAAGCTGTGGCATGGCTAGATTGGACAGCTGCTTCACAGACACGACTGTGGTGATTGGAAAACGCCGGCTTGCTTAAAACGTGTATGTGAGTAACAGCTTGGCGAAAGGCTTAGTCATGCTCTGGCGGGTAAAGATAACCGCCTATTAATGTCGTCGATTCTGATTGGCTCGCGAGCTCTGCTTGTTGCAAGCCAGGCTGGGCGCCGAGGGTACCCAATAAAGTATGGTCACCTGCCTGAATCGTTGACTTCAAGCGAGAGGAAACAACAATCTCCTTTCTTCTCTCTCTCTTCTCAAACATTCCGAGGGTCAGCACTTCGAACGTACATACACCCGGCTGTTTATCCCTCCCCAACGACTAATTTGCGCTAGAGCCCCAGCGGTTTCGACGGTCGCACCATTAAGATAGAGCACGGAACACCCTAACTGTTTCACCGAAATCGCTCGTTGTCGTCATCGGCTACGATTTCTTCCAGCCTCTATCCACCATCGTCCATCTATCGACCAAACACACGCGCGCGCGCACACACAGCTGAAGTCCACGAACACCGCTACCATGGCGTCAAGGAAGAAGGTTCTCTTGAAGGTACTGGGAGATCCTATCGAACCGACTGCTTTTCTTGTGCTGACAATGGCTTCCCGCCTTTCTAGATCATCATTCTCGGTGACAGCGGTGTAGGCAAGACCAGCTTGATGAACCAATATGTAGGCAACCCGAAGACGTGTGCAGCCAATTGGGAGAGGCATTACAGGAGACGCTGACATCCAATTTCATCACAGGTCAACAAGAAGTTCAGCGCAAGCTACAAGGCTACGATCGGCGCTGATTTCCTCACACGAGAGGTCCCTGTTGACGATAGGCAAGTGACCATGCAGGTAGGCTTGAACTTAGACCTCGAAATGGAAAGCATATGGCTGGCTAACGTGTTCGTGTAGCTTTGGGACACCGCCGGCCAGGAGCGCTTCCAGTCATTAGGTGTTGCCTTCTACCGCGGTGCCGACTGCTGCGTTCTTGTCTTTGATGTGAACAACGCCAAGAGTTTCGAAGCCATCGAGGGTTGGCGCGACGAGTTTTTGGTACAGGCTTCGCCTCGGGATCCGGACAACTTCCCATTTGTTGTGCTTGGCAACAAGATCGACGTGGAGGAAAGCAAGCGTGTGGTACGGGATACGATGCTCTTCACACCATCAGAAGCTGCCGAGGTACTAACTCAATATCTAGATTTCTACGAAGCGGGCAACGACCTTCTGCCAGGCACATGGTATCCCATACTTCGAGACAAGTGCCAAGGAGGCTATCAATGTTGAACAGGCATTCGAGGGTAAGCTTCAGATGTTATAAGAGACGGATGGCAGGATACGGACAGTCGGCACAGCAATGCTAACCATCCCGTATAGTTATCGCCAAGAACGCGCTGCAGCAGGAGGAGACGGAGGAGTTCAGCGGCGACTTCCAGGATCCGATCAACATCCATATTGAGAACGACCGGGACGGATGCGCGTGCTGAAGGAGAGAGGGAGCGCGGCGAAGCAGGAAGGAGATGTGCGTCAGCCAGGCCGTCTTGCGACGGCAGTACGAGCCACTGGAGTGGCCATCGAGGGGACTGTCAGTGAGAGTGAAGCTCCAGATGCGTCTAGGATCGATTCATGCTTTTTTTTCTTTTCTTTCTTTGTTTGGCCTCGACCGGGCACTCTTTTGGATGAGGACGGCCAGAGCATGTGCATTTTTGAGGCAGGAGGAGTGCAAGAGGAACATTGGGGCCACAGACGGTATCTTATTTACAATATCCACACTACAAGTTTAGCTGCTCACTTCGATAGAGCAATCTGCACCATACTGACTTGATGGGCCGAGCGGCTTCGCAGCGAAATTGAAATATAGGCGATGCTATAGATTAGCCAATAGGGCTTTAGAGATAGGCCATCGAGCCTCAAGTCTGCCGCGACGCAGCGCCTTGGACTCTCTGATACAAACTTCATCCCTGGCGTCTTCTCATTGATCTCTATCAATCCTATCGTGTTTTTTCCTTCGGGGTTTCCGTTGTAAGATACGCTATCTGTTCGAGCCAGCAACGTCCCGCCCATGCGTGCGACAATGCTTAGTCATCATGATGCTTATCGCATCTTACTCAACATCTTACTAGAGAACCAACACCACTTTGGAGTCAACACTCGTTGTTGCTCCTCGCTGCGATCATGACTACCACTACGCTTCAGGATGCCGGCCCGGCTGCGGCCGGCAAATCAGGATTTCGCTCTAGCATCGGCCTGGGCAGCGTCGCACGCCGCACCTTGGGTATCAGCATGCTGATGGTGACCGTTGTCCTGTGGACGGCCTCCAACTTCATGGCCAGTGTATGCGCTCCCAGCCAGTTCGGCTCTGCCAGGTTTCTTCCGCTAATTATTTTGTTCGCAAGTATATCTTCTCCGACGATGCGTACAGCAAGCCGTTCTTTATTGTGTACATCAACACGTCCGTCTTTGCCATATCGCTCATTCCTATGGCCCTGAGGTTCATGATAGAGAATGGTGCCCGGGCCACGCGTCAGGCCACGTGCCGACTCCTAAAGGGTCTATACTGGGATATCCGCCGAACAGTAACGCGCAATGGTCGTAGGGGCAGTGGCGGCGATGACATCGAAGACGTCGACAGTGCCCGAAAACTGATAAGTGAGGACGACGACGAGGATGACGAGGACGAAGACGGCGGGATTCTGCGGGGTAATTGGCCTCAGCATGGTGGCAATGCCGCTAGCAGGGAACTGATATCCGCCACCAGCCGTGACAGCTATGACGAGCAGCACGTCGACGATCACAGCAACAGATACGGCAATATGGAGGGAATAGGAGCGATCGGTGCTGCGGGTTCGGGCGGCGGCGATGGGTTGGAAACCGGCACGGGAGCCAGAGATGTGGCCGAAGCTCTTGGAACAAACACCTCTCCGTCCGAGAAGCTGAGCTTGCGTGCAACCGCCTGGCTCAGCCTCGAGTTCTGCATGTTGTGGTTCCTGGCCAACTATTTCGCCGTCGCCTGTCTCGAGTACACGAGCGTGGCCAGCGCCACGATCTTCACGTCGCTCAGCGGTGTGTTCACCTTGTTGATGTGCTCCCTGGCCCGCGTCGAGAGCTTCACCGTGCGTAAGCTGGTGGGCGTGCTGGCGTCGCTTGCTGGCGTGGTGCTGGTGTCATCAGTCGACCTGTCGGGCAAGAGTGACGAGAACCGGGGCGATTTCCCACACAAGACCACGGGCGAGATCGCAACGGGCGACGCCATGGCGCTACTGAGCGCAGTGGTGTACGGCGCGTATGTGACGGTGATGAAGCAGCGCGTGGGCCACGAGGACCGGGTGGACATGTCGCTGTTCTTTGGCCTCGTCGGCCTTTTCAACGTCGTCTTACTGTGGCCGGGGTTGTTAGTGTTGCACGTGACCGGCATCGAGCCAGTAAGTGTCTACATCTTACGATTCGAAATGAAAAGGAATGCGTGTTTGTGCTGACTTGCCTTAGTTCGAACTGCCGCCCACAGGTCATGTGTGGACTATCATATTGGTCAGTCAACATATGTACTCCGTAGTCGATACGTCCTCCTTACTAACCCCTGCGCAGATCAACTCCTTGTCCTCCTTCCTCAGTGACTTGACCTGGGCATATGCCATGCTGCTCACCACCCCACTCGTTGTCACTGTTGGCCTATCACTGACCATTCCGCTCTCGATTGTCGGTGAGATGTTCCAATACGGCCGGTACGCGAGTTTCACCTACTGGGTCGGCGCCTGCATCGTCGTCCTGTCGTTCTTGTTTGTCAACAATGAGAGCCAGGAAGCCGACAAGGGAGAGTCGCCATCCGAAGAGCAAGACCAAGCGGTCATCCACACTCCTTATTAACGGCAATTGTCCTTTCATTCTTGTATTTTCTTTTTCCTTTCTTTTTGCATTTCTTTGTTCCTTTCCTTCATTCTTGTTCACTTAGACGTAACCCCAACGGAACGGAACCAAGTTGTCACCGGATACTCCAGAGTATCTTGCATCTGGTGTAGAGAGACGGGCGAATGAGCTCATGACTAGAGTATGGCATAACATAGACAATTATTAGACGACATGGCTTATTGCGAAGGACAGGCGTTGGCATCTTGAAGCCCAGACAGTTAGCTCAGGCAGTTGCATCACTCATTTGGCTCTCGGCGTAATTTATGTACCGTGAATTGGAAAGACTTGCTGCAAAGGCCGAAGCGTCCTCATCGCCTCGCAAAAGAGTCAGCTATGTACCTATCTGTTCATTAAAGTGCCAAAACCAAACGCCAAAGCCCTCGGTATATAATGTATGCAATCATGCACGCAGAGGGTATGTGTCTAAATGCCAAACAAGAAACCAATAAGAAAAAAAGAAACACGAAAACCGATTCCGTTGCAGAAAGGCAGTGCACCAGGCTCACAAGCCAAGAGCCATGTTTCATAAAGGACGCTCCCAGCTTCAATCTTCACACCATTCATCATCGTCCCAGCCGTCGCCAACTTCGGCCCAGCCGCTCGCCCATCGTCGTCCCTCGCTCTCTCCTCCTGTGCGTAGGTCAACTGCTCTACCACGGTCTTCGCGCCAGCATCGAACCACGTAATCGTCACCCACGGAAACCAGATTTCCTTGGCTAGTCCAGCACACCGCTCCAACCTCTTTTTTCTCGTGTCCGCGTACCAGTGCCGTGCCATGATTCACAATGGGGATGGTGTCCACCAGACGGCCATGCAGGCTTGCCGTGCTACTCGTCCGGAAGAGGTCACCTGGCCGCCGTGTTCTGTTACCAGCTCGCTGCTGCTGCTGGCTGTTGCTCGCAAATGGCTGTGTCGGTGGCGGAAATGAAGCATGGTTTGATGTGGCTACAAGGCCTCGATCAGGTGCATGCGTGCCATTGACAGGCAGCATTTGCCCATTCATGTAACGCTCATCCGTCGGGAAGAGGATAGCACAGCCATCACTGCTGCCGACAGCCAGAAGTTCAGGGCGCCCATCCTTTGCCGACCGGACAGCCGTTTTGACGTAGAACGACGTGGCGTGGAAGCTCTCGTGGCGAAAACCATACAGCGGGCCAAGGCCTTCCTGTGCCGTTCCATTTCGCCGCCGTGGCGGATCCCCCCTGGAGGAAAGCTCTGGGGCATAGCCTAGAACAAGATGGGCGGTTGAGTAAGCGTAGACTGTGTTGTCCTTGCACAGTGCATATAGCCGGGCACAATCTGTGCTGAGGCTCATGGAAGAAATGCCAAATGGCCGCCACAGGGAGTGGCTTTTGGGTGGTGCTGTAACCGAGATAGGCGTGCTGGTCTTATGCCGGGATGTGTGGATGTTGCGAATATCCCATAACTTGATCGAAGCATCTGCCTCACAGGCGGAAAGAATGAGGTGTTCCTTTCCAGGAGGCAGGAACTGAATTGCCGTCACCGAAACCTCACCGACACGGCCGGGCACTTCCCACCGAGCGGCAACATCGGGTGCTGCTGCCCCCTGCAATTGACGGGACTGGCGCGAAGTCCTCGCATGGGCATCATATATGTTGTTGACGACACAGCCTTGGCTGACTTTCCGTGGCAAACTATAGCGCAGGTTTGTCGGTCGCTCCACTGTCATCTCCTGTGCTGGTCCTCCCTTGCATCTCAGGTCCCAAATCTTTATGGTACCATCACGGCCAGAAGTGGCCAGTACATTTCCCTGTCCTCTTCCTGGTTGGAACCGCACCTGTTTTAGCGATGCTGTGTGGTGATCGAGAATAGAGACCGGGATCTGTGTGTCCACGTCGATGACCTTTCCAGTCTGGTCTCCAGATGCTGTCGCAAGAAGAGAGTCATCCTCTGAGAAGGCGAGGTCGATGACGGCATTGCCGTGAGCGGCGAATGAAACGTGGACATTGCTGAAGCTGTCTGCGCCCGATCCACTCGAGTCTAGCAACCGGATCCTGCCTTCTTCATCGCCGATTGCCACAAGTCCATTGGCTTCGTGTGTGTCAGCATGACCACCTGAGAGGGGTAATGTGCGGATGCTTACTGTTGCAGGCCGCTGCGCAGAATGGTATGCACGAGCCCCCAGTAGTTTCGTTGCTAGAGCATAGATGGAGATCGTCGGGTGTGGTGCAAAAGTCTGCCGTCTCAACTTTCGAGTCTAGAAGATTATCAAGTTAGAATTGAAGGCAAATAGGGGCTCCAAGCCTGGCATCGGGCGGATCCTCACCGGCGACAGGGCGAGGTAACGTCTGGTGGCCTGATCGAGGAAGGATGCCCAGCTGTCGTTGGAGTAATTGACCGGCCACCCCCCGTTGGCCCAACGACACAACCTTGTTGATCGGCGCTCGGCATAGCGATAAAGCCAGCCCTGAACTCGTGGTAGTTTCGAGATCGTCCACATCAAGCATTGGCTCACTGGCCCATAGAACGGGAGATGAGGCAAGCGGACTAAGTAGCATAGAACTGGCTGCGAGTCTTTCAGTGGGCTCCGGGGTCGCCGCATCAAAAAATGGCATGGACGATGCCTTTAGTGGCGAAGTCTCTGGCGTATACTGGCCAGTCCGTTGCTTCTTCAGTGGCCGGGGCGACTGGAAAGACTCTCCATCGTCGGTGTCCGTTGACAAGAAACTCGAGTTGGCCGGACTACTAGTCGGCGTGGACGGGCGGTTCAGAGCAAGAGCTGTGAGATCACGAAGAGCTGATCGTGCAGCACTTGGGTTTGCCGATACGCGAGACCGGGGAGTGAAGAATCGTCTGAACTTCCGGGGTGTGATTGATGGCTGACGACGCTCCTTGCTGTTGTAAGTAACAGAGGGAAGCGGCCCGGGTGGTGACGATGGTAGTTGGTCATTCTCGCTGGATGCTGTGACGGAGATGAGGATAGCTGTGGAGCTGCTTTCTGCCATTGTCTTGCCCTTGGTCTGCGGCACCAGCGTTCGTGAATCGGACAACAAGAAGTACTCGTAGACGCAGCCGTGGGCAGCAACTGGCAATCAAACGAGGCTTTGATAGTCGTGATGGAGGAAGAATCAGGGTTGTGCCAGCTGGAAGTAAAGGATGAGTTGACAGATTGTCCGAGAACAGCCAAAAGGGAAGACGGGACAAATTACGTTTTAGTACGGAGCACATTAAACGCGGTCACGCTGCTGCCCCGGTAATGAAAAGTCGTGTGGCGGGGGAGGAGCAACTCCTGAAGTGCTATGGGGCGTCTATGAAGTGTGGCTTTGGCGAGGCATTGACGCGATGAACACGCGCTTGTGTAAAAAAGTCGCGAGAACTTACAGCAGCAGCCAATCAGCGGAAGCCATCTAAACCCAGGAGCTGTTTAAGCAGGACTGCGCTTCTTTCGATACTAGGCCACTAATTTTCTAATCGGCACTAGTAGGTCCACTATACTTCTTATCTGACTCTGTGATTGGATATTTTCCCTGTACATACTGTATGTATAGTGGGAGGTGACAGAAAAAACGATAAGATAAAAAAAGTCTAGTAAAAAAAAGTTCGTCGACTCCATCCGTCTACATACCTCGATACACACGCTTTCACGTTCGTTCTCCAACTGCCGCTATGGCCGTGCAGAAGAAACACGGCAAGGGCCGCTTGGACAAGTGGTATAAACTTGCAAAAGAGAAGGGTTACCGGGCCAGAGCAGCGTTCAAGTTGATTCAGCTGAACAAGAAATATGGCTTCCTCGAAAAGAGCAAGGTCCTGCTGGATCTCTGCGCTGCGCCAGGAGTACGAGTCTTTCCTTTCTTGCGCTTCGATGCGTTATTCTTCTTTGGATCTAATGCGCGTTGTATAGTCCTGGTGTCAAGTCGCTGCAGAGACCATGCCGGCGAACAGCATTATCGTGGGAGTAGATCTCTCACCGATCAAATCGATTCCGAAGGTCATCACCTTCCAGAGTGACATTACTACGGATAAGTGCCGAGCAACAATTCGCCAACACCTGAAGACTTGGAAAGCAGACACCGTTCTGCACGACGGTGCGCCCAACGTCGGTACTGCGTGGGTTCAGGATTCGTTCAACCAGGCAGAACTGGCTTTGCAGGCTATGAAATTAGCGACCGACTTCCTCATTGAGGGCGGCACATTCGTTACCAAGGTCTTCCGTTCCAAGGATTACAACTCGCTTCTTTGGGTGTTCAACCAGCTGTTCACGAAGGTGGAAGCCACCAAACCGCCGTCGTCCCGGAATGTTTCGGCCGAAATTTTCGTAGTGTGCCGCGGCTTCAAGGCTCCCAAGCGAATCGATCCTCGGTTTCTAGACCCTAAAGCTGTGTTTGCTGAGCTAGCTGACCCGACCCCGAACAACGAGGCGAAGGTGTACAACCCAGAAGTGAAGAAGCGCAAGCGAGATGGTTATGAAGAGGGCGACTATACGCAATTCAAGGAAATGCCGGCCAGCGAGTTCATCCAGACTACTGACCCAATTGCCGTTCTTGGTCAGTACAACCGGCTGTCGTTTGAGCAGCCCAAGAATGGCGACGTGGCCTTGGCTGCCCTCGACAAGCTACCGGAAACGACAGAGGATATTCGTCTGAGCTGTGCCGACTTGAGAGTGCTGAGCCGGAAAGAGTTTAAAGTATTGCTACGGTGGCGTCTGCGAGTGCGGGAGGTCTTTGGGTTCCCTTCGAAGAAGACCGCGGCAAAACCTCTGTCAGAGGAGGTTACGCAAGTGGACACTATGGACGAGGAAATGAAAATCCAGCAAGAACTCCAGGCCATGAAGGAGAGAACGGACTCGAAGAAGAAACGCGAGAAGCGGAAGGAAAACGAGAAAAAGCAGAAGGACATCGTGCGCATGCAGTTGAACATGACTGCGCCCATGGACATCGGCATGGAGCAAGCGGACGCCATGGGCGATGGGTCTATGTTCGCTCTAAAGAAGCTAGAACAAGCGGATGCCCTCAGGAGAATAGCAAAGGGAAAGATGGCGTTCCTGAACACGGACAAGAAAGTGGACCGAGACAGTGGCATTGGATCGTCTGGGGAAACGGACAACGAGAGCGACGAGGAAGAGGACCGGCTAGAGCGGGAGCTGGATGGCTTGTACGACGAGTATCAGGATCGAAAGTCGTCTGCCGATGCGAAATATCGGGCCAAGAAGGCGAGAGAGCGCAAGGGCGACGACGACTGGGAGGGCTTCTCTGGCGAAGACAAGGATATTGAGGACAGCGATGGCGATCTTGAAGAAGACAGCAGCGATGACGATGACGACGATACGGCTGCCGGAAAGCCAACAAAGTCTCTGCTTACTGACCTTGACAACGGACCGGACGAAGAAGGAGGGTTATCTAAACGAGCCAGAAGCTTCTTCAACCAAGACATATTCAAGGATATACCCGGTATTTTGGACGACCCCGTCGAGGACGAGGTAGAGGAGGAGGAGGAGGAAGAGGAGGAGGAGGAGGAGATGGAGGATGAAGAGATGCTAGACGTCGATGAAGGTGATGTCGATGAGGACGACATTTCCAGCAAGGGCGACTCCGGCAAGAAGGAAGCTAAAGAGGAGGTAACTTTCGACGATTTGGAGAGTGAGGATGGCGGTGGCGGTGGTGGGTTCGAGGTGGTGAAGCGCAAAAAACAGGAGACAGATGAGAACGACTGGGCAGAAGAAGACAAGCGGCTTCGCTCTGACGGGCGACTAGGTATGTTGGGTGCCTGTATGCCCTTGCGATGATGGAGATGCAACGAGCTAACAGATGGACAGACATTGATATCATCACGGCGGAAGCTATGACTCTTGCACAGTCGCTGGCTTCGGGACAGAGGCTGAAGCACGATGTCATCGATGATGGATTCAACAAGCATGCTTTCCGCGACAAGGACGGACTGCCGGAGTGGTTCCTGGATGACGAGTCCAGACACGACAAGCTTCACCGGCCGATCACCAAGGCGGGGGCGGACGCAATCAAGGAGAAGATGCGGGCATTCAACGCACGACCGATCAAGAAGGTGCGGGAGGCGCAGGCGCGCAAGAAGTTCAAGGCGGTACAGAAGCTGGAGAAGCTCAAGAAGAAGTCGGAGCTCCTGATTGCAGATGAGGGCATGACGGAGAAGGAGAAGGGCGACACGATCAGCAAGATGCTCAGCAAGGCAGCCAAGAAGAAGCCACACACACCGATGAAGGTGGTGGTGGCAAAGGGTTCCAACCGAGGCATCAAGGGACGGTATGTTGTTCTTTCTCTTTCCCCTCTCTTTGCCGGACAGACGTCTAACTGTGCACAGACCGAAGGGCGTCAAAGGCAGATACAAGCTGGTGGATGCGAGAATGAAGAAGGAGACCAGGGCACTGAAGCGGGTGGCCAAGAAGTACAAGAAATAGGTGGCTGGAGGCGGCATTCTGGAGTAAAATGGCTAGAGCGGACAGTGCATACTGCATGGCAATCTACATGTATCTTGCAACGGTTTTTGGAGAGCATGTTTTGTGTACAAATGCATTTCCCTTCAGACTGCTCGTCTTGACTGCGGCGTGTTCTGGTAAACAGAACGGACAAATGCACTGAGCGGATATAGGGGGCCATTGAAGTCCATGTCGTACCTGGATCCTACAGTCAGCCAAGCACAAATGATAAGTTCTTTCTGGTGGCACTTCTTACCAGTAGTTGACAGCGACGCAGATGCCATCGCCCAGACAAGACTGTGAGACTTTGTGATACCTGGCGAATCAGCAGGGGAAGGCCGAGATGGACTGAAAGCAGCAGGAGGGAAGAGATGGCCAACCACATGGCGGGCAAGTACAACATGTCGCCCGGGTTCAGGGTTACGCGCATGGGCGATGCCAGGGCTGAGTACGGTGTGGTGTTCTCTCCTGGCATGTCCGGATCCCACGTGGCAAAAGGAATGGCGCCGTCCTCGACAGGATGGTCGGGCGACAGTTCGAGGCCGGCCTTGTTTTCGCAGCGTCTGTAAGTGTACGGCTGCAAGGGCTGCTCGTTGACACACGGCTGACACAGCGGAGGCAGCAGAACAAAGTGCTTCTGGCCGAGGACCTGCACGTACACATTCTCGTAGTTGTCCCGGTGCAGGGCTGTTTCCGAGTGTGAGTTGCCTATCCACAGGTTGATGGCCTCAGGCGGCCGCTGCAGGGCGATGCGGGCAAACGGAATGTTCTTCTGCACGTGGTCATACAGCGCGATGTATTCCTGACGCAGATTGTCATTTTCTGGACGTGGCGGTGAGTCGGGAGGGGACTCGACGATCTCTGCAAGGGGGATGGGGACTTACGGGTCTGGGCATAGCGCACTTCTGCGACGGGGTCCAGCTCGTTCTTTTCCTGGCAAATGATGTAGTTGAGAAAGTCAGAGAACGGCTGGTTCTCCTCCCAAGGCTTGGCGAAGACGAGGGCTCCAGCCGGACCGGGCGTTGGTGCGTCGGCGTTTCTATGCAGTCAGCCGGAGGGACTAGGTAGGAGAAGAGACAGAAGAAGAGACAGAAGAGACAGAAGAGACAGAAGAGACAGAGGACAGAACCAGAAAATACCCTTTGGGAGTGACAGCGACGTTGACCGAATGGCTGGCTAGTGCCTCACGCAGAAACGGGGCAGACCAGGTGGTGACGGCCGGCCACAACGAGGCAGCACCCCGAGCTACAAACGGCGTATTGCGGGCAACATAGCGCATAAACTCGAGCGGGCTGGGCTCGGCACCGGGTCCGGGTCCGGGGCCGGAGCCAGGCCGGAGACACGGCTGCTGGTCGGCATAGAGGCTCTCATTCACGTCCTCGCCCAGGTCCAGAAGCTCGTCGATGGTGCTTCCGTTGAGCTCAAAGTAGCTGCTGATCAGCTCTGCCAGCGGGTCGGCACGATCCATGGCGTCAAATGAGCTTCCTCTCGCAGCGACAGCAAAACACAAAGCAGAAAAAAGAGACTTCCACAGAGCAGTAGGCCGCCAGCCAATCAGCAACAGCCTGTGGGGCGACCTCCAACCTCTGCTCTCCCCGGACAGCTTGCCAGCAAGAAGACACATCGTAGACGGAGACTTTTGTCCGGATCAAATCCCACCTTCTTATCTCGTATTACTCGCAATACACAGCAGGTCCCATGTCCTCCTGGCGATTTGGCCTGTCGACAGCCCTCCTTCGCATATCGGGGCCGATCCAGCCTCAGCTGCAAGTCTTTACGCCAGCTCTGCGCCCCATCGCCAATACCGGATCGAAGTACAGCCCATGTCAGATACAGAGTGCTCCGTGCGCGTCTCGTCGTCAGCTCTCAGCAGCTAGTGGCTAGACCGGCCTGGACTCACTAGCGCCCCGTCTTCTTGCTGGCTTTCCCACTATCGGAAACTGCAAGTTTCCCATGCCACTTTCCCACTGTGAATTTTCTCGCCAGTGGCACCACCAACGGCATTTTCCTATATGTGCGCCGCCAACAAATCGTCATATCCAGGCGGCCGCATAACCACTTACTAGCCTCCTCAGCACGCTCCTACACTATTTCCCTCAGAGATATGCAGGTCTCGTCTGCCCTCTGTTGATGCCCCCTGCGTTTCTCACCGCATGCGTCTAGAACTCCTTCTGCCTCCTTTGACACAGCCGAATACATCGTGCATACAGTCTGGTCTCGCAACTTTCACATCGCCATCTTGGCGGCTAAACTACCCGGCCTTGTTGTCCTCCTTCTCCGTCGTCGCAGGACCGCCATGACCAAACGTCGCCCTGTTGTCAGTACCTTTGCTGTTACGTGTCGTCCATATTTACCCTGTGGCGTTGCCGTCGAATTTGGCTGCAAATAACTCGCCCTGTCGGTGGGCTCCTTTGCCCTTCGTCTTTATATATATTCACCCTCCCTCCTATAGCAGCATTCCTCGTCGATCCTTCGGCCCTGGCAAATCTTCCGTCCCTCCTCGCATTTCCCCCTCCCTCTCCCCTCTCTCTCGCCGGTCCTCTTCCTCGTCCATGGCATGCTGATTCTCAGCGATGCTTTGGTATCTCTTGTACCCGTTCCGAGGGTAAGCTTGTCCCCCCCACAGTCTACAGCCCATCCGTCACCCTGCCTGCTTCTCTTTTTTTGCCTGTACGCTGCTGTTGGCTGACGTCTTCTAGGACAACCAATGCGCCTGGACTGGCTCCTGGCCACCCCCTTCGAAAAAGCCTCGCGCATTACGGGGTGTACATTGCCCGAAACGTCGCCACTACTCTTCTCCTCTCTGTGGCCATCACTACTGCCCTCCTCTACCCCATCCCCTTTCTTTACACCAGCGACTTCACCAGCAGCACCTCCAATCTTCCTCGCCATGTCTGGACCAACGCAACCCCGCTCAAGAACGGCATCGCGGTCGAGCCTCACATTGTCATGCGTTCCATATGGGTCCATGGAAGCTACATGCAAGCCCTCAACCGCGACGTTCTCCTGAGTGCTCTCGAGTTACAGGACGAGCTCCTGGGACCTACCAAGAGCTTTGACCCTCGCCGTTCTAATGCACTGGGCAGCCTCGAGATCGACGACCCGTTGAAAGATCTCTCTCCAGAGCAGCGAGACGCCTTTCACATCGCCAATGGGCTCACGAACCAGTCTTGGTTCTTCCACTCGCCCTTGCTCTATTGGTCCGACGACCGTGAGGCCATTGCCTCTGATCCTGACATTCTGGCCACTGTCAATGAGCACCGGAAACAGCCCACGTCCATCAACGTCACGCTGCGCCACTCCCTTACATTCAGCGGCGAGCGCTTCGAAGACCGGGCTCTGGTCGCCGCTGACGCCCTCGTCATCACCCTGGTTCATCTTCGCGACTCTCCCGTCGGCCTCCAGTGGGAACGGAAGTCGGCCGGGCTTGCCTCTCGCCTCAATAGCAAATGGACTATTTACCCCAAAAAGGACGACCACAGCTTACAGAGCCAGCTGTATGAGTTTCAGTTTCTTCCAATGTCCCTGCAGGACTCCCTGATGTTGGCCCTGGCATATACCATAACCTTTGTTTACGTCATCCAGAATCTGTCCAAGCTGCCGGCCATCAAATCGCGCCCCGGTCTGATTCTGACTGTCGTCGCCCAGATCTTCATGTCCATCATGTCTAGCTTCACCGTTTGTGCCATTCTCAATGTGGATCTTTCGCGGATTCCCCGTGCTGCATACCCAATCGTCATCGTCTCCATGAGCCTCGAAAACATACTGCGACTGATCAAGGCCGTCATCCTGACAAACAGCGAAGGCAGTACAAGCAACCGTGTTGGTGAGGCATATGGGAAGACGGCGCACATTGCCCTCGCCAGTGTTGTTGAGCATCTTGTGCTCCTCTGGGTTATTTCCAAACATGTTGCCTCCGGACTGTCGGATTTCTGTGGCTTCCTCGCTATTGCTATCGTCTTTGACTTTATCTATCTCTCCACCTTTTTTCTGTCCGTTCTCAGCATCGAAGTCAGGCGCACCGAACTCGGTGAGGCAATCGAGAAGACTGCCTCAATGCAGCGCCGCCTCCACTCGACGCCATCACAGCCGCCATCTCCAACAACACACGGCCTACCTCGCCCGTCCTGGATTGCTGCTTTCCTGCAAGGCCGTGTTGATGTGACTACGCGCATCGCTGGCACCGTCATCTTGGTGTGCTTTGTCGTGATCGCTCAGTGGCACTTCTTTGGCTTCGAGAATATGGTCCGCGCAGTGGTCCGGCTCTTCACCGTGGCCGCTCCAGCAGGTGGGGGCTACAACATATCTTCCTGGGATAGTGCGTCGCCGCAATTCAGGGAAGTGCACCAAGCACGCAGCCCGGCTTCGTGGCTCCGTCTCCAAGACCAGACAGCGCGCGAAATGAACAATGTGATACGGCCATACGCTTACAGCTGCGTTGCTCGTGTCTACGAGCCACTTGTCTTTGTGATGAATGGCGCCGACCGAATGCCCAGTGTATCTGAGCGTCCATTTCTCCCGGCTGTGTACGACTTTGCCCGCCACCAATGGAAGTCTTTCATGGTGGCCATTCTTGCTGTACCTGCTGCCGTGCGCATATTCGTCAACTATCTCCTGTGGACCGAAGCAGATGAGGCAGACGACCACGTCGAGTCGGCCAACGAGCCTCGTCTCTCGGTCAAGTCGCTCGACCTAGGCCACGCCTTGGATGTCGCCCTGTTGGTGGCATCGTCCGGCGGCTTGGTGGTCTCGGTCGGACTTGACCGACGAATCCGTGTCTGGAACGTGCAGTTCGGCTGCAGGAGCTATCTGCTCACTGATGAAGATGACTCCACGGACGTGCCGTTTCCGGTACTAGCTCTGGCCATCGACGATGACGCCACCTGGCTGGCTATCCTGTCTACGTACATGGTCATGCTCTGGAATCTGGAGACCAAACGGTGGGGTGCAACTCTTCCTGTCGACCTGTGCGGACAGAAGCCAGAGGCCTTCTTTTTCACGCCTGCCCTAAAGGGGACCAAGGTCCCCTCTCTTGTGGTGGTGCGGCGAAACGGCACATTCGCAGAGCTCTGGGCGGATTCCTGCGAGTTGGTGGACCATCCGATCTGCAAAAGCCCGCTGGTTTGCGCCGCGCCGCTTCACTACCGAGCTCCAACAGCACCCTCCGTGTCATCCGAAGAACATTTTGCCATAATTGCAGCTTCACGCAACGGCTGTGTGTATCGGATATTCCGGGTCGGCGACAAGTGGACATCGGAAGGACCAAAGCAGCAGGCGAACAGAGAACGAAGCGTTCACTCTGTGGTGGCACTCGCGCAATTCCCTGCTTATCTGGTTGTACGGACGTGGTCGGTAGACCTCGTCGATCTGCGCACGTCCAACATCATCCACACATTCAGGACCACCACGGCCATCAAGACACGATCCCTGCGCTATCTGTGTTCGAAGAGAAGACAGCTGCAGTTCGGCCCTCCAGAACTGTCCTACTTCAGTCTTGTCTACTCGAGTGCCGGGACAGGACACTGCGCCATACAGACCTATCTGCCGGAGCAGGAAGGCGGATCGATCGCCTTGTTCTCAGACGATGGCCTCACGGGCATACCTGCCAGCTCAGACAGCTCGTGTTGCACGTGGGATAGATCACGGCAGGTAACCAGAGACATTCCCAACCCGGGCAAGTGGGAAGCTCTGCCCAACGGGTGCATCGTCGGCGTACGGCGTCAGGGACAAGCTGTCCCCGACGGCTGCACGGGCAGCCACACTGCTAGCGGTCATGAGACTGCAGGCAGGACAGACGGCAGCCTTCGGCGCCGCGGGCTCGGAGCCCTGGCCGGAACCGTGCCGCCCTCACTAACCGCAGCGACAAGTACAACAAAGACAATGACGGCTGCACCAGCGCCGGCAAGTGGAAGTGGCCCCGACTGCTGGGAGGCCTGGTCGGTGTGGAGCACGCTGGACGACCGAGACGGCGACAGCATTGGCAGCCGGAGCTACGTGACACAGCCGCTGGGAGGAGACCTCGATGACCTGCTTGTGACAGAGCCGGGCCCGATTGTGCAGGTCGGAGCGGGAACGGTGGCGCTGGGCATCGGAACTTCGATCAAGATCATCACGCTGGGCCACGAGCGGTTCGGCAGTGCGGCGGACCTGCTCGGCGCAGAGGCAGAGGTCATGCGGGCAGGCAACGCGAGCGGACGGCGACGCAAGAACCGGCCGCTTCCAAAGGGGCACTTGTAGTCCCCTGCAAGACGCAGGCACAGACGCAGCTGCATGCAGCCCATCTCCACTATCGAATGCTTCAGGGGCAGCTTCCTGGGCCGAGCTGCGCATCTGGAGAGCTTTTCTCACCGCCTCTTACTCCGTAGAACAGCGAGGCAAATTGCAGGGGCCGCGAGCTGAGCGGCCAAGTGCCTTTGCTGCTAGCCGACCACTCAGGCGCGAGAGCTGTCAGGTAGAAATAATAGGGAGGCTGGTCGCGTTGGCGAGCTACTATTATTGGAAGTAGCCTTACATAGTACTCCGTACGAGTACTCTCTCTCTCGGGCGACCGTTGCGCCTGCTGTCTGAGACATTGTCGCCATTTTAGGGCTATGTTGGGCAGAAAACAGCCGCATTCCAACGCTGGAAACATGTCGTGGTAGCGCCCGTGAATTCTCCGTCTTGAAGCATTCCGCTGAGTTTTGTGAGCCCTCGTGGCTTCCCGCGCCATGGAGCCTCGTGCAGCTGATGTCCGGCGATGCTGTGTATGGGGCGAGCAGGGCCAAACCGATTGTGGGTATGCTGTTTTCGTGCTCGTCGTAAAGCGTGGCATCTTGTCTCGTATACCACCAATGTATCTTAAGATATTAAGATATCTTGGATGCTCGTAAACAGAACGGGGTCTCCCGGAAGGAAAGAACGACGGCATCGTGCTTCGGCGTCACAAGCCTGTATCCTCAGCGGAGACCCGCTAGCCCAGGCGAAGACGGCAGGAGCATGTTGTACCTCATCCCTTCCGTATCCTGTACGAGTACTGCGTACAACCAACCCGCCACCACCAAAAGGAGAAATCGCGTCCCAGCACGCGCGCGCGCTCTTTTTTTGCATCCTCTATTTTCTCATGTTGTTATACTTTCTTTTTCGGCCTAGCTCGACGCTTTTCTCCCCCAATGCAACAATGGCCATGTTGCCTGCATCCTCGTCCTGCTCCCCCTTCTTTTCCTCCTCTTTTGTTCTCGCCCTTCCGTTTTTCTATTTGCTCTCCCATCTCTCCAATCGCTATTCTGCAGCTCCCCAGCCGCCATCCTTTCCTCCTATTCGACAGCCTTTCCGACACTGGCGCATGCCAATCACGGAAGCACAGCGTACCTTTACGAGTACTATCTCGTACTCAATACCAAAAAAAAAAAAAAAAATGCTGTCTTCTTGACTGTGCTCCTTGCGCTCTCTCGCCCTCGCCGGCCCGCGTACTTGCATCCACCAACCGGTTTGCCGGGATTGCTGCTGCAGTGCAAGCGACCCCATCGGCCGACCGATCCTCGTTTCCTCTCTTAATCCCCGTTCGACGTTGAATGGTTCACTGCAACTCCAACGACGCTCTTCTCTCAATGCTTGATCCTCTCCCGCCCTGCTGTCCCTCTGATTTGCCCCCCTTTCTATCTCTGCACCGTCTCCTCTGACAGGGAAAGGCGTGAGGACGTGCGGCCGGGCAAAGCGGCCGAGGCCCACTGCTGCAGGTGCGTCGGTGCATCGGTGCATCGACCCTGTATTGCCCACAAGAACGAGGAGGGCCTGAAAAAGCCAGACCTTTGCCAGCAAAGCGACCTACCAACCAGGCCACAGCCCAATTGCTGTCACTCCTGGCCTGTGGGTCTGGCCAGACCATCCTGTTCGGGTGTGATTTTTCGTTTTGTTTTCGTCGACCTTTCTGCTGCAATTGTTTGCCTCCTTTTCGTCCTGTCGTGTTTACAGTCTCCCTTCTCTTCCCCTCCGTGTTCTCCGTCGAGGACCACCCGGGTCTGGCTGACAAGGCCGGCCAGGTAGAATTGGATGGTCAGCGGAAGCTGACCGAAGAGGCATTCGGAGACAAGTAGAGCAAAGAAAGGTCACCCTCGGAAAGTGTGTGTGCATGTGCATCTACGGAAGCAAGGCTGTTGTTGTCCGTCCTTCTTCTGCGTTGGCCCGAAGCTGCGCGCTGACAATCCGGGCGCAATTGGCAACTGGTGCATGAGAAAAAGAGCCTTGCCAACGCATCGTGCAGCTGGCCCAGGAAGTGGAGGAACCCAGACAAGAACCGGGAAGGGAACGTCGTAGGGCGGCCCTCCCATTCGTCTGACCGGCCGCCACCGGCACTCGACATAAACAACAAATACCACGCAGACAGCACATGCAACCACGAACCCTAGAGTCGCCAATTGCATCTCTCGCCCGTGCACACAGCTGTCCGGCTTGCCCAGAACCGGTCGCTTTTGGCCTTCTCCTCATTCCCTTGTTGCATGGAACCGACCGCTCGTCGCATCTTCTGCACGTTCTCTCACACGACCCCAGGCTAGCATAGCAGTACAACCTCGTCCCCACGAACATCTCCACCACCGCACTGTCCTGTAGCTCCGCCGCGCCTACATACGACGTACGGAGCACATCCACAGAAAAAGAATCCCGAAGAAGCAGCGGAAGTCACGACTCGAAAAAGAAAGTCGGGGCCATAGGGCAAACACGCGATCGGCGACCGGCTCTGTCCACATTTGTTCCTGCACAGCAGAGGAACTCCCCAGCTGCAGAAACGAAACGTCTGGGACCGCAGGCCCCCATTCATTCCCGGAGCGCATATGCAGCTTGTGGTACCTTGTTTCGTCCTGCACCCTCCGCTGGCAATTCCCCTTCCACCTCTTTCCCCTTCTCCTGTCCGTTCCAAACAACAAGCGCAGAACGCGACTTGGACCTCCTTCCCGTCATCATCCAATGGGCACGGCCCGATACGGCCAGACACTCACTCCGGCTGCCCGTCTTCCTGCCCTATAGCTGCTCCTGCTAGCATTCGCCTTTTTCTGCCACGTCTAGCTTGGTTGGTCCCGTTTGTTTCTATCGGGGGCTTTTCCTTACTCGCTCTTCTGCCTTTGGCCTTCTGCCGATCGAGTCAGCCTCACCATCGTGGCGTTTGATTTTGCCTTTGGGACTTTCGCAACTACCTTCGCGGACAATATATTTTCTCCTCCTCGCCGTTCCCCACCATCTGTATATACAACGACTTCGGGTCCCTACCAACTCCATGGCGCTATGCTTATGCTCGATATAAATAAGCCGACCTACAGCCCCATTCCCTTCCCCACGACGCTGGTTTCCACAGCCCGTCTTGCGACCTGCTCGAGACGGTCTCATATGGGCCTTGACCGCGTGGCATAATTATAATAACCCGACAACCAGTTTTGCGCTTTACCCCCTCCTTCACTCCACCCCTCATCATGGCTTCGTCCGAGGTCGACCAGAAATTCCTCGGCAGACTTGCCAAGGCTGTTGAGCATGACAACCCGTTATTAGCATCAATGCTGTTCAAAATCCTCGGTCTGTCTGTCAACCTTTCCCAGCAACTTGTGCTGGCCCGGAAACAACGCCGACGAGATCAATCGATATCGCCACAGACGCTTGAGCTGTACTTCCACATTATATGGCTATCGCGTGAGGGGCTCGTCATGCTCGAGCAATATGTCCTTCCGGTTGTGGGTCAGTACGTCGAGCTCAAGGTTCTGGCCTACAAGCTGCGCGCCTCTTTTTATCACATATTCGTCCTGTTCTACAACCAGCCGCCCGTCTCTATCATGGGCCTGTCCACTCCCGAGATCGCCGGCTCGTCGTCGAATGAGCCAACGCCACCCCGAGCCGACAAGGGCAAGGGAATTGCCAGAGATGACGACGGATCCAACGAGCGCTTACCTATGCAACCCACCTATCCTCACGAAGGCGGTCCCGTCGGCCCGCCACCCGGTTTTGGCCCTCAACCTCCTGCCGCATTTCTACTTCCTCCAAAGGACTACTTGCCGGTGGCCGACGAGTATTTCCGATATGCAGTGGCTCTAGCCGAGAAGCTGCTCTGGGGCTCGCACACATTGCGTCTTTCTGTGAAGACGGAGTATTCTGCGTTCTTGTACGAATGCAAGCACGATTTCGAAGGCAGCCGCAAGTTGGCCAAAGACACAATATCGGATGTGTACAAGGCCACGGAGGGCATCGACAACGACATGTTCAGTGATGCATGCGAACTTGTCACAGTGCTGGGCAAGATGATGAAGCGAGGCCTCATCACTGGCAGCTCGTCTCGAACGAAAACCAGCGGCCTCCCAGGCCAGACTTCTGGGACTGCGCCACTACAGCCCCCAAGCACACAGTCAATGTCCACGCCTCCGCGGACAACCGTGCCGCCACCTATGCCACCCAGCACAGCTGCCTCTGCGCAAGCGATACATCCAGACAACATGCCCGAATTCATATAAAACGGACCGCTGCTATGGGCTTGCAACTTTTTTGAGCTTATAAAATATATGTGGTTGATTTTGTTTCCGGTCTAGAACGGTTGGGCTAGGTTTGCATTCTAGATTGCATCAGAGGAGTTTGTTGGGCATTTTGGCTTTGCCATAATTCTTATACCTTCTTCATCGCTTCTCTTGCCTGTGTACTTTTAGCTAAAATGGGGGCTGCAGTCGACAACGACTTGGAACGGGTTGATATTTTGGGGTTTCTCGAGGGCTTTTGTTCCGCTACATACATGTTTTGGCTTTTGCGTTCTTCCTTTTCGCTGTTCGTCAACAGGTCTGACCTTGATCGACCAATACCCCCATGCATTAGGCATATCCCGCCTTCTTGATTGAAATCACAACCATGGCAGTTCGATGTGCTACAGTATAGCCCTCGCTGCTGCATTGTCAATACCAACCCTTTCCAGCCTCTCACCCATCTCGCCACCTTCAAACGACACATTTTTACTGGCCACCAGCGGTGTTTTCTGCCGTGTCTTTGAGCACTTTCAAATCCACCATCCTCCCGGTCTCGTTATAGAATGCTGCCTGCAGGTCTCGCCACCTGTCTGTGACGTGTTGCGCGTGCAGGCGTCCGAGCAGGACCAAATCGCTAGCCGTCCAAGTCAGCGTCTGGTCAGCGGTGCCCTCGGTGTCCGCTGTCGCACAACCCCAGTCATCGTTGTTTGCAGTACCTGCACAGGCCTCGTTGTTATCGCCGTCGTCCCATTTGATGCCCCAGTTATCGATCTGATCGTTGTTTTTGTCGGCCGCCTTATCTTCGCCTTCGGCATCATTCACGTTGTTACCAGCGGTCGGTTCCATATCAAGCCACGGGGCCGAGTCATATCCACCATCGTTCTGGACGTTGGCCCCCTCAACAGTTGCTTCACCTCCATCCTCCTGCACATCAACATCAGGAACAGAATGAGCGCCCGCCGGAGGGTAGGGTGAAATCGGTAGTGACAGGTGAGGCTGCCAGTAGCCAGCCATCGGAGGTGTCATATGTGGGTAGGGATAAATTGGATACGGGGGATATCCATAGGGATATGCCGGGTAGGAGTGGTAGGAGTAGGGATTAGAATGGGTGTCTGCAATTTGTGACAGATATGGGGGCATGTTATGGTCGTTGCGATGGAAACTGGGGGCAAACTGGGATGGATAGGCGCCAGACGAGGCCAGGAAGTCTGCACGCAGATCGGACCCGAGAAGAGGATGTGCTGCATCCTGGAAAGTCGGCATCACGTTGCTTTCCACATCGACGGGATCTCCATCGACTGCCCCGATGCTCTTGTTTGCGTTGTCTGCTTCAGTCTGTGCTTTTGGTTCTGTGCCGACTTCATCGTCTGCAGGAGCAGTGGCAGACGAGGGCACTTGCGACTCGTCTTCTTTGGCGTCGCCATCTTTGGTTTTTTGTTCTTCGGTGTCACCCCCAGTCTCGTTCTTCTGTTTCTCCGACTTTACCTTTGATCGTTTCTTTTTCTTGTCTCTCTTACAGGCAAAAGCCATCTCTGCGTCGCTGCCACAGTCTCTGCTGCTGGCATCTCCCTCAATTGAAGACAGGCTCACGTGCTGTCTGCATACAGGACATCGCATAGCTTTCAGGCTTGGCTTCCTGTGCTTCGTCTCTCTTTTTTCAGTCTCTGCACCATGTGAGCAGTGACAGTCATCTCGACGGTATCCATTGGGATGAGAGTGGCGACGCTGTGACCGTCTGTATGAACTATGGCGACGTCCCATGCTGCTGCTGTCACTGTCACTGGCACTGTCGCTTTCGGATTCGTAGTACTTCCTGGCACGGAACTTTTTGTGCTTCTTATCTGCTCTCTCCTTCACAGCGTCTGCCAGTGGGGGATCAGGCTCTACCGGTATCACAGGTTCGTCTGGAGGAGGCGCTTCAGGCTGCGCTTCTTCCACGATGGGAAGATCCTCGATGACAGGCGGAGGCTGTGTGTTGCTCTCTTGTTTTTGTCGCTTCTGACGGCATCTGCGATCCTTGACCAGTAGAGGTCCGCCCCAGAGTAAGTTAAGCGGCTTGAGGCGAAAGCCAGACATATTGTACTCGCCAATGGCAATCTTCTTTTTGGACATCGTGTTGCTCGAATGAGAAATACTGTCGGGTTGATTCCGACTTGTTCTGGCAAGAAATTAACAAAACGTCTGGGGATTTTTAGATCGGCAGAATACGTTTTATTACTTGTTCTTTTGCAGTCTTATATTCGACTACAATGGGGCTTCGGGCGTATTGAGGCGCATTGGGGCCTTTTTATTGTATGACTGAATAGCCAGTGAAGCTGACCAACGAAGCTACAATACAAAGCACAAAGCCAAGGTCCATCCCAATCGAGTACAGGAGAATACCGAGCAAAGTCTTACGACAAGCTCAGACTCACAGCTATAACCTAGGGGAAAAAAATACACATGTGTATGCATAAACGCTAGTCTGCGACTTCGGGTCCAGAAGCGATGCAGGCGACACGAGAAGCCAGAAAAAAAAGAGACACATCGACCGTAAAGGCTACTGAAGGCCTCGTTGCTCACCGGTACTGGGAATCGAACCCAGAGCCCGAGAATGAGAATCTCGAATGTTAACCGTTACACCATACCGGTAATAGGGCCTTTTCTTATCTGCCTTCCCCTTTGTTTTGCTCCAAGAGGTGGGTTACAGGGACGAGTGTCATTTTTGGAGGAGGGCTGGGGAAAAGTCCCAAGGAGGAAACTGCGAGTGATGACGAGAGACGACAGAATGGGAAGTCACGATGTGAGCATGTCGAGTAACATTCGTTGACTAGCCAACAAAGTAAACAGAGGAACAGGGACGAACAAAACGCCGGCCTGTCATTTGTCAGGCCCTACCTCACGTCCCAGGGGCGGGATTCTAGCCTGTAGATTCCTTCTCCTCCTCCGTTCTGCTGGTGCCTGATGACGTGCTGCAGAGCCAACAGAAGGGGCGAAACGACTGCATTGTTGGCAGCACAGGCAGGGCCTTGGATCGTGATGTCACTCCCAGATCACGATTACGGTCATGGGTGGAGTCACGGACTTTCAACTTCGCAAGCTACTCGTAGCTAGTAGTCGTGTTGGGACTGGCTATTGCCACAAGGGCAGCTTTTGGAGTTCACATGGGGATGTTGCCAAGGCATATGCTGCAATACATCAAAGCTATATAGAGTACCTCAATTGCTAATGACATCATACGTGTCTCAGAAATTACGTAAGGAGGCCGCCGTAGTAGTAACGAGACAGTCTATTTCATTCTCAGGCTTCTCGCGCAAGATGCTCTACGTCATTGTGCCACATGTAATAGGCCAACGGAATATTTCGTAAGCAGCCAACTGTAAACAATACTCTGCCGGCGTCTGGCTACGCCTTGAAAGCGAAAACAGGAAGTTCCAACGTAATGGTCAATTATCAGCCCCAACGAATGTATCATCTCATTGTTCTCATCTTCCTCTTGCTCTTTCTGTTCATTCCCTATATTCCTAGCATCCAATCATTAGTCCGAATTCGTCCCCACTCATATGTATGGACTAAGAGGCATAATGCCAAGTACTTTCAATCTGTCCGAGCTATATCATTTTCTTATTGTATAAGACTGTCCAAGGAGAGGGGAATTCAATATTCTTTAGAACCGGCCTGCTACGTAATAGTCTGGCTACATCGAGTCCAGCTGGTGACTGGGCCGAAGAGTCGTGACGTCAAGGCATACCGATGTTCACATGATCAGGCAAGCAATACGAAAACGTCTGAAGTGCTCGTCACAACCGTGAAATGTTGGAACAAAATCAGGTATATAAGGTAGCTTTCCCCTCTTGTTCTTCAAATATTGTTTTATCCTTCAACACAAGCACTCAAATCCCACAATTAAACAATCCAAACATATCTAATATATTTCTTTAAGCAACCACTACCTTCTCAATGGATACCATCAAGCAGGCTGGCAACTTTGTGTCTGACAAGATCAGCAGTACGTTCGCTCGACAAAATCCCACTGTGATATGGTACTAATGATAATACAGGCACCACCGCTGGTACCGCCAAGGAAGCCAACAAGATTGTGGCTAGCGACAGCAACCAGTCGATAGGCACTCGGTATGTCGAGACTCTCGACGAAGCATTGGTACAATAAACTAACAAACGAAAAGTGCTCAAGCCGGTGTCGATGCCCTGAAGAACAAGGCCACGGAGACCAAGCACGACGCCAGTGCCGAGGCAAACAAGCAGGCTGCTACGCACTAAAGCTGTATAACGCTCGGTTTAAGCCAGAAAATTTGGCAAATATAGTTTCGCGATAACTGGACGGTACTTGGACAGTGACATGTAGCATCTGGAACCAAATATGTAATTATCGATTGTTTCCAAATACCTGATGATGTTCATATATTGTTGTATGCACAGTGGGTGGTGACTTACATTGGTCAGATTAATTGCGGGTCGAAATAAGCAGCCGTTGGGCTAAAAGTGGAAAGCTGTTAAATGACAAAAGTCAAAATTTGAACGTCGGGCAGCTCCGCGAAAAGTACAATAATATCTTAAACCATGTCTGCCAATTGGGCCAGCATCGTTTCGGCATTGCCGGCGGATCTGTTTGATCAGACAACTCTCATTTCGCTGGCTTCGACAGTCGCCATTTTGGCCGCCGCTTATGGCGCGTCGCGTTTGGCGCTTCCAGCAACAGCATCGACGTGCTGCCGTTCCTTGTTCATCTGGCACGCATTTGACGCGCTCATCCACTTCGTGCTCGAGGGTAGCTACCTATACCATTGCTTCTTCAGCTGGATCCCAGCGACCGACCTGGCCTCCGAGGGCTACTACGTGATTCAGCCTCACCCGTTCCTGGGACATGCCGACCGGATCTACGGTCCCCAGGCTAGCAGCCAGAACCCCTTTGCACAGCTGTGGATGGTGTACGCACGCGCCGATCGGCGCTGGGCGGGCGCCGACCTGGGCGTTATCAGCCTGGAGCTGCTGACTGTTCTTGTCATGGGCCCGCTGTCCTGCCTCGTGTGCTATGATCTGGCACGAAGCCGCTCGCGGGCCAATGTGTTGATGATTATTATTGCGACGGCCGAGCTATACGGTGGTTTCATGACATTCTGTCCCGAGTGGTTGATCGGCAATGCCAACCTGAACGGCAGCAACTTCATGTACATGTGGATATACCTGGTCTTCTTCAACATGCTGTGGGTTTTCATCCCGCTGTATGTGATGTACGTGGCTATTGCGGAAATCTCGGACGCGTTTGCCGTACAGGCAGCTCAAACTGAGAAGAAGAAATTGAGATAAGGTTCGATCAACGAGAAGAATGAGGACGGTATGGAGAGACCGGGCCTGTTATATAAGCCTTGTATAGGCAACTTGCATCTGCAAATAGAGAAAGTTAGTTTTAGCTTAGTAGATAGAGCTAGAGCGTCTGAAGTTCATCCAAACCATACGCGGCAATTTGCCAAACATTCATGATCTGCAGAATGCGGTGATCTCAAGTTTGTGTGGATAGAGGCAGACCGCATGCAGGATTGCCAATTCAAATCACGTTCTCCTAGACATGTCCCGAAACATAGAGGTAAATTGGGACAGCCCTTTGTTTCTCAGAATGCGTAAGGAGACATATGGTATTGACCTCTTTAGCAGGTGGACCTAAGATCTGCAGCGTAAATCTGAATGCCCTCTCTCTCTACTCCTCTCGTAAGATACAGGGAGGTTTGGTGGAGGAATGCCAGGGGTACAGCAAGATAGGTTTCTATCTGTGTCAGAAGCGATAGTAAGATATCTTACCTTAATTGTACTCCGTGTCTGACAAATACCTGTTCTCCTGCCACGGGGTAAATTGTCCGAGTCCCGTTTTTAAGTGCTGTTTCTGCAACAGGATCCACTGCGTTGTCAGAACGGGGCTCATACGAAAAGGAGGCCTCGAAGCGCCCGTGTGTGGTGAAAAAAGCAGATGCATCCATAACAAATCCCGAGATTTTGCTTTAGGATAGCACGAGAATTTCTTTTGGGGTTCGTATATGCCTCTAGTACCGGCTTATTTTCAAAAGCTTGTATGTGCCACTGTGTAGCCTTGCCCTTAGCTGATCTGTTTGAATACCGAGTATGGAGTTGATCATATTGAAACCGAACAGTCATATGAGAGGCCGGATGGTCGGTCCCGTGTCCACCACGACCGGAACCTTTGCAAAACAGAGTCGTTACAAATTGAATTGACGATAATGAGCTCCGTTCCCAATGGACGGGACTGTTCGCGACCTTTATTGCCCCCGAATAAATGAACTGATTTTCCCAACCTACATTCGGTAATAACAAAAGACAAATAAGAACCAAGCGGTGGCTTTCCAAATTTTCTTACAAAAAGCACGTTTTCGATACGCAGTCAACTTATGGGCAGTCTAGAGCAGCTACAAGGTAAAGCCTCCTCCTGCTTGATCTCCGCTATCTCTTTTCCACAGCCACTTCTGAGCTCTTCGGACAAACGCTGTGTCCGAGTCTGCGGCCGAGCTGCTCCGCATTGGATCCTGACTGTCTATTCGCAGCTGAACGACAAGCGACGCTGTCTGGCTGCTGCCATAAAATGCCAAGCTTTGCTGGCCATTGCTTTCGGAGGCTTGGGCAAATGCTACACATTGCAGCTAGGCTGCAGCACGGCAGCTAACAGGCTTCGCTTTTCGCTGCTTAACCAGGGGCATTGTGTTGCATTTTTCTGTAGCAGAGTTACAGCGGGCCTATCGGCTATGGTTATCTCTAACAAAAGAAGATATTTATACTTGACAAACACGAGCGGAATGCTGCTGGCGTTTGATCGCTACAGGGATTGGGGACTAGTCCAAATACGGATTTGTGCATGATAGCTTGGCCTCTCCTTCCCTCCCGGCTGGGTCCTCCTTGCGGCGCAACGCTCTTGCCCTGAACAGGGGCGACCGTTGCGAAACCTGCACGTGTTACAAAAATGCTTCATCTTCATCGTAGTCTCAATGCCTAAAACCCAATTCTCTGACCGGATCAAGCTTTTCCATGTTCACCCCCGTCACGATGTATTACGCCATTGCCTCACCATCGACCATAGCCTCTACTCCCCGGCTCCTGGCTCGTGACAGGGGGCTCGATCTCTGGCTTTCCTCGTCAAACCCTGATAGACACGTTCTAATGACCGCCGAGTCTAATCAGCATCATGGCCTTGTTGGGTGCCGAGGAAGCGAAGCCCCTGGATAGGATTAGTTCACGACGGCTATCAGGACGTCAGGGTCGACGACCACTAGGCCAAAGCGAAGTGTTCTTGGATCTTAGTACGTCGTGTGGCCCTTCTTTATCTATTCTACCCGCCATGAGGCTCTCACCCCTGCCGGCCTCAAGCTATCTCCACTCCGATACCGACGCAAAGGCGTTGCATCTGCAGTGCCTCCATCTGTGGTAGGATCGCTCTTCCGCGCTTTCGCTGAGGCCCTGTTTCCACCGGTCCGTGGTTCGAGCCCACGACCGGCCTCATTCACGAGGGTGACAAGCTGCACGAACTGGCCCTCTGTCGAGAGACACGACCCTTGTCCCTTGTCTGAATTCTGGCTAATCGCCCGGCTCTTCCGCTAGAGAGCCTTGGTGTCTCTTCGTTGCCACTTTCACTCTCGGTTTGCTTCCTATCTTCCGTCCTCCACTCTCCACTCCTGCCAACGGCCGTTCGCCTGTTCGAAATGCCCAGCCTCTGTGCTTTTTGCTTCTACTATCCACTCTCCGTCCTTCTCTGATCCTCGCCCTCGCGTCTGCCCTTTCCCTTTCTCACCTCCCCGCTTTCGTCGTCTTGCAGAACGCATCTCTCGACAACACCCACGTGGATTCGATGACTTGACCGACGACACGGGCAGAGAGAAGGCCCATCCGCAACCGGCTCTTCGCCCCTCGTCCATTCTCTTCACATTCTTTTTCTTTGCCTGCGTGGAGTCGTCTCGTTTGACTCTTGCAGTATTTTCCCAACACTACCCGCTAGACGGCTTCACTTCTTCGCGCTTGCGCACACATCTCGATATGGCTGGCCAGGGGATAGGCGCTGCGGCCACATGGCTAATGACGCGGGCAGCTCAATCCTCATCGACGATTTTAAACGAGTCAACGATCCCTGACTATTCGGTCTATGAGGCAGTCTCGTCCAACACAACATCGACGCAGATGCTCATCAACGAGCTCAAGTTTGCTGTTGCCAAGTCTGTCCGCACATCTACCATCATATTGGCAACCTTCAACGCCATCGCGGCGTTTGCAACGGCCTGTGGTATTCTCTACGACGCATACGCAACACGGAGGGTTCGGCAGCACTATAGGACGAGGTACGACAAAGTTCAAGAGGAGGAAGGACGACAAGGCCGGCATGCTAATACTAGGTGTAGCGCCCGTCCGTCTTTTCTACAAGCTGCAGATACCTACCCGTTGATCTTGTCTTTTGGCATCACAATCCAGGCGATTGCCTTTGCCGTTGCCCAAGCCCAGGGCCTCACGAGCATACTCAAGCTGGGCTGTGCCATCATTTCTCAATTTGTCTTTCCAGGTATGTCTGTATTCGCCAAATCGCTTCGCCAGAACCAGCTCTCACACAGACATCTATCTAGCGTTGTTTCTTGTTCCTTATATACAGCTTGTGTTTTCGCTCGAGATTTCGATTCGCGGACTGCGCAAGAAGCCGTTCCCCGCGCGAGGGAAATTCACGGTCACCATCTGCCTCGCCATCGTGTGTATGCTGGTGCTCATGAGCTTTCTTGTTGCAGACTTCAACCGGGCGCCTGATTTCTGTTTCGCCTCTCTCTTCTGGTTTATCGCCGTCTACTCAAAGGGAAGCTTTGCGGCATTGCTGGCCATCGACGTCATCCTGGTTATCTGTTTGATCATTCTCTCGGTGCGGCTCACGCAAAGCGCCGAGATTGAGACCTCGGAGCGGGTTGCAGCCTCGCGCATGGTCTACTATCTGGCGCTGGCCATTCTGTCCAATGTGAGTACAGGCTCAGTTCCACCGCCAAGTGTCCACGGAGCTGACGTTGCAGACCCTCCTTCTTCCCTTCTTCTTCTCTCTGGGTTTTATCAAGCACAGCACAGCGGGGGCGCAGGCGCTCAATTGGTCCATGGTGGCATCGGTGGTGGCCAATCTGTCCGGCTTGACGACTGGTGGCCTTCACCTGTTCATGCGATCGGCCATCATCTCGACCATCGGGCCTGGCGACAAGGCCAGCGAATACGACCGGCAATGGATGAAGGACCATATCCGGCGATACAACGCGAGCGACCCCGACTTTGCAGGCCACATGATGGGGCCGGTCAGCAGCGCTGTAGATCTGCGCCATATGCTGGGCGATGCCGGTCCGATCAGTGGCAGCCGCGACGATAAGGACGTGGAAAGCGGGATGCGGACGGCATACGGCGACTCAGCCCCACGACCCGATCCTCTGCGCTCGAATGCGTTCATTCCGTCGCGTCTGACCACAACTCCGGCAACGGCAACATTGGCTGCAGTGGCCGCAGCAGCTGCGGGCGCGTCCATCCGTGTCCCTGAGCCGGCGAAGATGCCTGCCGCAGTGGCAGAGACGCGCCCATCGCACTCTTCGCTGACACAGTGGTTGACGGCAGCACTGTCGACAGCGTCAAACATGAGAGCATCCGCCATGTCCGACACGAAATCGCTCCTGCTGCTGCCGGCAACAACGTACTCGCCAGGGCCGGCGAAGGCGACAAAGACAGACAACAACAACCGCCCGGACTTGGGCACGTTGAAACCGCCGCCTTCGATGAGCAAGCTCCTCTCTGGGCGGCACCGCCGGGACTCGTCCATGGTGTCGACGGCGACAGTGCAGATTGGGCTGCGGCTGTCCAACATGGCGGATCTTGGTCTGGTGCCGACGGACACGCAGATACTCGACAGAAAGGTGTACACGCTCGACGATGCCAGCGGAGACTGCCAGCCCCAGACAGGCGGGGGACTGCTAGCCCCAGGCAAGGCTGAAAGGCAGTCGGGGATGATACCGATTGCAACGGATCTTCCGACCCAGCGATGTCTGCCTGTGCGGCGGCCGAGTCCTTTGGCAAGCATGGAGCTAGCGACAGTCACGGATGGGCGGATAAAGACACTGTCTCCGGTGTCGCGACTCGTTCTGGGAGGCGGACAGCAAGAGCCGTGTGTGGACGAAGCGGAAGACGTGGCAGACACGTTTACGGATGCCAGCGAAGTGGTGCTCAGCTCGGCAACGTATGTGCCAGAGAGCCCGACCAAGACGAAGCTGGCCAGTCCTCGAGGGGTTGGCATGGCTGCGTTGCCGTCGCGGAACAACAGCACCAAAGCACGGACAGAGGCAATGATGAGCCTGACGGGCCAGAATCCGAAAGACAAGACTGTCGGCGACTGGATCTGATGGGATCTTTTGGGCGACTCGTTCTTCCCGTTTCTTCCAGCTGCTCGCCTCTTATGAGAAACGACTCTTTATTGTATTTTTTTGTGTATATCGTCTTTCCCCATGACCCTAAAGGGAGGAAGCTGAATAGACGGACGCTTTTCGAACCCACGTTCCCTCCTGTCGACTGGGTGATTTCCTATGTCTTTTCTTATGTATTTAGTTGGTTTCTCTGCCTCAATGAGCTTGTATTTCAGCATGGAAAGGCGTTGATGGAGATATGGGACTTCCTGTCTCGTCAAGACTTGTATCACTACACTTGCACCCTAAGAGTTACCTCTGAACTTGCTTGCAAAGTTCTCTGGATTTATAGCCAATAGTGCTCTTCAGGATTGTATTCCATGCAATACTTGTGCATACCTCTTTTGCCTTTTCGTTTTCTCACCTCTACACGTGACATTGCTGTCCATTGGCTCTCGCTCAGTCCATCCTCCCAAAACAAACTCCTTCAATGATGCAGACCGGAAACTCCCGATTACGTAAGCGAATGCAGTAGATGTTCAAATCGCCAGTTGTCGTCGCTGCCATCGGTCAGGTTTTCTTGGCGGCAGCCTGAGCCAGCTGTGCATCGAGGGCAGCCTGGAGGAGCAGCCACTTTTCCCAACCGGCCTGGGCGGCGTCTTCCTCGGCGGCGAGGTCGCGTATGCGCAGCCAGCGGGCGGGCGGCAGGGCGATAGCCCAATGGAGGAGGCCGCAGCGGCGAGCGAGGGCGGTAGCGACGAACCAGGCGGCGCCGACGACGAGGCCGGCAGCGAAGCCGGCGAGGACCTGTTTGGGGGTGTGGTAGTGGAGGTAGACACGGCTCCAGGCGATGAGCATGGCGACGACAAAAGCGGCGGTGCTGGTGGCGACGCGTTCAGCGAGCGACCAGACAGACAGACGGGATTGTTGTTGGCGATGCTGCGGCTCTGTTCTCCGTGCTTGTTGTCCGCGGTAGCGCACCAGCAGAAAGAGGGCAATCGTGACGGCCCAGTAGCCGGCGAACTGGGCGTGGGAGCTCGGCATGCCGTAGCCACGACGGAAGGGCAGGTGGTGCAGCTGGCTGTTGTCGACATCGTCGCTGCCTGGCATTACGGGCACGCCTAGGGCTGAGTGGTGGTGGCGCGGGCGTTCCTCCTTGATCAGACGCTTGAGCACGAGGTTGACGGCCTCGCAGCCGATCTGGCCGGCAAAGGCCAGGGCCACTTCGGCTTCGCGCGTGCTCCAGAGTAGGGTGGCGTAGACGATGCAGAGGCCTTGAGGCACGAGGGCGAGCCAGGCGCAGATGTATGAGATCGGGTCATCTGGGTTCTGCGGCGGTTAGAGGAGGGGGGAGGAGAAGCGGGGAGGAGGGAAGGAGGAGAAGAGGAGAGGAGAAGAAGAGGAGAGGAGAAGAGGAGAGGAGGGGAGGGGGGGAGGAGAAGAGAGGAGAGGAGAGGAAGAGGAGAGGAGAAGAAGAGGAGAGGAGAAGAACAGAAGAAGAGGAGAGGAGAAGAAAAGGAGAGGAGAAGAACAGAAGAAGAGGAGAGGAAAAGAGGAGAGGAGAAGAAGATGACGAGGAAGACGGCGAGCAGAAGACAAGATGGAACGACGTGACACTCACATAGTAGACGTGGCTGATGGACAGCGACGCCAGGGGCGCCGGGTTGGCCATGCAGAAACGTCCAGGGCGTGGAGAGGATCTTGTTGTGGTCCGGATGGTTGGTAAGTTTGTGTCTGGGAGGGGATTCACATGAAAGAACAGCTCTCTGTGGACGTGGTGTACGTGTGGCTGTGTACGTGTGGCTGTGCAGCTGTGGCTGTATGTGGCTGGCTGTGGCTGTGCCGCCATGAATTCGTCTATCTACGGAGTACCCCTACTCCCCTCTTCTATCTACCCTACTCCTCTTCCATCAGCTGTTCTCCTTCGTCCAGCAGGTTGGTCACCTTGCGGAGGTCCTGCACCAGGCTGCGGCCGAGTCCGACCAGCAGCAGCTTTTCCGCGTTGGCCGGCAGGCCTAGGTACGTGGGTGGTTCGCGTTCGGGCAGGCGTTGGATCCAGGCCATGCAGTCGGCCAGGGCGGTGCCGGACGGGACGACGAGGGCGTCGGTGTCGGTGTCGGTGTCGGTGTTGGCGGTGTCGGCGGTGTCGGCCGTCAGCAGCAGACGGTGCCCAATATCGTAGGCGGCCGGGCTGAGGATGCGGTCGACCAGACGGGCGAGCAGGGCCCAGTCGGCCTCGTTGTCAATCTTGCCGCCGTACGTCTCGGTGACGAGCTGGCGGATCATGGGCCAGGGGATGTTTTGGGGCGCAATGTTGGAGCGCTGGCCGGCAGCGGCAGCCAACCAGACGTCGACGACAAAGGCCGAACACTCGTAGTCGCTGTCGTTGAACTCCCAGAAACCCTGCCAGCCGAGCGTGGGGGCATAGCGGAGACGTTCCTGCACGACGGCGTGCAAAAAGGACAGCAACAGGTACAGACGCGTCCGCTCGGCCGGCGGCCGCACACAGCGCGGCGCCAGTGACGCCAGCGAGTCCTTCATGTTGGCCCGCACGCCCGCCGGCTGCTCGTATAGCAACACGCGCGAGGCTCGCAGCAGGTTCACCGGGATCCGCGGACTTGACTCCATCGACAAGAACAGCCGGAAGTCGGCGTGCGGGTGCAGCGTCTCCATCCGCTTCTCCAGCGACTGCAGCCAGGTCGGCGCCAGATGCACGTTCTTCACCAACACCCAGGCTCCCGTCTGCGCCGCGCTGCTGACTGCCTTGTCCGCGCTCGCCAGGCCCTCTGCCGAACCCATGGCAATGTGGCTGCATCGGGCGCCCGTTCGTGCCGCCAGCCCGTCCACCTTGTAGGACGCGTCGAAGCCCGGGCTCGACACCAGCGCCACTGGCCGTGTTGCTGGGACCTGGGCCACCGTGCCGCTGAGGTCCTCCACAATGTCAAACAGGTCGTCTGTGCGGAAAATCAGGGCGGCAAACCGTTCTGCTGCTGGCACAAACCGGTCGAGGCGGAAGAGCTTGACCATGAGCAGAGACCGAAGAGCCTCGTCATGTTTCTTCTTTTCCTCGCTGCTCGTTTTGTCCTCGTCCCCTCCGCCACCCATCGGTGGTACAAAGTTCTCGGCCAGCTCCTCGCCCAGGAATCGTTCCCATTCCGCCTCGCTAATACTATCCATCTGTTGCTGCAGCGCCGGCAGTCGTCGGGCCAGGGCCAGGGCCTCGTCGCGGCCGCCTGTGCTGCCCGATACGTCGCGGCCGAGCACATTGTCGTCGTCCAGCAGCACGTCGATCAGGCCCTTGTCCATGGCGTACGGTGACGCCTGCACCAGCAGCATCGCCAGCGTGATGCGGTCTTTCTGCAGCAGCCCCAGCGCCGTCCGCTGAAAGGTCGTCACGAACAGGTCGCGCACAATCGCGTCGCGCCGGCTGTTGTGCGCCTCCTCGGACGCCACCGCACCGCTTCCTTTTGTCCGTTGCAGGACCGCGTGGAAGATGGCCAGAAAGTAGTCCAGCGAGAACTGGTAAAAGTGGTGCAGGTAGTGCAGCTGCTCCAGCACGGCAAAGACGGCGCTGCAGGACCGTGCCACCACGGCGTACTGGCGTGTCACCGCGTCGACCTCGGCCATGACGCCCTCCGTGTTGCGCATCTTGTCGCTGATGTCGGCTGCCTCTGTCTTGAGCGTCTCGAGTGTCTCGATCACGTGATCGTCATCCAGTATGTTACCACGTGACTCGTTGAGCGCCTGCAACAGCCGCTTCTCGAGCTGGCGGAGGTGCACCTTGAACTCGCCCTGCAGCCGGGTCAGGTTGGACCGGCGCTCGTCCACGTCCGGTCGTTCGGCCCGGAGCACCTCGTTGAGTGCCTGCGTCCGCAGGCTGCTCTGCGTCACCGTAAAGTTGACCAACGTCGTGCGGCTGCAGATGTCGGGCGCAAACGTGGCGGACGGGTCACGTGTCGCCAGATACAGCCGGAAGGCTGGCGAAAAGTCAATCTGCTGTCGGCCCAGCTGAATCAGCACGCGGCCACCCGTCTTCTGGTACTCCTTGTTGAGCACGTGATTGAGCACGGGATCGAGATGTTCGGCGTCCTGGATCAGGATCGGATTGCCAAAGCGCAACGCACTCTCGAGCTGCTTGGCAAAGGCGTCGTCCAGGAAGCTGGTCACCGTCAGCCGGCGGCCGCGACACTCGCGCTGCAAGAACTCCGTCGCCCGTCCCGACGGGTCGATGATGAGCGGATACCGGTTGAACCGCCGCAGGATAATGGCGTTTTCCGTGCACAGATCGTCTGCTGGCAGCGCGTTCGCCTGCCAGCCCAGCCGCTCGTCTGCTGTCGAGAGGTACTCGGTCACGGGGTTGTGTGGCTTCGTCGCGATGCCCGAAAGCCGCAGGTGCTGCAGCCAGTCGTCCACCATCGCCCGTCGGAATGTCTGGTCGTAGAGTCCGCCGTAGGCCAGAAAGGCTGCTGCTACCAACACGTCGCCCACCAACGTTCCGATCTGCGTCTCAAACGACCGGCTGCCCTCTTCCCATCGCACCCGCTCCGACGAGAGACTGTCCAGCAGCCGCACGCTGCGGTCCACCTTGTGCTGCACGCGTGCCATTTCCGTCTTGATCGCCTGGGTCTCGCTGATCAGGGCCGCGTATTCCGTCTTGTAGGTCGCGATGCTAGCCTCGAGTCCGTCGATCGTCTGCTCGACCGCCCGCGCCTGGGCTCGTGTCTGCAGCGCCTGTTCGGCCAACGCGCCCACCTCCTCGCGCAGGGGTCCGACCCGGTCCAGGATCTCGCCGTAGCTCACCTGGGCCTCTACCCACTGCACCAACGGTCCGCATGCCTTGCTCGCCCGGTTGACCCGGTCAAAGGTGAACTCGGGGTTCGACAGGAACTCGCTCCGCATCTTGACCCGCAGTGCCTTGGTCATCATCTTCTCGTTGTTGAAGTTGATGATGCTCGCGATAAAGTCGTCTCGCCGGATCACCGACTGGATCGTCTTCCAGTCGCCTGCCCGGTGTCCCAGCAGCGTGCATACCGAGTCCAGGGCCAGTCGTACGCCTGCTGGTGGTGATGCCATTGCCCGCACTTCCGTCAGCTGTTGTCGCTTAATGTTGCTCACGCTGGCCTTGGCCGCCTCGACGGCTGGTTCGGCGCGTGCCAGGTCTTCTAGCACCGCCTGTCGTCGTGTCGCCACCTCGGCGTCCTGCACCTCCAGTGCGGCCTGGATCTCCAGCGACGTGCTCTTGCGCTGTTCCGCTTCGCGCTGGTCCGCCACCATGCGCTGCAGCTTCTCGTTCGCCTCCGCGTCCTTGCGCTCCAGCTGCGCCTGCTTCGACGCCAGGCTCGCCCGCAGGTCCCGCACCTTGTCCACCGTGTCCCGCAGCTTCTCCAGGCCCACGTTGAGGTGTCGCTGCTGCTCCTCCAGGTCCTCGCGCTTCTCGCCGTACAGCCGCACGTATTGCGCCACAAAATCGAGAAAGTGCCGTGGCGTCAGGAACGTCGTCCGGTTCTGCTGCTGCTGCAGCCGTGCGTTGACCCGTCGCAGTGAGTGGTGCACGTATACCATCGCGTTCACCACCGCTTCTCGATGCGATGCCGGCAGTGTCAGCCCAGCGTAGGCCACCGGGATCGTGTCGGGCGCCACAAACTGCGGCCGCTCCAGATCGACGGCTCCCGTCAGCTCATGGGCTACCTGGAAGAGCGCCTGGTCCGACCAGTCGCCAAACCAGTTGAGCACGCAGCGGTTGAACAGTGCCGGACTCGTGGCCGCCCGCGACGACAGCCCGCCTGCGCCCGCTGGTGGGTTCATCGTGAACACCACGTGCAGGTTCTTCACGATCTGGCCGGTGAACCACTTGTATAGCTCCTCCTGCGAGTCCAGGTGGAGGCCCTGGCGCTGCGCCCCCTCCTTGCACGCCGTCATCAGGGCGGCCAGGTCGTCGCCCTCAAACAGGCCCGGCACCTCGGCGTTGGCCAGCAGCGTGTTCATCCGCTCGAGGAAGCCCGCATCCAGCACGTTGGCCTCGTCCATGATGAAGCACATCTTCTCGCCCTTGCAGCCGCACCGTCGCAGGACCTCGCGCAGATCCTCGTCAAAGTCCTCGGCCGAGTACTTGCCGTGCACCTTGATCTGGAAGACCTTGAGGCCGTTCATCCACGCCACAAAGCGCGACAGCGTCGTCTTGCCGCTGCCGCTGACACCGATCAGGATCAGGTGTCCCTGCGGCTGCCGGAAGACCCGGTCGATGCGCAACACGTGTTCCAGCACGTCGTTGAATAGGATCAGCGGCACGTCCACCTCCTCCTCGCAAAACGTGCGCAGCCGTGCCTTGACAAAGTCCCGCAGCTGCTCCCGGTCCACCGGAACGTAGTGCTTCGACAGCCAGTTCGAGAACAGGATCGGGCCGTCCAGCGCCTGTGCCTCGTCCACGTTGGGGAACAGCTCCAGCGCGATTCGTCGCACCGCCACCGCCGTCCACGTCCGCTCGCTCGCCTCCACCAGTCGGTCCTGGAACAGCCGCAGCGCCTCGTGCGCCCAGATCCGCACCAGGCCCTCGACCGACAGCGCCTCCAGTGGCCGGATCGCCTCGTACACGCCGCGCACCCAACGTGTCAGCTCGCGCGGGCTGTAGACGTAGTGGGCCTGTTGGGCGGCCGTGAAGCGCTGCTGCGACTCGACGTATAGCCGCACCATGGCCTGTGTCAGCGCCTCGGCGTAACCGCGCAGCGTCGGGATGATCTTCAGCACGGCCGCGTTGAACGTGCCGTAGATCTGCTGTAGCGACTGCTCGCCCGGGTAGTCCACCATCATCAGCGGCGCGTGGCGCAGGAAACGGGCCCCCAGCGGTGTCCGGCCGGCATCTGTGGGCGGGTTGCACGCGCCCACAAACTGGATCCGGTCCAGCGTCACCCACGCCTTGTCTGCCGTCCGCCAGAAGCCGTTGTGCTCGACCAGCTGCCGCAAAAACGCAATCGCCCGCTGTGTGCCGTAGCGGTCGGGTGCCGGCAGGTTGATCTCGTCGCAAAACACCACCAGCCAGCGCCCAATCTGCGTGGGTGACAGCAGCACGCCGCTCAGCGTCTTCTTGTACTCGCAGTACTGCTCGAAGCTCTTGATCAGCAGGTCGGGCGTCGTCGCGCTCGAAAAGTTGAGTCCGACCACCTCCATGTTCGGCAGCTTGCGCAGTGCACTGAACAGCGTCATCGTCTTGCCCGATCCTGGCGGTCCGCACAGCAACAGCGGCTTGTGTTCGGCCAGCCAGGAGTACAGCACGTCCTCGTGACGCACCGTGTCCAGCGTCGGGATCACCACGTCCGTCTGCGTCACCGAGTGCGTGTTCACCTCGACCGACGGCACCTGTGCCTGCCAGGCCGTCCATTCTGCTCGTGGCAGCGACACGTCAAAGTCGATCACCGAGCCGCCACCACCGTCGACCGCCGCTGGTGGTGGTGCCATCCCAAAGCCGGCCAGGCCTACCAGCAGGTCGCCAAACGCCTTGCGGTCCTCCAGCGGACAGTCGCCCGTCAGTGCCCACACCATGGCCAGCAGCAGCTTCTTCGTCAGGTACGCCTCCACCTGCTCTGACTCGAGTGGAAAGTCGGCGTGTTGCGCGTTGTACTCGATAATGTTGCGTACCGCCTTGTTGAGCAGCGAGAAGAGCGTGTTGAGCGCCCGTGCTGCCGTAAAGTCCATAATGTGTCGGTAGGCCGTCGCCCGGCCCAGTGCCTCGAGCACAAAGTCGTCGGTCGTCAGGTAGGCCTGCAGCAGCTCGGCCGCCTGTGTCTGCACGGCCAGTGCCCGTGCTGCGCTCTGTCCCGTCGCCACCGCGTCCTCGTCCAGGTCCTCAAACGCCACCGCTGCCAGCCGGCCCAGATAATTGTCTACTACCATTGCTGGCGTCACCGTGTCTTCGCTGAACCACACCATGCCGCAGCGCGACACCGTCGCCAGCGTTGCGTACCGCAGGTTCTCCACCTCAAACATGATCCGCACGTTCGCCGGCAGATTCAGTCGCTCGCCGTTGGGCAGCGTCAGCAGCTTGTTGTCGTCCAGCACGCTGTTCAGATTCTCTACCCACTCCGGGTCCACGTCGCCGTCGAACACGATCCAGTGCCGCTTGCCGTCTTCGCCTCGCAGGTTGTCCACAATCTTGCGCAGAATGCTCGTAAACAGCCCGTCCGTCCACTCGCGCGTCGTCCCGTCCAGGTTGCCGTATAGCGCTTCCTTGGACATCACCTTGGAGTCGATCACGTGACACACACCCTCCACCTTTTCCACCTGTTGCAGGGCTTCCAGCAGCAGTCGCCAGGCGACCGACTTGCCAGAGCCAGCGCTGCCCACCATCATCACGCCGTGGTGGATGTCCTGGATCTGGTACAGCTGCAGCACCTTGGTCAGCCAGGTCTCGTTGACGACCAGCTGCCGTTCGCCTGCCAGCCGCCGCACGGCCGTTTCGAGTGCTTCCAGATTCGCTGGCACGTAGCGCACGCCTGGAAAGCAGCGCTCTTCGATGCCGCCCATGATCGCCACGTCTGCCTTGATCAGCTTGGGCGCAATCGTCTCGCGGATGCTCTGCACCAGGATCTCTGGCTCGACTGCCTCCACCGCCGCCGCCTTTTCTGCGTCGCTGAGCCCGTCGCCGCCTGTCAGCCGCGCTCGCTTGAGACCGCCTGAGCTGACTAAGACGCTCTTCAGCGCCCGCAGCCCAAAGTCGTAGTGCGCCTGTTTCGACAGCTCGGCCGCGCACTGATCGAAGAAGGGCACCGTCTGCTTCGACAGCGCCTTGGCCTGTCCGAAGCCCTGCGAGTACAGCATCACCTCCGCGATCAGCTCCTTGTCCGGCTTCGACATGGCCACGCTGCGGAACAGCTTCTTCAGGTTGTCTGGCAGGTTCGACCGCCCTGCATAGCCCGGATTCATCGTGATGAAGATGCCCGTGTTGGCGTTGACGCGCAGCTGCCGCCCGACCAGCTCGATCTGCGCCTTGTCGTCCTCCGCGCCCTGTCGCAGTCCCAGCTGAATGTTTTGGATCTGCTGCGACACCGCCGACAGGATCCTCTCTTCCAGCCGGTTGAACTCGTCGAAACAGCCCCATGCGCCCACCTGGCAGATGCCCAGGAAGATCCGGCCCATCGCCTGAAAGTCAAACGTGTCGTCGCAGCAGAACACGAGCGTGAACCGGCCCAGCTCCACGCCCAGCGCCTTGACCGACTCCGTCTTGCCCGTGCCTGCTGGTCCATATGGCGAGCCGCCCAGCTGCTGGCACAGCGCCTGTGTCAGCGTCAGGAAGCACCGGTCCGTCAGCGGCGTGCGCACCAGCCGGTCTGGCACGCCCAGGTACTCGAAGCCGTACTGCAGCGTCGCGTTGGCCATCCGCACGCTCAGCCGCTGCTGGGCCTCCGTCTCGCCGCTGTTGTTGTAGACGTAGCGCATCTGCAGCAGCCAGAGGTGGTGTGTTGGCGAGTCTGCCCCGGCAGCCACCAGCTTCTCGATAATATCGCGCTGGTGCACGCACTCTGTGATCAGCTGCTCGCACTTCTTCCGCACCAACACGTCCAGGTCGCCCAGCACCATCGCCGCCAGCAGTCGCAGCACCTGCACCTCCCGTTCAAACAGCCGCTGCAGTGTTGTGCCCGCCTGCTTCTCGTCGGCCAGTGCTGCGTCCACGGCCGTCGTCCAGACGACCTGTGTCGCCAGCACCACAATCTGGCTCGGGAAGCTCGCCAGGAAGGCCTCCATTGCCGCCTGGTCCACCGTCTCGGCCGCAAACACGGGCCCGTACGTCGCCACGGCCTCGCTCAGCAGCTCGGCCAGCGTCTGCTTCATGCCGCCCTCCAGCAGCGCCAGCCAGTCGTTGATCCGTGGCGTCTTGATCAGCGATACTGCCCGCTTCAGCCGCACCACCTCGCCTTCCTTGGACGAGAAGGCCGTGATGACCGCCTCGGCCTCGTCCTCGCCCATCACCAGGCCCGACAGTCCTGCAAACATCTTCTTGAAGTGCTTCGCCACCCGCACCGTGTCGTTGCTGTTGCCAATCATCTCCAGCAGGTCCTCGTCACCCACAAAGTAGAAGCGCGGGAACGACACCCGCTCCTTTTCCAGGTACTCGCCCAGCGCCTTCTGGATCTTGTTCAGCAGCTCGGCCAGCCGTTCCAGCGACTTCTGCACGTTGGGAATGTTCAGCACGTCCAGCACGTACGGCTGCTTGTACATCTTCTTCATTACCGCCGAGAACTCGCTGTTGATGTTCTGGAACCGCGACGACTCGATCGGCAGGAGGTGCTTGATGTCCGCATTGCCCGTGAACACACCCTCCAGGTACACCCATTGCCGCTGCACGTCGATCCACACGTCGAACAGGATGTGCACCCGGTTCAGCTTGTCCTCCCAGCCCGACGCTTCCTCCTCAAACTCCTTGTAGTACGGCGAGTGCCGCATCGCCTGCAGCGAGTTCAGGTTCTCGCTGCACTTGGCAAACAGCTCGTCCCACCCGCGGATCAACCTGCACTTGTTCTGGTAGTTGACCAGCTCCAGGTTGTAGCTCGTCCACGTCTCCCGCACCTGTTTCAAAAACTCCTCCAGCGCCATCTCGCCCTGTGCCTGCGCCACAATGTCGCGGATCACCGCCTCTGTCGCCACCAGGTTAAGGTCCCACACGTCGCCCAGCGTCATCGACACCGGCGAGTATCGTTTGCCCGGCCGGATCTGCTTGTAGATCTTGGTCCAGTGCCGGTCGCGCACCGCCTCTGACTTGAGGTCGCCCAGCAGCGGGTTCACCCGCACATATGTCTTGAGGATGTCCTGGATGTGCTCAAAGGCCGCGTATTGTCGCATCCGGCTCGGCATGTCGCGCGTCATCTTGATCAGGTTGTCGATCGACGACCGCACTTTGCGTGGCTGCACGCTGTTCCACAGCATCTCGCGCTGCTCGCTCAGGTTCTTCCAGATCAGCGACAACGAGGCCCACACCGACTTGAAGTCCTGCACCTCCTCCAGGATCCCGTTGAGCGACGTCTCCGCGGCTGCCGGCAGGTCCAGCGCCTCCTTCGCCTTGGCCACCATGGCTGCCTCGCCCTGCAGCGTCGTGATCCGGCCCTCGAATGCTGCCAGCGTCGCCGTCGCCATATCCGGCGCAATCGTCCCCGACACCGGCTTCTCCTCGTTCCACTGCACCGCGATCTCCCCAATCTTGTCCGCCACGATCGCGTCCTCTGCAATGATCTTGGCCCGCAGCGCGTCCGTCTGGTCCTGCACGATCTTGGCCTTGCGGCTCAGCAGCTCGTTGAGCGAGTTCCACTCGTGGTCTACCTGCTGGGCGTGCAGCCAGTCGTTGGGAAACTGGTATCGCTGCCGCACCAGCGTCGACTCGCCCTGTCGGAACGTTTCAATCTCCGGCGCCCACACCTTGACGTGTCGCTTGCACGCCTGCACAATCGTGATGAACTGCACCGCGTGCGCCGTCGAGTTGACCTCCAGGCTCAGCGTCTCCAGGTCCGTCCGTGCCTTTTCAATCTCCGCGTACACCTCGCGCATCCGTCCGCCCAGCCGGCCTGCAAACTTGAGCAGGATGTCGTGCTGCCACTGGTCGTACTTGGCGTTGACCTTGGTCTGCACCTGGTCATAGTCGATCGTCAGGTGGCCAAACGACCGGCTGACCTCGGTCGTGTCAAACGTCTGCCGCGTCTTGCGGATCTCCTGCAGCAGCTGCAGCCATCGTGCCAGCTGGTCGCCCAGCAGGTCGTACACCTTCTCTGACTGCAGGTCCCACAGCGACTGGAACCGCAGCCACTCGTCCACGTACGACCCGATCGCCCGCAGCTTCGTCTCGATCGACGTCTGCACCCGTAGCAGCACCGTCGTGCACTCCGCCGGCAGGTCGTTGAACCGCACGTCCTCCACCACTGTCGTGCCCAGCCGCATCTCGTAGCTCGTCGCCTTGATCTTGCGCAGGTTGCACGTCACCCCGAGCCATTCGTGCAGCCGCAGGTACCAGCTCGCACGGGCAAACTCCAGCGGCGGATCCAGGTAGATCAGCTGGTTACGCATCGTCACCTCGTGCACCAGGTGCTTCATCGTCGGCACGTCGTTGACCGTTGCCTCGCCCGTTGCTGCTGCTGCTGCTGCTGCTGCCGTCACCGGCCGCCGACGCTCCTCCTCGCCGCTGCCGCCGCCGCCGAAGCCCATGCCAAAGGCAAACTTGGTCTTGTTCGGCTCCGCCACCTCGTCGTTCTCAAACGCCTCGATCCACGCCAGGATCGCCCGCTGCAGCCGCGTCAAAAGGGTCGCCTTGATCTGTCGGTTCATGCCCTCTACCCAGAAGCCCAGGTTGGCGTACTGCTGCAGGTTCAGCTGGTCGACCGCCTCCTGGATCGCCCGCAGCCGCGTCTCAAACGCGTTGGCATCGTACGGACACGTCGCCAGCTCCTTCAGCGACTTCTGGATCGTCGCGTGGTACGTCGCCAGCGTCGCCGTCTTCGTCTGCAGCTGCGACACCGCCGCTGCAATCTCCCGCACAAACAACACGTGCCGGCTCTCGCCGCCCTTCAGTCGGTCGATCGCGTTGCCATTGGGCATGTGCGGCAGCCCGCGCAGATGCACCTCGTAGCTGTTCACAAACGATTCCCACCGCAGCGGCACGCCCTTGGCCACGAGCGCGTACACGTCGTTGCGGTGTCCATTCAGCAGCATCGATACCTCTGGCATCTCGTTGATCGCCCGCAGCGTCTGGGCAAACGTCCGCACGCTCTCCATCAGGCTGACCGCGTACGGATACACGCGCTTGGCGTCCTTGGCCACCGTCGTCACCGCGTGCGGGACCGAGTAGTTCAGCCAGATGAGGTTGCGCGTCTCCTTGAACAGCGCAATCACCTGTGGATCGAAGTTGACCCCCAGCTCCAGCTTGTTGCCGGCCGCGCGCACCCGCTTGATGCTGAACAGCCGCCCGGCAATCGACACCTCGCGCCGCATCGTGTCGCGCGCCCACGCCTCGAAAATCGGCACCGTCTTCAGCTTGTTCCGGAACTGCACGCTCTCGTTCTGCAGCTTCTGGCCCTCCGCGTGCAGTGCCCAGTCGGCGCCCAGGACATCCTCCACCTTCTTCATGTAGTTGTCCAGCTGCCGTTCGATCTGCCGCGCCCAAATGATGGCCCCGGACACCGGAGGCAGATCGTGCAGCGTGGCCATCGCGTGGGCCTCCGAGTGCCCGTACTGCTGCTTGAAGCGCTCGTGCAGCGCCGCAATGGCCTGCTTGACATTATCGATGAGCTGCGTCTGGTACTCTGCGATGGCGCCCCGGATCTTCGGCCGCACAAAGAGAGCATTGAACTTGGAGAAGACGCGGAACATCTCGTTGGCGTTCTTAGCCGTGGCCAGACGGTCCCTCAGCCGGGCAATGATCGAGTTCTCCACGCGCGCCGTTCGCTCGTTGTACGCATTCTCGGCGCGTGCCCACTTGGCCGTCCCCTCGGGCGTCACGTCCAGTAGGTCGACGTTGCGCAGGGCCTCCCAGGCCTGCCGCACCTCCTCGACCGCATCCATGTCGCCTGTCTCCTCAAAGGCGCCGCCGTTGCCGCCGTTGACGCCACCGGGGCCGTTGGGGCCGTTCGCAGCCTTGGCACTGCCGTCGGCACCGTCGCCGGTGACAGCGTTGGCAGCCGTGGGGCCCAGCACCGTAACAATGGTCCGCTGCAGCTGCTCGTGGTTCTCGCGGAACGTCTGGATGTACTTCAGCCGCGCCTGCAGCTGAGCATGGCGTGGGTTGATCTTGATCGGTATGAACTTGTCGTTGCGACGACGCGTGACCTCACGGGCCACGTTGGTGAACTCCTTCACATTGTCGTCCCATGCACGGAAGATGTCGTTGGTCGCGCTCATCACCCGGTTGAACTCGGCATAGTCGAGGTCCACCAACTCGGTGCCCGACAGCAGGCGGTGCATCGTGTCGTCCAGGTCGCTTGAGATCGACTCGACCAGAGCAAGGGCGCGCCGGATCGGATACGGGCAGATGCGCAGCTTCTTGTTGAGGTGGCTAAAGATCTGCACAATCGAGTCCTCCACTTTGGCCAGTGCCGTTGCTGAGAGCAGCTCGTCCAGAGGGAAGTCCCGCATCAGCTGGTTGTACTTCTGCACGCGCTCCATGGCCTCCTTTAGACCCGTGTCGGCGACGAAACTGACGGTGGCCTGGAAGCGCTTCGCATGCTTTAGGATATCCAACGTCAGCGACACACCGTCGCCACGCAGCTGGGCCTCTATGCGCTCCAGGGCAGACTCCATCGACAGCCAATAGTTGATCTCCTGGTTGGCCGTGCCGGTCGTTGGGTCCTGCGTCATCTTGGTGACGACCTGGATGGACTTGATCCACGTATTGACCGTGGCTTGCAGGCTGTTGAGGAGGGCCGTGTCCTGCGTGACGCCTGGCGGGAGCTGGTCAAACGACGGCCGCGTGCTGTTGCCGCCGGCTTCGTCGAGAGCATTCTGCACAATGGGCGGGAAGGGCAGCACGACCTCGGGGATCTCAACATTTTGCTGCAGGTGGGCCAGGCTGAGCTCCAGCTCCGTCCACCGCTTCTTCGTCACCGGCACGCCTGTCTTGGCTTCGAGATCAGCACGTCCACGGCTGGTGCCGTTCGCAGCCGCCGCGCCAGCAGCCGGCTTCGTGCTTGCATCGAAGTAGGGCGCGAGGCCGTTGTGCAGGTAGAGCTGCAAGATCTCAAAGGGCGACGTCGAGAGGCCCTGTTCGCCAGCCGTCGCCGTCAGGTAGGCAGGACCCGGGAGGTTGAGCATCTGGACCTGCGAGGTGATGGGCACGTTCGGATCCAGCGGCTGCGGCCGTTTCAGCAGGACGAGAAAAGCCACCGTAGTAGTTTCGGCCGAGAGATCGGGCGCCAGGGTGAACAGGTGCTGCGGGGCTGACGGCGTCCCTTTATCCTCGTCTATGCGAGTTGGAAGCACATCTTTCTGGATATAGAGCGAGACCACCTGGGGTTCATGAGCGAAGCGGGAGCACCGTTGCACAGTGTCGGCGTAGCGTGTCTTCGACAGCAGGCTGCCCGGGGCCTCCAGCTCATCGCGGGTGGCACCAAGAGCGGCTTCGAGAACGGCCGTCAGATGTTCGATGACGCGAGTCGGATCGACATAGGAGGGGGCTGTCGCAGTGCCAGCAGTAGCGGAGGGGGATACGCCACCGAGGCTGGAACTGCCAGCCACGGAAGATGGAGCGATAATCTCCATGGTCGCAGTCGGGGAACGGGCTTGTTCCGGGTTGGTTGTTTGTCTGAATCCTCTATCTCTCTATGCAAGTAGGAAACATTTTAGAGCAAAAGGGGGTATCAGCAAGTCAGTAATCAAGAGGCTAGTGCCGCGTATCAAAGCAGGACGGCAGACGACCAGCAGGTGCCAGCAGTGGAATCGAAAGGCTGAGAACGAAAGGGACAGAGCAACGAGGCTGAACAGAAGTCGTATACGAAGCGCGCTCTGACGAAAGTTGCTTGGTTTTGTTGGGCACTGAGTCGTGCGTGGCTTCAAACAGTCCGAGATCCTATGCTGAGGCGAAATCAGATGTGAAGTGGCAGGAGGGAGTCCAGACAGGGCGTTTCGTTTCTGTCTTTTCTGGAAATTGCCTCCGGTCAAAGTTCCCGGTTTCGTCGTGCGTTCGTTGTTCCAAAAGGGGAGAGAAAGACGAGGTTCCACGAGTACAAAATGACAGGACGCGATCAAACGGTGACTGCCCCTGTCGCGCTAGCACAGGGTCCACAGGGCGTTTTGCGCTTGTGATTGGGTGGCGCCCGACTGTTCCTAGATCGCATATCAACACTCGGGCAGATGCATAACTCGGATAACGAGCATTCGCTGGACTAGCTCCCGGACAGCCCGGAAGACCCCTACATAGTACGAGAGTATAGCTAACAGACCAAAACGTGTTGGATGGCTGCACGTCGAACAAGCTGAGCTTGTTTCAGTGACCAGCTGTCGCCGGAGGAAGAAGAAACGAGATTCAAAAAAGGAAATTAGCTGTCAGAGTATCCCGTCCTTCCAACACTAAACGCTAGCCTTCCATCGTCTTGCGGCGTGGCCCGCTGCATAGTTACAGGGTAGCACGATCTCTTTAGTGCATATTGCTCTTAACCAATATCGAGTCGGAACGCCGTCATGTTGTTCATAATACTATTCACCGTCACCTATCGCCAACAGCTGCTACATAGCGAGACATGTGTGCTAGCGGGATAACCAAGACGGCAAAAATCCAAACCAGTAACCAATTCCTTTTAAAGTCCCACCACACTAACTCCAGGTGCAAGTCTAACATGATAACCAAGACGACAGGATTAGCACACGCTTCTTTGACGCGCAGCCTCGTAAATCTCGTTCTCTTTCCTTCTCCGCACGTTGCAACATGGAACCTGGTCGCAACAAGCACTATGATGCCAAAACCTAACCAATACTTTGACCCAACAAAAAAAGGACTTCATACCGGATGCTGTCCCATAGACGCCAGCCAATTTCGTAGACTAGAAGAAGTAGAACGACAGCCCCGCGAAATCATAACAGCTTAGCACGCCTCCTCCCTCCGTCTTCCCTTTGGATATCCCATTGTCACTCGCGGCGAACTTGAAAGAGCAATAGATCGATGTGACCAGCCATACGGTCTTGGAACCCAAGCGTAGGCTCTTAGGCAGCCGTGTTGGCAGTTTCGCTACCTCCTTCGTTGGAGTCGGATAGTCTCTCGCGTTGCAGGATGACCCTCTGGTTGCAAATGTCAATAAACATTTCGAACCGCTGGATCACGCGGTCCTTCTCTTGCAGCTTCTGCTTGAGTTCGTCAATCTCCTTCTGCTTTTCCTCAGATATCTTGCTGAGATCCTCGCGGGCCCTGGCCAGCTCACGGCGCAAGTCCGCGCGGATACGCTCCTCGGCCGTCGGCTGCGGCTTGCTGTAAATCGCCGGCCGGTTCTCCGCAATGCCAGATGCGACCTTTTGCGGGTTCCGCGTGATGGCTGCACGCGCATTGTATATATCACGCGGGAGCAGCGGCACATGCGGGTTCTCTGTCTGCAAGATTTCGAGCGTTTGACTCACGCCGACACCTGTGAACGTGTTAGAACAGCTGGTGTTCTTCTCATGTCCTTGGTTCGGAGGGGTCAGGCACGCACCGTCGTCCTTCAGCGCCTTCACGGCTGCCACCATACGGCTGTCCAGCTTCCGCGCTGCCGGGTGCAGCACCGGGCTCTCGCTAGGCCCGTGGTTATGCTGCAGGTGTTGTGAGTCCGGTCGGTAGCGTACGGTCCACTGTGTCCGCTGTTCGATGGCAAAAAAGCCAAACTGGCAATCACACTTGCGCGACGACGTCTTTCGCTTGCGTTGTTCCGGACTTACTCGCCTCGGAGGCTTTCCTGCTCGGTCACACACAAACAAAACCTTTTTCAGTCCGGGCACGGTCTTTTTGGATCGGCCAATAACTACCGCATAACCGACCGATGTACAGTATGACAACACGAACTTGTGGACAGCTTCCAGCGTGGGGAAGCTGCCGCCTTCTGGTGGTGCAGACATCAGAGCGCCCATTGGCTGCCTGGGCACAAACGGCATATTGGCATCGCTGCTTTTGTCGTCCTGGCCGTCGCCCGTCTCGTTGGATTGGCTTTCCACCTCCATTTCGTCCTCGATCTGGTCCTCCTGCGGCTGTGTCGGGCCCTCGAGCTTTGGAGGTGGTGGCGTCGGGGATGCTTGGGGGACTTGATGGTGGCTCTGGACGGTCTTCTGCACCTGTAGCTGAGCCTGCTGGGCCTGCTGCTGGGCCTGCTGGTGTTGGACCTGATGACCGAGCTGTACCTTCTGAGCCTGCTGCGTCTTCTGTGCTTTTTGCGCCTGTTGGGCCTGGTGCATGTGCTGGGCCTGCTGTACTTGCACCTGCTGTTGGGCCTGCTGCACCTGCTGCTGCACCTGTTGCAGTTGTTGGATGGGAGGAACCTGCTGCTGCTGTTGCTGTTGCTGCTGCTGTTGTGCCTGCTGCTGTGCCTGCTGCTGGGCCTGCTGTTGCGCCTGTTGCTGCGCCTGTTGCTGTGCCTGCTGCTGTGCCTGCTGGGCCTTCTGGGCTTGCTGAAGCTGCTGCGATGGAGGTATGGGAGATTGTGATAGTGTCTGGGATTGTATGGTCGTCGGCGGAGGCTGGGAGTGTTGGGGCATCTGCGGGAGCGGGTGTTGCGGGTGTTGGGTGTGTTGGGCATGCTGGGGAAGCTGTGGATGTTGCGCATGCTGAGGATGCTGAGGATGCTGCGGATGCTGAGGATGTTGGGAGTGTTGGGTATGCTGAGGATGCTGGGGGTGCTGGGAGTGCTGAGGGTGCGGAGTGTGCTGCGGAAGAGGATGCTGCGTATGCTGCGGATGCTGAAGATGCTGTGGATGCTGCGGGTGTTGGGCATGCTGCGGATGCTGCTGCGGGTGTTGGGCGTGCTGCTGAAGCTGTTGTGGGTGCTGTTGATGCTGCGTCATCTGCTGATGCTGGGGGTGTTGTGGGTGTTGCGGATGCTGGGGGTGTTGCGGCTGCTGCTGTCGCTGCTGGGCCATCAGCGTGCCGTCGTTCTGCTGTACCTGGTGTCCCATCGTCTGCTGGTTCAGCGCCTGCGCAAGGTACGCGACGGGAGGAGCCTGCTGCATCTGCCGAGTCCGCGGCACGGTGGCCGCGACCTGTGGCGGCGATGGTCGGGGGCCGGCATTTTGGAGTCCGGGGACGGCCTGGAGCGGAGGCGGCGCGGCGCCGGAGAAGAGGTGATGGGGATACGGCGACGGCGCCTGCTGTGCTGGATGGAAGGTCTGGTAGGGCGTGGCGTGTGAGAGAGCTGTCGGCGGCTGTTTGTTCGACTGAGCGTTGGTGTGCTGCTGGAAGCCGCGCCTCAGGCCATTGACATTGCCGAAGGAGAGGCTGTTGGACATGATTCGGGAGACAAGGGGGGGGTGGAGGGGAAGGGCTGCGGCAGAAGACAAGGTCGACGACTCGCGTGGTGCGTCCTCGAGGAGCGATGGGATGGACAGATGAGGCGGAAATGCAAGTCAGATACAAAGCCAAAAAAACCGACGTGAAGGGGGCCCTGTCTCTCGTCACGACGCCCGGGCAAGGATATCGAGATGGATCGATGTATTCGATCGCTATCGAGAATGTGACGAAGGGGGGGATTTTTTTATTTCGCTCTTGTACGGAGTATGCTTTGGCGGACGTTGAACCCTGGACCCCTTGTTGGCGGTTTTGCACCAAAATGACCAAACGGGCGGGCGTGTGGATAGATGACGAGAAGTGGGAGGGAGTGGATTGAAGAATTCAGGGAGGGAGGGCAGTCGTAGTGGAGGGAGGAGAAGGCAAGGGACAAGCAAACAAGGTAAAGCGAGGCAGGAGCGGAGGCAAGCAGGGCCAGGGTCGGACAGGCGCAGAGACTGGGTTGAGACACGAGAAAAAAGTCATCAGAGCCCAGGCATCCAGGCATCCAGGCAGCCACGGCGGCGGCCAGTGCGTGGTCGAGCTGCAGCACGGTGCCGTAAGGAGGTGAGGGTGGGGCAGCCAGCGCTTTACAGATGATCCGTACGGGTCTCTGTATAGCGTGAGCTAATTACTCGGTGTTACAGAGTGCACAATGCTGTTGTCTGCATGCAGCGGTATCTTTTACACAGGTACATATCTCGTCAGAGGGACCAGATCCTACACGACGCGAACTAATAAGCGCCCTCACACGCGTCGACGAGATCCGTCTCACACTCTGGGCCAGAGAGCCAACGGCGCACTGTGCGTGCCTAGCCCATCGTCTCGTCGGCTCCACTGACGCGCCATCTCTGCCCACTGCAACAACGGCGTCTCCAGCCAGGGCTTTCCCTTCTTTCCATTCCACTGAGAAAGTGAACGCATGGCATGCAGCTGGGCGCGTTACCTTGCGGGGAAATTGGCGCTGTCTTTTTGGCCCAGGCCCATCAACAAAACGCCTGACCCCAGACGCGTATGTTTGTCAGAATGGTGACTGGACCATCTGCCTCTTTGGGCTGCTACACTAGCGCACGCGGGTAGGAAGCGAAGAAGATACTAAGATCCAAAGGCCGCCGAAGACCAAGCAAGTATAACAAACCCTCGGGGCACGCCGCCTGGTGCTGACGGAGCCAAGCCAATTTGCAGCGGCCGAGCTGACCTCGAGGCCGGAACGAATCAGCAGCCAGAGCCGGCCTTTTTGCTTCTACGTGTCTCTGATGCTCAACCGGCCGTATTGTATCCACCGCGACGTGTTTGCCCTTCAGCAGGACACGCGTAGCAAGGTCTGCTTGGTATACCCTCTCATTTTCCGGCTTTATTAGGTGGGTTCTTGCTCCCACCTTGAATGCTCCGCATAAGCTTTCCTCTTTCAGCCGGCCGCTCAGCCCACGGACCCCCCATGCTGATTATTTGTATCTTCTTAACCCACGCTGCAGGTCGCCTATCGTATGTTTGCCGTGATGCCCATCGTATGCGTGCCGTCTCTCGTATATGGCCGACAAGACGTGTCAGCCGTCGCAGATGCCGTCTTTTGTCTTTTGTCTTTCGTCTGTCGTCCGTCTCGTATCCCTCGGCCCTTTTCAGCTCCCGTAATGGTCCGTCGCCCGTGCATGCCTGTCCGTCGCCTAGCTGCCAAAATCCATCTTCATGAGGAGCCGGTCGAGGCCGCCGATTCGCCGCGGCACGTACGCTCCCGCTGCTCGCAAACCCAGGCCTGTGTCCAGGGGCTCGTCATCGTCGTTGTAGTCGTCGTCGTCCGAATCGTCGACGTCCTCCCCGTTAAGATCCCGCAATACCTCCACTGCCGAGCCCACGCCCTGCCGTACGTCCACCTCTGCCGCCGATAGCGCTTCCATCACGTCGTTCTGCTCACGATCGAGATCCACAAACGCATCAACCACGCCGGCATCCGCCTCCAGGTCCAGCGCGGCCCATAACGCGTGCAGCCGCTGCACCAGTGCCACCAGCTGATCCATGGCCACCAGCAGCACGTACAGCGCGTCCGTCCAGGCGTGGTGGTCGAGCAGCAGTCCTCGCAACAGTCGTCGCAGATATCGCCGGTGCGCTGTGGCCAGCGTCTGGGGGTCGTGCGACGTTGCGGCTGCGTCTTTCTGCTTCGATGCTCCAGCAGCCTCGGCCATCCAGACATCCGCGTCCTCGTCGTCTTCGTCTTCTTCGTCCGAGCCTACATCGTCTTTCTGGCCGTGACCACGGCCTGAGTCCTCCCCTCGCGGCGCGTCTTTCCCCACCGTCAGCCACTGCTGGAAGCCCTCCCATAGCTCCACCACCACCTCCGCTTGCAGGTACCCCTCCATCACGGACAAGAAGAAGACAGCCGCACTGCTCGTTGCCCACATGCTGCGCAGCGCGTTCGCCCGTGTCGTATGGCGATCGCGGAGCATTCGCACGTGTGCGAGACTGTTGCTGGTGCTGGGGCCTCCATATGGCGGTCCTGGCGGTGGTGGGTGGTGCCGCCTCAGCGATGAGAGCTTCCACAGGCCCGTCAGTCGGATGTGTGCGCGGCGGATGGACAGGAGGTAGGCATGGATGGCCGCATAGGCTTGGAGGTCGGCCGGGCTGAGCACGAGGTCCAGCGGATAGGGTACCTGCAACGTCAGGGCGACAGGAACCGAAAACAACAGGTTTCGGAAAGGCGTGGATGCAATGGCTGGCATGTGCTGCTGTGGCGTGGATGCCCGCCCGTCGGACGATGTAGGCCGGTAGATGGACAGCCGTAGCGTCTCGCGTGCGAGCTCCAGCCCCTCGTCCTCGTCCTCCTCCTCGTCGACGTTTGCGTGCCGTCCTCCAGCCTGCATGGCGCCCAGCGTCGCCCACGTGCGGGACAGCACGGCTGCCACCTCGCCGTCCTTGACCATGACCGCGTTCATTCCGCGCAGACCACTGGCCGTCGTCGCGTTGGACACAAGATGGCCCACCTGCTGCCAGCGGCTGCGCATGGCCGCGTCGGCCTGCTCGACCAGCGCCATAGCAAACTCGCCGCGGCCGAGAAGGAAAAAGTCACGAAGAAGCTGCAACATCTCGATCACCTTGGCCGGTGGCAAGAGCCGCTGCAGTGCAGTTCGTGATAACACGGCACGGATGCGCGCAATAACACGGGCAAATGTGGTGCCGTCGAGCGGGTATGTCAGTCTCGACAGCTCCTGCAGCTGACTCGAGAGGTGGAAGTCCTGGAAGCTGTCCATCCCCTTGTCCGTAGCTGATGCTCTGCTATCGGGGCGCATGGTCCCGGGATTGATCGTGTGCTGGCCGGCTGCGGCTGCTCCGCGCATGTGGACGAGTGACCGCCCGATGGAGAGCATGGAGGCGGCCGTCGATGCCGTCACGAAGGAAGGCAGGAGTCTCGCGATGCAGACGTACTCCCCTGCCGTGAAAGGCGTCTCGGCGGCGGCAGTCTGCTGCTGCACAAAGAAGTCGTCGCCGCCAAAGCTGGGCAGACGTCCGTACAGGATCCAAGCAGACACTTGTTTGAGCCAGGCCATCTCGGCCACGTGGACCAGACTGCGTGCCGTAGCCTCAATGTCCTCATAGCCCGTCTGAAGCTCGCTGCACAAATGGTCGATGAGCTTTGCACCGGAGGGTATCGGAAGCTCAGAGGACGGCTGTCCTCCAGCTCCCTCCGCAGCAGGAAGAACGAATTGGGCCAGTTCCCAGAGCCAGTTGAGCCGCCGCGGCCAATCCGAGAAAGCCGCCGCCACAGCCGTCAGCGGCACAATATCGTAGGCCCCGACAAGGGCTGGATCACGTCGAAGAACGGTGGCCTCAGTGGACAGTACAGCCTGTTGAAAAGCAGCGAGGTGTACCGATTCGATGGCGGCGCCGACGGCGCGACACACCACCGACGGGTGCTGGCCGACAATCCGGGCAGACTGCGCACGCAGGCGAATGTGCAGATCGCTCAGGCGGCTGAGGTCGGCAAGTAGGGCACGCTCTGGTGGGGAGAGTGTGGTGGAGAGCGTGTGGACGGAGCCGGCAGGGACATGTTCGGGGCGGAGCAGGGGCGAACGGTGGCCCGACAGGGACAGGAGGATCTCGTGCAGCATGTCGCAGGGCTGAGAGTCAGACGATCAGCTGGCAAGACGATGTACAGGAACGAGGGCTCACACAGGCTCTCGCCGAAACCAGTCCTCGATGTCGTGGACAAGCAGGATCAGACAGCCAAACAGCTCGAAGCGGCACATGAAGAGGCGGTTGTCGAGTTTTTGATTACGGGCGTGCAACACTGCTCTTGGTCGTTCATGTCGGACGGGCGCAGAGCAGGGCCATCGGTGCCGGCCTGGAAGACGTGAATGCGTGAATTCGATGAGGCTTGGATGCAGCCGTTGACGTCGAGGGAAGTCACGGGAACAGGAGGTCACGACGCGTCTTTAGCGGGTGGCTCTTGCATTTAGCGCCGTCTGGGCCCTCAGTCGATTAGTAAGATCGTTGTAGAGTATTGATCATCTCTTCATTGCCGTGAAAGTACGCAGTATACAGAATACAAAGGCCTATCCTTGAAACATACAAATGTACAAACGACATCAATCATTCCCAGCCGACAACTCACGCGCACACACACGCTCAACGGCCCCGATATGGATTGTTGTCAGAAAACTTGCTTGTCGCCCGATTGTCGCGAAACTCTCTTGTGCTGCCGCTGGCGCTGATGCTGCTGCTGCGGCTGCTGCTACGGCCAGTCTTGGCCGTACTGTCATACGGCTCTGGGACGACTGTCATTCCGCTTCCCTCGGCGCCGCCACCGACAATCAGGTCTCCGCCGCCCGGCACATGGCCCACCACCATACCCTTGGCCACGCTCTTGATGATGGCCCGACGTGAAACGCCTGTCACGTCAATGTAGACCAGCCCGACGTTCTTGATGCCGGTGCTCAGGTGCCGGGTCACCTCGCCCGCCTCTGGGCCCCATTTATGCGTGGCCACCGTCGTGGCAGCTACCGACGAGGAGTCCAGCAGCTGTCGTCCGGCCTGCTCAATGCCGTCGGCGACGGTCGAGAAGGCCATCAGGCTCTTGTTCAGCAGACCCGGCTTGAAGTTGTCAATGTATTCGCCGTCCGGCCCGTAGCCTCTGGCCGAAGACCCGCGGACCTTGCCAGCACTGGCGCTGCTGCCTTCACCACCCCTGTCGGCTCTGTGTCCTGCCAGCGATGCGCCCAGGTTCTGCGCCACTTTCCCCACCTGACCGACCGCCTTGGCCGAGAGGCTAGCAGCGCCGGACGACAACGTGTTGATGCGACGGATGTGCTCGTGTGTGCTCGGCTTGAACGTGATGGGCTTGTTGGCCGGCTCGTTATTGCGTGCAAAATTGTCGGCCTGGGCCTGTAGCGCCTTGGATACTGCCTCGGACGTGGCCACGATGAGTCGCGATGCTGCCGCTGCATTGGACACCAGAAACGATTTCTTGTAGGCCGGGTGCAGCGCCTCCACATCCTCACGACAGGCAGGCGCCACTGAGATGCTGGGGACGGCATCGGTTGGCAGTGTGATCTCCACCGGTTCTGTGCTGTTAGCAAATTCGGCAGGCAAAGACGGATGAGAACCACATGGAACGAACCTTTAGAGCCAGGCGTCAGTGCTGTGTCTTCTATCACCTGGAAGCCCTCGCCGAGCTCGCCAATGACACTGCCGTCCTCCTCGTCGATCAACACGATCTGGCCTCCGACCAGGGAACTGTGGCTGCCAGCCGCATAGGCCTCGCCCGGCTTGAAGGTCGCTGGGTTATATGCCGGTAGATCCTCTGCCAACGTAGACCTGGTGGAGGACCGAGATAGAGATTGCCGCGGCTTCTGATCCGACGGGTGATGGCGGGCGGACGTACGATTGGAAGAGCCAACGCCACTGGTAGTGCTGGCTCTCACGATAGCAGCCGCAGACAGCGGAGGCGCCGGCACCGGCCGGTAAGGTACATCTTTCTTGATCTTGGGCGGTGGTGCGCGCTCGAGGAAGGCAGTGCACTGGGCAAGGATAGTCTCAAAGGTGTCCACATCTTCCTGCAGGCCTTTGCGGCTGCCAGCCAGAGGAAACTCAATGCGCGTGAAGACGCCACTGTTCCGGCCGAGATCCCAACGCGGGATCAAATAGCTAGAAGGTGGCTGGTGGTAGATCTGAGTGGTGGCCGGCAGCGGGAGATCGAGCTCGGGCGGCAAATGGAGGTGGAGATAGAAGTCCTCTTCCTGTGCATTGCTGCCGGCTGCAGAGTCGATGGAGAGGTCGGCAAAGGGCGATGCGGTGGGTACCATGAGGAGAGACAGAGTTTGTGGCCCAGCAGGCGTCAGTGATTCCTCGACGCCATTGGTGATGTGGTAGGCCGAGACGCCAGCTATGGCGTACAGCAGCTTTGGGTCCTGCAACAACAGAAACAGATTGTGAGCTATGAAAGAGAACCGGGAAATAAAAAAGCTAGTAAGACGGGGATTATAGGAGCTTACATTGAGGCTTGAGGCCATGATTAAAAGGGTTGAGGCACTTTACTTCGGAAGAAGGCCTCTGTAGCGGGACAGATTGATGCACCACAAAGCATTCACCCCAATGCCTCCCAATGCACACCTGTTCCAGAGACAGGAAAAATCGTTCAGGAGATTCCCAGCTTTCCGGGGCGTCTGGATCGCGAGCTGCTTTCCGAGCAGCGTAGGAAAGTGCTGAGGGCGGGGTATCTGACTGCGTTTCGGCGTTTCAGCGGAATAGAGGGGAAGCGTCGAATTATTAGCGGCAATGCAAAGTGCAAGAGGCTTTCCAACGAAAGAACTTAAAGCCAGATGGGGACGAAGAACGAGAGAGAAGATGAAGGAGAATTCCAAGTTCACAAGTCAAGAACCAGCCGCCATGATATAGCGACCACTTTTTGTCGGCCTTCACGCGCGTAGCGGCGTTAAAATTAGGTACTGGCGCATAAAGCAGATCGCTGTTTGGCGCGGTAAAACACTGGGAGGCCAACAGGGCTGCCTCCTGCAGGGGTCTTTGGCACGCGAGGCACACCATTGGGTGACGGCATGAAGAACCTGACGTGCCAAGATTGCTGCTACGACACAGCCTCATCACCCCGGCGTGGTCGCTGCATTCTTGATCTTTCGCTCTCGCCTACTCAGACCATCATTGTGATGGTAGGCGAAGAAGCTCATATATCTTGCCAAGCGCTTCTTTCCAAGTCATGTCGAGTGCGATGAAGTTATTCGTACTGCAGCGAATAAGGACATAAGATGATAATATGATGGCATGTTGCAGAAGCATTCAAAATAACGTAACTCCCGCATCTGACACGGGAGATATGATAAACCCGCCATTACCTTATCAAAGGGTTGGGGTAGTCCTGTCACGAGGCAAGATAAGTTGGAGTTCGAGTGCGAATACCCGTCCGTTTGGTTGGCCGTTAGCCGTCAGGCAGCCGTCGGCAGAAAGATCAAGATGGCTGTATTGATGCAGTGACAGTCAGGCCTGGTGGCAGTGAAGGCGGCAAGACAGGACAACAAGGCTGGCCAATTTAACTGCCCCTGTCAATTCAGACTCTGCGAGCATGCCTGCGCCGTGTTCCTGATTTAATTATGGCTCGCGGAAGGGATCCCTTCGTGGAATAGCAGGTTTATGTTGTATCCCGGCAACGGCACACTTCGTCATCCGACGGCGTAATAATGGATGGTGCATTGTCTGCCGTCTTGCTTGTGCAAGACCTCAAAGAAGAGAAGCCATGTGCCAAACAAAGATAAGATGCACGAGCAACAGACAGGGGCCAGCAACGGCTGACATCCCCTAGTGTGTTTTTCCGTCCTTCCCAAGATACATCGTATGGCACCCATGTCCGGCCAGCGTCCATGTTTGGGCTCGTGATTGACATCAGAGAAGGCGCCATGCAATCAGGGACAAACACCCGGCAGCAGGTCATTGGAGAGAAATGGACAGGAAGCATAGGGTAGCCTAATGCCGGCAACCCGCATGAAAAATTGGTAGCACGAGAGGAAGCCAAAGTATGGCACAGGCAAACGATATGGCCAGATGTCCCCGTAGAAGAGCCGAAGCCTTCATCCATCAACTGCGACCTACTCTATCCGGAACTGGCACAGCGCCTCGTAACACAGGTGGACGTGTAGCGGTCAATGCATGGTGCCAGCCAACCCATCCCTCTGACCGAGTTGACATGGCTGCAGCCGTCTCAGCGGACGTTGCAGTTGCAGGCAAGCTGAGCCGAAACGAGCGTGTCCACCGTCGCCGATCGCATGGAGGAGGGGTCCTGTCCTTCTGGAAAGGGCAGCAGCTCCCTGGCAGGAGCCCCTCTTCCCGCCCGTGAAATGGGCCTCTCGCTCCTGCCATCACAAACTCTGCAGACCCGCCTCTGATTCTGCTAGATTCGACGGCTGACGTCGTCGCGCCTTCTAAATAGAGACAGAGGACACAGCCGTCCAGACAGGGAAAATCAGGGAAAATCTGCAAAAAGAAACACGGGCCAACCTGACAACATATCCCCGTTTTTCGCCTTCTTCATCCCCGCCCATTTCAACTCAACCCTCGCCCACGTCGATGTCCGTCGCCTCTTTGACCAGCACAACAATAGCACCAACGGCCGCCCGGCTCGCCATGTTCGCAATAGCGCAGCGGCAAGTCATCAGCGTTTGCGATCTCGAGCCCGCATGCTCTCTGAGTGCGGCTAGCTATGTCCACATTGCCTGTTTCTGTTGTCGCAGCCAACCGTTTTAGCGCCACAAGGATATCCAACAGGCAGAGCTGAGTCCTGGGACAACGACTCTTCGCTGCGATATTCAATCAAAACTCGCCGAAATATCAGACACTGTCCTTCCTCTTCGCCCTCTGCATCCGATAAAGCCAATCCCCGTGCTCAGGCTAGTGTTTGCCTTCCATCTGTCATAGTCCACCATCCTGCTGGTTCGACTTTCATCGGCACTGATCCACGTCCCGTGTGACAACTGGCAAACAGACCGTCGCCGACCATCACGGCGTATGCCGGTCTTGCAGTACCCGCCAATTCATGTTGCTCGTTCCGCCGTCCATCCCGCTAGCTCTCCACCTACTGCTCCCTTACCTTCACCCCCCATCGGCTCTCTTGTGCATTTCTTCCCATCCTTCTCCTGTTCTTTTTATCTCAACCCTTCGGCTCTAGGCCCCCACTCAGCAGGAACTGCTGGCTTTCACGTCGGTCCGCTTCCGGCTTCCAGCATCATACACACTCGACTTTCCGTCTGAAAGACAAAACCCGCAACAGCAAGGAGTAGTTGGTCAAAAAGAGGGTACATCTTCCCACAAACCCGTTAGCTCCAAGACATAGCACAGCCTTGTCCACAAACAACCCCACGCGTCCCAACCCTCGAGACGGCTGTGCTGCTTCCTCTGGGTTGGCATTCCTGCCCGACTGTTTCCCAATCGAACCACCCCTCCCCTACACGGCTCTCATCTTCGTGCTTTCTACCCCACCCCTCCTTGCTGGACATTGTATCTCTCCCAGACATATCGCCACGGGCAGAATACAGAGGAAGACGGAGCCACGGTACAACACCAGTCAAAAGGGCCTGCAGCACTGTGTACGCCTCGTGCTTGTGCGTGTATGACCTGAGGACGTGCAGAAGACGCTACAAGAAAAGCACTCGCAGGGGCGAGAGACATTTTGAACAATCACCCACGGCGGACCGGCCTTCCTACCTCGTCTTCTTCTGCATGTACTCACACATACACCACCCGCACACACATATCTGCAAACACAAAAACAAAAACAAAAACAAAAACAAACAAGGAACCGAAATAAACCCCTGGAGGGGAAGGGGAACAGGTAGCAGCTATAATAAGAAAGCCGGGGTCTGCTGCCGCCAGATCCCCCACAAGTCGTCACAATTGCTTCTCAACTCCGCATCCAAAACATCCTGTCCGGTGAGCCGGGCATCGATGACTCCTATGATATATCGCCATCCGTTGTGTCGACACCAAAGAGAAACCACGAAGCGGCATTCTCTACCGCTCTCGGTCCGGCTAGGGGGGACGTTGTTACCGTTGGTCCAACATCGGCTCCGTTCTTTACGTCTTCTGCAACCCACCTCCCACCAATATATCCCACGCCATCTCGAGGCCCAGACAATTATCGCTTCCAAGCCCAGCCACCCGTACCACCCTCACATCTGCAATCGGTGCCACAGGCGCGGCCTCTGCAGCTTCTCCAACAGCAGCAGCACCATCCACAGCCTCAGCACCAACAGCTTTACTCCTACCAGCACCAACACCAACACCCCACCACGCAGCTCAACGTGCTAGCCACCGTTGCCGCCGCAGGGGGCGGAGGTGGACCGACGGCTTCCCAAGGGCATGGATTTTCGGCACCACCAGTGCCAGAGTATGGACAGCTCCCACAGGGCGAGGATTATGCTTCAGCAGCATCGACGCACGTAACTGCTCTCCAGGGCCATCTCTTCCCTCCGACAGTGCCCGTGCTTGACTATGAGACGAAACCGGCACTGGCTCCACTCCTTCCAACCGGCCCTACAACCCTGACGGTTGTCGCTGAGGCAAAAAAAAGCGGTAGCGCCATCAAACGTCCACCAATGCGGTCCAGTATTGCCTGCATACGCTGTCGTCGATCCAAGATCAAATGTGACAACGATGGCAAGGCGTCATCGCCGTGCGAAACATGTATCAAGTCTGGCCGTGACTGCCAATACCCCGTTGTCAATACGCCGACCCCGAGGCGTGCAACAGACCCGCAGATACTCGCATCCGCCGTCAGTCCTGCGACTGGGTCCATCACCTTCAAGCGCGATGACAGTCTGGCAGATCGTGGCCCCGAACGAAAGCGCCTGAAAAAACTGGAGGATGTTTTTCGCACTGATGCTCCGTCTTCTGGTGCATATTATGCCGACGAAGTGTTGTCCACCCCTTACCTCACCGAGGCCATGTGGATGCAAGTTTGCAACATCTATCGCCTGCATTTTGCCAGCGAGTTGCCGTTCCTACACATGCCGACCCTGAAGGAAAACATGGGTACTAGTTTCAAAACGAAGCAAAAGCGGCGCTCTGCTGACACCAATCTCGTGCTGCTGGGAGTGCTTACCTTGACTTCTCGGTTCCATTCGGGTCTGGTCAAATATGTTGCCCAGACCATTGCCAACCTAAGCAGCACAAAGGGCCGGCCACCTGCTACAGCAAAAGCCGATCCGTGGGCTGCTTCTGAATACTATGCCGACGTTTTGACCAAGGCTCTGGGCCCTCTTAGCACTAGCATGACCCTGGCCAGTATCGAACGCGTCCAAGCCTTTCTCATGCTGGGCCTGTACGAATGGAGCCAGGCCAAACGGAAGACCGGCGGCCTGGGCGCGTGGATGTACGTCGGGGTCGCCATTCGGATGGCCCAGGCCTTGGGCCTATGCTTTGACGGTAGACCAGGCGGTAGACACCACCGTAGGACTGCCGTGGCAGCTGCTGTTGCAGTCCGTGCAGATCCAGAGACGGCGGAACGACAGACATACAACGGTGAGGGAAGGGATGGCTCTCCTCGGCGAGATCTAGCCAAAGCTCCAGTGCCACTGGCCGATACGATTGTGAAAAACGAGATTCGGCGACGAACCATGTTTAGTTGCCTTATCTTGGATCGCCTACTATCGTGTGGTGAAGAACGACTGCCAGCGATGCGTTCGGAAGACCTGCAAATACAGCTTCCTTGCTCTGATTTTGCATTTGATCTCGGGCAGGAAATCCGCACGAGATATCTGAAGCCCCTGGACGAGACCGATACTGTTGACAACGACCAGGAGACCAACGAGAACGGGGACAGTGTGCTTGCCCGCTTCATACAGTTGGTCGATATATGGGGGGAGATTTCCAAGTACAGTTTTGCCGGTGGCCGTCTGGCCGAAAAGCGGCCGCCCTGGGAGGAGACGGAGTTTCGACGACTTCGCCGAGTGCTCGACCAGTTCTATAACAGTCTGCCGTCGATGTTCACTCTGTCCAGAAGCAACTACTACATATACGAAAGCCACCAGGCGTCCAGCGCCTATGTGTCCCTGCATATGCTTGGTGCTGTTTGCAGGATTATGCTGCACCGCGAATACATTCCGTTCATTCCCATCCGCTGCAATGGGCCCGAGGGGCCACTTGACGCACCGACATTTCCGAAGGGCAGCGCGCCACCTGGGTTCTGGGATGAGAGTGCGGAGCAAGTCTTCAAGGCAGCTCGGGATATTGTTGACCTGATCGAGATTTGCCAAGGCTGCGACAAGCTGCCCATGTCGGCACTGGTTGTCTTTTCCATATGGACAGCTGCGTTCGTTGGCATCTATGCGTGGCATTTCCCGGCGCTGGATGTCCGCAAGCATATGCTCGAAGGAATGGATGGCGGGCAGAACACGAAGCCTCCTGGCAGAAGCAACAGTACAGCCGACAGCCATATCCAGACCAACGGTCCTACGGGTGTTGCCTATAGCGCACTGAACAAAATGTCGGCCTGGCTACAGATGGCCTGCACATATGTCGGCTACTTCCAGGAGATGGACAAGTTTTACGAGGGCGTCAAGGAAGACTACCGAAAACACATGGCCAAGCGCAGCAGTGGCGATGGCCCGGGCGAGCTCAGCATCCGCATGGGAGGTGGAGGTGGAGGGCTGGACGAGTGGAAGGTTCACGGACCAAAGGTCACAAATAACGGCATGATCTTGTCCGACGAAGACGCCCTAGTCGAAGCCTCTGACCGGTCGCGGACCAGCAGCACGCCGGCTGGCCTGGACTGCGGCTCATCCACCGTACCCGAGGGAGTCTCAGCTGGCTACATGCCGGTCTACGGCGACAGCAGCGGCTCGATGATGGAGCGTCATCCGGTGCCGGTGACTGGAGAGGGACATGTTGATGTCCCGGCAATGGTAACACCAGGGGTCGGCTGTGGCGATGTGGCCTATATGAGCCAGGACGGTGGAGGCTTCCCTAGCAGCGGCGGAGCCGTTTCAGCGCACGGCTTGCCGATGTCTGGAGAGACAGGATTGGACCAGACGGCGACTGCAATCCAGCCGTGGGAACGGTATTCGCATGACGCAGAACAGCAGCTGCAAATGCAAATGCACGCCGAGCAGCACGTCCCGGTCACAAGCCAGGGATACCCGATGGGAGAGCAGGACGGGTATAGTGACATGAGAGTCTTCTATCCCGACGTGCTGCCCTACATCGATAGGCATCAGGGCATGCGTTGGCAAGATGCCAGCCAGGCAGCCGGCATTGAGCACTTTTCGCACGGCGACCCAATCGGCGGCGGCCACGCTGTGTGGATAGACCATCCGTTTATGTTCCGACCGGATGTACCGTATATGAATTGATGTGGTGAGCATAGATGGTGGGCTCGTCCTTTTTTTGGCTTCTTTTTTGTTACCTATTTCCTTCTTCTCTTCTATCGCCATGTGAAGCTGTTTTGCGTCTCCTGTCGTGTTTCTTTTTTGAGCCTATATGATGTATTTAGAGTGCGCAGGGTCTCGGCGTGGAGACCGCTCTGTTGTTGCTGACGAGAGCCGAATATCTTGCACAATTCTGGCTGACAAGACATCTGTCGGTATTCAGTATATACTGCCTTGGACCGACCTCCATTGTCTCCGTCTTACTGCGTGATTCTGCAGCCTGGCAGCAAGAAGTGACACTAGTTTTTGTTGCCCCAGAATGGTAGTATACAAGGGCAAGCAGTGCTTCGCCACGAACGGGACTGGTTATTTTCAGGCCACATACGAGGATGGGGGCTGGATCGTGGCATAAGCAGTGATCTAATGTGAGCTGGCTGAGCTGGCTGCCTTAGAGGCGACCTTCCAGCAGCTGTTGACCACAGTGACAGCAGCCAAGGCACATTCACGCAACCTCCTAGGTTTCCGCTCCACTCCTATCTCGCGTTCCGGTTCGGCGTCTGTCCTTGGGATCGCTGCTCTTTTTCATCCTCCCGTTTTGCATCGCTTGATCAACTATTCTATGTCTTCTGTACCTGCCTTATGCTTCTCTGTATACACGTGACATCACGTGACGCCCCCCTTCCTTGCAGCTGGCATTGGTTCTGCTGCCATGACTGCGCCTTTTTGTCTTTTACATACAATGCCTGTACGGCGGCACCTATGCTTCCCCGACAGAGCACAGTGTGTCAAATGCATTTGCCACATTTCGGTCTGTGCCCCTGTCTCCCCTCCTCTGTCTCTTTCCTCTCGTCTCTTCGTCGTGTCTCCTCGTCGTGTCTCCTCGTCTCCTCGTCTCACCGTCTCCTCGTCTACCTCTTCGAGAGGGCATGGCGTCTCTTCCGCTAACAAACGGCTTCTATGTCGATGCACAGCCCCGTCCCATCAGCCGGCAAAGTGGAAGCGCGTGGCCTCCAGCTCGCCAAGACCGTCACGCGGCGCAATGTATCGTCGTCGATACGAGTTGGTAAAGTCTTGCAGCAGCGCGCGCACCTGACGCAGTCCGCCCTGACTGGGGTTCTGCAGCCGGTCGCGGATCTTGGCAATCAACCGGCTGGCCTCGTCCGTCGCCACGGTGCCCACCGGAAGCATTCGCAGTGTACGATCCAGCCAGACCGTCGTCTCGGCCGGCAGCAGCTCAAACATCGACAGCAACACACCGCTGCCGTCGGCAAAGCAGTCGCGCGGAAACGTAATCATCATCCCGGCCAACACCTGCTTCACCAGCACTTCACCGCGCACCGCCAGCAGCTGCTGCACGATCAGCCGCAGCTGGGCCGCCGTCTCGGCCGGTATGCCGCCTGACTGCGCTGGGTTCGACCCGCCATACGTCAGCAGGTCGCGCAGATAATGCAGCGTCGCCGACAGCGGGTCGCGCTGTTCGAGCGCCAGCGCCGAGATGGCCGCCTCGAATATCGGTGTGAACAGCGCCGACGGAATCAGCTTGTGTGGGTAGTACAGCAGCGCGTCCACCAGCAGCCGGAAGAAGTCCTCGATCACGTCCGGAAGCTCGGCCGGCGGCAGGTCGCTCATAACCCGCAGCACGCTCGTCGCCTGCGACTCGAAGAACACGTAGATCGACTCGGTGATTTGCGCCTCCACGTGCTCGCGGTTTTCCGAGAACTCGCGTAGGATCGCCCCCGTCACCCAGAGGAAACAACCCTGCTTCGACACGGTGAATCCCTCCGCCAGCTTGTTGGCCATGGCCGCCAGCAACGGCGTCATGTCTGTGCGGTACGAGATGATCATGAACCGCCAACACCGGCAGACACGCTCGCAGATCGGCGTGAAGTTGAGAAAGTTTTCCAGCACCGTCGAGAGCACGTGGAACACCTCGCTCCAGTACTTGACGGCCGGGTTCTCCTGGCCCTTGGGCACCGATGGTATCACGTTCTGCACAAAGATCGTGATCAATTGCAAGTGGTCTGCAACACGTCAGCCATCTGCTATTAGGTTTGTCGTATTCGGGTCTGCCATCAACTCACCTGCAACAGCCAGTTTGCCTTCCTCGGTCGTCGCGGCATTGGCTTTGCGCATCAGGCGCTCAATCAGAGGATCACAGTACAGCTTGAGGAGCTTGTAGACGTCGTTCGGGTCCTGTACGGCAACGACGCTGGCCACGCCCTCGGTCATCTCCTCCTGGCTCATATCCGGGAGCTTGTCCAGGATCTGGTCGTAGAACTGCTGCATCTGCACCACCTGGTTGCTCAAGAGCTCCCGGCAGTCCGTGCAGAAGAACTTGATGGCCTGGGCAGCCGCGCGGATGATCTCCTTCGACTCGCTCTGGAAGGAGGACACGATAAAGTTGAACTGCGGCTCGAGGAACGTGGGGTGGGCAGCCGTCCATTCGGTGTAGCGCCCAAAGACCATGATCGTCGCAAACCGGAGCTTCTCGTGGTTCGGAATCTGGACCAGGAGCGGCATGAGCTGCGGCAGCACTGACTCCTCCTTCTTGCCGACCATGCGGCCGAGGGCGCGCATCGAGAACAGGGGGGCCTCAAGCTCCTGCCAATGTGGTACCGAAGTCGCTGTCACCTGCGATCCGTACGTCTGCATCCAGATCCTGATGGCGTCGAGAACTTTGGTCAGACACTCTGTGACGCCCATAACCTCACAAGCGTCTTTCAACGTGTCGCCCATATGGTGGCGGAACTCGCGGAACTTTTCTTCCTGCTCTCGATCGCCGTCAAACAGATCCGTGGCGGCATCATCGCCGGTCTCGGAGCGCGGGTACTGCAAGCGTTGCAGCAGGATGTCGACAAGCTTCGAGTACACATCGACGAGCTGGAGACGGGACTCGATGTAGCGTTCCAGCACCAGATACTGCTTCAGCTCATACCAGAATCCAAACGTATACCGGATCACGTCACACTCCTTGTCCAGGGCTGCACACTCCAACAGCGCATCGACAAGAGGACGGAAATGGATCGGTTCGCGGGCAATAGCCACGACCCACGAATCGCCGGCGTCCGCAAAGAGCAGCGTCAGCGACTTGAAGCTCTCCGTGTCCTCCTCCTCGGCGAACTTGCGGATGTTTGGCCGAAGCTCAATGATGCGCGGAAGCAGGGCCTGAATGGTCTCCAGGTTGTCGTCAACGTCCCTCGTTTCCCGGCAGAGCGAGCCCAGACAGTCGGCAGCAGCCTGGATGGATTCATCGCTCCCTATGGCCGAGATGATGACGTTGAGTAGCGGGGAGTTGACAATGGTGTTGACAGGGACTTCCCGAAGCCAAGAGGTGATGCATTCTAGTAAGAGGGGGTTCTTGGCGGCGGTGGCTGCATGGCGTTAGCGACATGGAAGGAACAGTGGATACGAAAGGCGGGGAGAGAACGCACGAGACGACTGGGCATATGAGGTGAGTAGCTGGATGACCTGCTCGGCATTGTCGCCAAGCAGCTCTCGTGTTCGATCGGCCAGCTCTTCTTCCTGTGATTACGTCAGCAAGATAATCTCGACCGCCATCCAGACGATGACAGCGACGGCTCAAGACGTACAGAGAGAGTGATCTTGCGGCCTTCAGTGACCTCCTCTGGCAGGACGCGCAAGAAGTCGAGGATGCAGGCGTGGCTCTCCACCTCGCTGCCCAGGGCAGAGACAACGGTGGCGAGGACATCCTTCCACCCGGTCATCTGTATGGCCAAGATGGCGAGACAAACACACAGCTGAATGCGCACAGGTCGTGGGCCGGGAGCGAACTTCTTCAGCAGCAGGAGGATCTGGTTGCGCAACTCGGGGAGGTCGGCCGGCCGCACCTGAGTGGTGAGGTCAAATGTGATCTGGCGAGTTACGTTAGACGCGGAGCTGAGCTTTTTGCTGCTGGCAGGAGGAATCCGGGCATGAAGAGCAGTATGACGATGATGAGAACTGATTGTTTGCTCGTCAGGAGGGGGAGAGGGACAGTGTCGCTACCTTGCCCTTCAATGTTGTCGCAGCGAACAGCATGGCTTCTGCCTCGACGGAAGACTGAAGGATTGTGATTGTGACAGACCAGGCGCTCTCCTGGGAGGCTGTTAGCCATCACGGAGCACGGCGCAGGTTCGAGGGAGACGGGACACAAACCGATTTCTGGAACTTGGCGAGATAGTCCATGGCGACCTTCTTCTTGGTGGCGTCGTGGCCCCGCATTGTGACCATGCCGGCGAGGACATTCTGCGGCGAGAACACGTCTGCGGCGCTTTCAGAGGCCATGGTGACAGGCTGTGCAGCGAGAGGAGAAGGGGCGCCAAAGTCGGAGGGACGAAGAGCTCCGGCAGCAGAGGCTGCGCGGGGGCAAGTATTGAAGAAGGAAACAGGGCAGCAACAGCCGCGGTGAGCTCAGTCGAGTGACAGGGCAAGCGTCGGGTATGTGTCCGGAACAGAAAGGAACAGAAACCCGTTGGTGAGAAGTTGGTCGAAGGGTTGAGGTTCAGGCGGGAAAACAACAGATGGAAGAATCAGAAGAGAAGGGAGAAGCGCGACAGGGCGGCGAAAGAGAGAACAGAGCAGCCGAGGAAAAAGTGAGAGCAGACAGCAGTGGCGCGCAGTGCACGGGGACCGGACGGGATGGGGCGGGGATGTTCTGTATTAGGAGATGGGGAGATATCGCGTTGGCCGTGACGTTGGTGATAGCGGATGATGGGACTGTGGCGTTTGCTAACAGACCTTGAAGAGAGAAAAAAAGACAATAATACGAGCGAGGAGTAGGCCCGTTGCTGGGAAGGTGGGGCTGGAAGGAGGGGTTTCCTCCAAGCAAAGTGTGGCGGCCGTCGGACGGATGATTGTTGTTCCCTGTCCGACAGCCTTGCTGAGTAATCCTATTTACAGCGACTTTACGATGGTGCCGGCTCCGGTGATGAGGCTGTCCAGCGGCTTGTCGTAGGGGCCTATGGGCACCGACTCGTCGGCGTGGCCAGAGAGGATCTGCTCGGAGAGGGCCAGGCCGCAGAGATGGGCTGCTGCTGGCGACACGGCTGAGGCATAGCGGTGCAGAAAGTAGTCGTAGAAGCCGCGTCCGTGGCCACAGCGGCGAATGCTGCCGGACGCAGGATCGACGTCAAAGGCGACGCCCGGCATGAGGATGAGGTCGAGGGCGTCTGCGTCTGTGTGTGCGTCTCCGTCTCCGAGGATGCGCGGCCGGTTTTGCACGCTGACCGGAGAGACGCTGGGGATGCCCCATCGGTCGGGCAGCAGCGCCTCGTAGTCAGCACGGTCGTGCAGACGGACCATGTCCATGACCCGGGCCGGCGGCGGTTGCTGTCGTCCGGTGGCAGCCAGACGGGGGCTGGGTGTGTGCAGATACGGCACAAAGACCTGCTTGCCGGCAGCCAGGGCGTGGCGCACGATGGCGTCAGTCTGGACCTCGGCGGCAGGCATAGACAGGAAGACGGCCACACGGCGGGCGTGCAGATAGGGCGGATAGGCGAGAAGGGCGTTGCAGATGGCGGAGCCTAGGCCAAAGTCAGATTACTGGATATGCAGTGGGACGCTGGAGGGGCTCACTCTGCTGGTCGACCGACGTTGACGGCAGGACGGCCAGACGCTGTTTCATGCGGTGGCGCAGCTGTTTTTTGGCTGCAGCTACAGACATGGTTGTATCGATGTCGGGGATCTGGCTTGCAGTAGGCAGCGGCAGAGGTACAATCGACAGCGGACATGGAGGTGTATTCGTAAAAAAGTCCCATCGCGGCCCGCTTAAATTGCTAATCGCACTGCTATGTTTCGTCCGCGCAGTACGGAGTACATTTCTTGATAATGTACTGATCTTGCTTCTTCGTACATACAGATGGCTGTTCTTATCTGAGCAAGTCGGAATTGTTCCAGACCTGTTGAAGTGGTTGTTTCCCTTCTGTATAGTGCGAATAGGAGTACGTCGTAGCTTCCTCTACTCGTATCTGATAGCTGCCCCACATGTCGAGCAACTCGTACTTTCCCTGGGTTAATTGCGCCGGTCAAGACAAAACCTCAGCTGTCTCGACTGCTCGTTGCGGTGTCTCTTCGTACTCACCTTGTGCTATCACGTTCTCTCCTTCGTCTGGCATCTTCTTGTTTCTCTTTTCTTCTTCTCTTTCGTTTCTTTTCTTTCTCTTCTCTCTCTCTCTTTCTCCTCTCATTCTCCGTCTCTTTCTCCTTCTCTCCTCCTCTTCCTCTCGCTCATGTATTTTTCCCACTTCCTCCAATCCATCCTATCCACTTTCTCACCGTTGCACACCCCTGCAACCTAACCGGACTCTGCAGCCCGCCCGATCTCTGTATCGCCCCGCTAGCGATCCTTGCAACGCTTCCCTGTCTTGCTGCCACATCGGCATCAGCCAATCCGATCGCGCGTGTTGCCCATGACCGACATCCCTTTGCAGCACCACTCGTCGTCCATCCTGCCGTGCTGGCTGGCCCTACAAGCGTCGGCCACACCCTCCCCCGGAGCTACAGCACCACGCGACTCACACTCAGACACGATCGCTGCCTCGCCAGGGTTGCCTCCCTTTGCTCCTGTGGCGACGCCTCGACGTCGTTGTGCCCCTCGTTTCCCCCATGGCCCACCGCAGCTCGATACGGGCGCGGACGAGATTGTCGACGCTGGGATCCGTCATGGTATAGACAACAAGAACGACTTGACAGACACGATGCCGAGAAGAAGAAAGCCCGCCTCCCTGCGGTCGTCACCCGGCTTTTCCAGCCCCAACTACGGCGCCGTGACATCAGAGACAGTGCCTTCCAGCGCGACACCTCAGACGGCCGAGATCGCCGAGGTCAGCCAGCAGCCATCCACTGCTCACGGCAGCAGCAACGCCACCAACACGTTGTCCCGCCATGCATCGCTCCGGCGACAGCGCTCGCACGCAACGTCCCTGTTCGCCCAGTACGACAGCGTGACAGGCGGCTCGATGCGCGTGCCACCGCCCGAGCTGACGGCCGCCGCGCTGATGAGCGGTCTCGGTGGCAGCCGTTTTGATGTGGCTGGTACGGCAGCCCCAGTGTCAGCCGTGCCGAGCGAGGCCAGCTACGACGGCAGCAGTGATGACGACGATGTTGATGGTGGCCATGGCGACGACCGCGACAGCCTCAGCCTGCAGTCAGACGTGGAGCGTGACGGCCCCGTCGACGAGTATGACGTGAACGAGTATGGCTATGCTGTGCCAGTGGAGACGGCAGGCGAACAACCAGACGGCAGCGGCAGTGTGCCAGACTCGTCCAGTCCGCCGGACAACTCGCCGTTTGCACAGGTGCGGGCGTCCGTGGCACCGGTGGACAACACGCTGCTGTCGATCAACACGCCGCGCATGTGGCTCCTGTCAACGCTCTTCTCGGTGCTGGGGTCGTCGACGAACCTGTTCTTCTCGCTGCGCTACCCCAGCGTGGCCATCACGCCGGTCATCGCGCTGCTGCTGGTACACCCGCTCGGCCTGGCCTGGGACTGGGCCCTGAAGCGGGCAGACGACCCGGCCGAGGACTTTGACGACGGCGTGCTGGTGCCCAGTGCTGCCCGTCGTCACGTCGACAGCCGGATCAGGCGGCTGCGCCTCTGGCTGGCCCAGGGCCGGTGGAACGAGAAAGAACACACGTGTGTCTACGTCTGCAGCAACGTGTCGTTTGGCTTCGCCTTTGCCACGGACGTCATCGTCGAGCAGACACACTTTTACCACCAGGACGTCGGGTTGGCCTACCAGCTGCTGCTGACGCTGTCGACACAGATCCTGGGTTACACGTTTGCCGGGCTCTCGCGCCGCTTTCTCGTGCGTCCGAGCGGCATGATCTGGCCGTCGACACTCATGTCGGCCTCCATGTTCGCCACGCTGCACAAGGAGGAAAACCGGCCGGCAAACGGGTGGCGCATCAGCCGGTGGCACTTTTTCTACGCCGTCTTCCTCGCCGCCTTCCTCTTCTACTTCATCCCCGGGCTGCTGATGCCGGCCCTCAGCTACTTCAACGCCGTCACCTGGCTGGCCCCCGACAGCGTCGTGGTGGCCAACCTGTTTGGCGTCGTGTCTGGGCTCGGCCTCTTTCCCGTGACCTTTGACTGGGCCCAGATCGCCTACATTGGCTCGCCGCTGCTGACGCCCTTCTGGGCCGCCATGAACGTCATCGGCGGACTCGTCATCGTCATGTGGATCCTGGCCCCGATCGCCTACTACGGCAACTGGCTGTACTCAGCCTACATGCCGATCCTGTCGGCCGCCGTCTTCGACAACACCGGTGCTGTCTACGACGTCCAGCGCATCCTGACGGCCGACTTTGTTTTTGACCGCGCCGCCTACCGCAGCTACAGCCGTGTCTTCCTGCCCATCACCTACGTCCTCAGCTATGGCGTGCAGTTTGCTGGTCTGGCCTCGTTGCTTACCCACACGGCCTGCTGGCACGGCCGCGACATCTGGCGACACTGGAAGCAGTCGCTGGACGAGTCCGCATCGACTGCCGACCGGTCGGCCAAGACGGCCGTATACCAGCCCGTGGCCTCAGAGCCGGACCGTGACATCCGCTCGGTGCCGCTGCAGCCGACGACAAGCCGCAGCGATAGCGGCCTGGACGACCTGATGAGCCGCGAGGACGTGCACAACCGGCTGATGCGGCGGTACCGTGACGCGCCCATGTGGTGGTACCTGCTAACGTTTGTGACGATGACAGCCACGGGCATGTTTGTGGTGGAATAGTGAGTTTAGTCTTGGGGTCTCTGGTCTCTGGTCTCATTGCTGACTTGCAGCTATCCGATCCATCTCCCGTGGTACGGCCTGCTGCTGGCCCTGGCCATCTGCGCAGTGCTCTTCATCCCCATTGGCATCATCATGGCGGTGACCAACCAGCACGTCAGCATCTACTTGATCTGCCAACTCGTCTGTGGCGCCGTGTTTCCGGGCCGCCCCGTGGCCAACATGGTCTTTGTCACGTACGGCTACATCTCGTCGGCCCAGGGCATCAAGTTCGCCGCCGACCTCAAGCTGGGCCACTACATGAAGATCCCACCGCGCATCCTGTTCCAGGTGCAGATGGCCGCCACGCTGGTCTCGTCGATCACGCAGATCGCCGTGCTCAACTGGATGTTTGGCCACATTCCCGGCCTCTGCACGCCCAGCGCGCTCAACGGCTTCACCTGTCCGATTGCGCGCGTGCACTTCAACGGCTCCATCCTCTGGGGCGTCGTCGGTCCGGGCGAGTTCTTTGGCCGCGGCGCCACGTACCGGCCGCTGGTCTGGTGCTTCCTGGTCGGCGCCGTGGCTCCTCTGCCGCTGTGGCTGTATGCCCGTCGCCGTCGCGACAGCATCGTGCGCAAGATCAATCTTCCCGTGCTGTTGGGCTCGCTCGGCTGGATCCCACCGGCGACGGGACTCAACTTTAGTGTGTGGGCGCTGGTGTGCTATCTCTTCAACTGCGTGCTCAAGAACAGGGCGACGGCCTGGTGGGCCAAGTACACCATGACGCTGAGCGCCGCCCTGGACGCCGCCCTGGCCTCGGGCATCGTCGTCGCCTTCTTTGCCTTTATCTACCCGGGCATCATGGACGGCTTCCACTGGTGGGGGACCGAGGTGTACAAGCAGGGCTGCGACTGGCGGGCGTGTTCGTATCTGCAGGTGTCAGAGGGAGAGCGATTTGGACCAGACACATGGTAGGGTGAATGAGAGGGAAGAGATAAACTCGGTGGCTACTTGGAAGAGATGTCTTCAGGCGTTATTATGTTAGAGTCAAATAGAGAAAGAGACACGCTTGCTCCTTCCCAACTTGCCAGTTCTCTCTGGCTTCCTTGTTACACAATTCTCATTCTACCATCCATCTTTACTCTACCTTGTTTTCCCACATCAACACAACGACCGAATCCTGATCGGACACGGCCATATTGGACACGGCTGTTGCATCCAGTCCGTGGCCAGAGACAGCATTGTCAGTCCGTCGCTTCAAATAGGCCTGCCACAGCGCCCCGTCCGCAGCCACATAGGCATCGATCAAACGCCATATCGCCGGCGACTGTCTGCTGCGGCTGCGCACGATGCTCACATCGTTTGGGCGCTCGGCGTCCTCGACGACCAGCCGCTTGCTCGACCAGAAGTGCTGCTGCTGCTGGTACTCGCGCCGGCGCCGGTCTGTCGCGTCCTCGTGTGCATGGCCAGCACCCAAGCGAGGGCTGTCTGTCCGATGGACGGCGAGTCTGGCACCAGACCGGAGCCATTCGCGGAGCGAGTCGACCAGGTCAGACCCGCGCCCAGGCTGTTCGGTGGGCGTCAGCGGCGGCGGTGGCAGGGAAGACGACCTCACCTTGCGCAGGGGCTCGGCGCGAAGGCCGTCGTGGTGCTCGAGACTGTGGCCGTTGACGAGGACCCAGCCGTCACGAAAGGCGAAGCGCTGAAGGAAGCAGTCCTCGCCACAGACGTCGGTCACGCGATGGCCAAAGCCGGCGTGGAAGTGGTCCTGGCGACGGTAACCGTGCAGCGTCAACGGCTGCAGGCCGCCGGCATACTGCTGCAGCAGACGGACGCCATTGTCGAGATCGGTCTCGTTGCCGTTGTGCTCATAGGCGGCCGTGTCAAAGGGCGCGTACAAGCTGGGAACAATGCGCAGCTGCACAGCCGCCACGGCCGACGTCGGCGCGGACGCAGACGACGTTGCGCAGCGGTACAGATGTTCGTCCCAGGGTTCGCCGTCGTAGGCGTCCGTCTTGCCGACGGCGATGCCAGCATGCAGCACGGCCTCGTGCAAAGCGTCTGTGGTGCGGCGCAGACACGACAGCTCGGCCATGCGGACGGCCAGCGACGGCGACAGGAAGACGGCACCGCCACCATAACTCACCACCATCGGCGACGTGGGCGGAGAAGCTGGTGGCGCGCCGTCAATCTCTGCTGCCTCTGCGGCCAAGTCGACCGTCAACCAGTCAGATCGCGTGCTGGGGAAGCCCAGCCAGAGATCGCTGATGCTATCACCACCGCCATGTGGGTGTGGATGCGTGCCGGCATATAGCATCAGCCGGCCCAGAAGACGGTCCATGCTGGGGAAGAAGACATCGTCGTCAACGAGGGCATAGAAGCTCCGCTGGACAGGGCCTCCGTCCCCCTTCTCGACCGTCCAGTCGTCGTCATACGGATGCAGCAGCGGCAGAAGATTGGAATAGCGCACGGCCGGCGGATCTGGACGAACATGACCCTCCATGTCGCTGTGGCTGTTGGCACTGCTGTTGGTGGCCTTGCCGTCATAGTTGCCCGGGTCGATGACGATGCGCGCGTCGATGCCGTGTCCCTTTAGCACCCGTGCCACCGCCTCTGCCTCGTCCGGCTGTGCACGGTGGAGACTCAACAGCAGGCCGGCACCGTTGGACTGGTCGTGTCCGTCTGTCAGCCAGCGTGCCCAGTCGGCCACCAGGGCAAATCCGGCATGCGACAGCCGCGCATATGTGGTGCTAATAGCAAACAGCAGCATCGACGCATCGATCTGGTCTGGCCGAGCACTGCGGCCCATTGGCAGTCGCAGCACAGCCGGCTCGACGGGCGGCTCGCTCTCTTCATCTGTCGCCAGCCAGACGCCGTCCTCGGTCTCCGTGTCCAGGTCTGGACGGTCGACACCGGGCACGAGAGCCTCTGCGCGCACCGTGGTGAATCCGCCCGGCGCGAACTTGGACTTGACCTTGGTCAGGGATGGCCGTAACTGGCGCGTGAGTCGGTCGTGGTGCTGCAGACTGTCATCCCCATCGAGCGTGGAACTGGCCTGTCCGACCACATAGTCGGCGCGGACGTGGCGTGCATACCAGGGCACATCGGGCGTCAGGCCGTACCGGTAGACGAGGTAGTTGAGATAGGCTGCCTCCTCGGAGACACCGGTGCCATTGGCCGCGCTGGGCAGCCATGACGGCTCTTTCCAGTTCTGCCAGGGTGCAGCCGGGTTTGGTGGTGTCTGCGAGCCGATGGCCCACGTGTACAGAGGCAGCTTCGCCTTCGCATTCTCGGCTGTCCGGTCGACAAACTCCTTTACCGACCGACGACCGACGAACAGGACGACGACCCCAATAAGCAGAAAGACGCCGAGGAGACAGCGAAGAAGGCCGCGGACGTGGTCCTGGGTCAGCACGAGATGGGGGACGAAACAGATTCTCCGAACCAGGGTCGACATTTGTGGGCGACTGGCTTTGCCAGCGTAATTGGACTCCCGGACGCGACCTGAGCCCTGGGCGTGGCTCGGGCTCCGTACACGTTTGGGCCGCCAGAGACTTCCAGACACCATGACAACGTGTATGGGAGATGGATGACTGCGGTTATGTGTGCGCTGAAAAGGGAGAAAAAGAAGACGAACAAGCAGAGAGGCGCGCGCTCGCAATGCTGTGTCATGAGAGAGCAATTCGTCACTTTGGCTCTTTTTCTCTTGTTTGTCCTATTACAGTCTTGACATTGTGTGTGCGTGTGTGAGCCCCCGGGAAGACATTGCCCTGAGGGTTTGGAGGATGGGAGATCCGTGACTGAGCGCCATGACGACCGGAGAAGGATCCTGGCGTTGAGTTCGCACGTTGATCGTTGTCAGCCCCTGGCGCCAGAACACACCGTTGCTGCAGCCGTCACCTGGCATGTGACAAAAACAAGGCCATGGAGCTGTCCGGCTCCCCGCACTTTGTCAAAAGCCGGGGATCACATGCGGCCAGGCTGAGCTTACCTGATGCAGAAGCGATATTCAGCTTACGTCACGGCGACTGCTGCCAACCAGCAGGGACCGGCTCTGTAAGTCTGCGTCTTCCCAAGCGGCTATTCGCCAGAGAAGGTTCACTGACGTCGAAATGTGATTACATAAGCAGAATGGGGATTCACCACAGCGCGCCAAAAGGTGGAGCCGTCATGTTCAAAAAAATATCGTTTCGGTCTGTTCACACATACGAGAGCTCCCATTGTTCTGTACATGCTTCGCCTCCCGTCCCTGCTCTCGACTGCGGCGTCAATTCTGAGGCGTGCAAGGGCACCAGCAGCCGCGATACGCTCCCTACAGCTACAACAGAGGCAGCGCAGCATGGCGACGAGCAGCAAGCAGACCGACGGCCAGAACGGGCGGCAAGACGACAATGTGACGGTCGGCCCCGACGGCAAGCGGTACCGCACGGCGCGCGAGGGCCTGGCACGCATCTACGTGCCGCTGAGCGACGGCGAGAAGACGCGGCAGAACGGTGGCGGCGGTCCGGCGGTCGAAGACCACGCGCAGCAAGTGTTTTACAACCCTATCCAGCAGTTCAACCGCGACCTCAGCGTGCTGGCCATCAAGGCATACGGACAGGCCAAGCTGGAGGAGCGGGCGGAGCGGTTTGCCAAGAAGAAGGAGGCCTTTGCCCACAAGAAGCGGAAGCACCTGGTGGACAGGCGCGGAGACAAACGCAAGAGAGAGAATGCGGACGACGCGGACGAGGACGAGCGGCCGGTCAAGGTCGGAAAGCAGGAGGGCGAGGGTGAGGGCGAGGGAAAAGTGGCCGAGATTGCAGAAGGCTCCAACGAACAACAGTCACGTGATCAGAATACAGACACGACATCTCCCTCCACAACATCAGCCGGGCTTCCACCGATCCGCATCCTCGACGCGCTCTCAGCAACGGGCCTGCGGGCGCTGCGGTACGCACACGAGCTGCCGTTTGCAGTGTCGGTGACGGCCAACGACCTGCTCGCAGCGGCGACAGAGTCGATCCGACGTAACGTGGAGCTGAACGGGCTGAGCGACAAGATCACGGTGCGACAGTCGGACGCGCTGGCACACATGTACACGGTGGTGGCCAAGGAGCTGTCGATGGAGGCAGAGGGCGGCGGCAGCAACAAGGCACAGGGCCGGTGCGAGAAGTACGACGTGATCGACCTGGACCCCTACGGAACAGCGGCGACGTTTTTCGACGCAGCCGTGCAGTCGGTGCGCAACGACGGCGGGCTGCTGTGCGTGACATGCACGGACGCGGGAGTGTGGGCGTCGCAGGGCTACCCGGAGAAGTGCTTTGCGCTGTACGGCGGGGTGCCAATGAAGGGAAGCCACTCGCACGAGGCCGGACTGCGGATTGTGCTGCAGGCGCTGTCTGCGTCGGCGGCTCGCTACGGCCTGGCGGTGACGCCGCAGCTGTCGCTGTCAATCGACTTTTACTGCCGGGTGTTTGTGACGGTGACGCGGTCGCCAGCCAGCGTCAAATTCTTGGCCGGCCGCACGATGACGGCGTACAACTGCGACCAGGGCTGCGGCGCTTGGATGACACAGCCGCTGCTGCGCAACCGAGCAACGGCCAACAAGCGTGGCTCCGGCCATTTCTACAAGCACACGTTTGCGACAGCACCCCTGACGGACGCCTTCTGTCCGCACTGCCACACCAAGACACATCTGGCCGGGCCCATGTTTGCGGGGCCCATGCACGCGGCACCGTTCATCCGGCGGATCCTCGACGCGTTGCCGCAGGCGTCGACGGACATTTACGGGACGACGGAGCGGATCCGCGGCATGTTGCAGACGGCGCTGGAGGAGCTGGCCGAAGACGAGGACGAGGACGAGGGCGAACCCAAGACGCGGGAGGACGAGCTGGCAGCACTGGACCCGATGCCGTTCTTCTTCCTGCCGTCGAACCTGGCCAAAGTGGTGCACTGCATGACGCCCAACGAGGACGCGATGCGCGGGGCGCTGCTGCGGCTGGGCTATCGGGCCACGCGCAGCCACTGTCGGCCTGGCAGCATCAAGACGGACGCCCCGTGGTCCGTGCTGTGGGACGTGATGCGCGCGTGGGTGCGCCAGAAGGCGCCTGTCAAGCCGGAGAGCATCCGGCCAGGCACGCCGGCCGAGCGGCTGTTGCAAGCAAAGAGTGAGGAGAAGGACGACAAATGCGAGATTGTCTTTGACGAAACGCAGGCCCATAAGCGTGGTCGTGGCGCCAACAAGCTGGTTCGGTACCAGATCAACCCGCGCGAGAACTGGGGGCCAATGAACCGGGCCAGAGGACACTGAGTGCGCTGATGAGTTGTCGTTGATGAGTTCTACAATATGCTCAACTCCTCTCATGCACGTGACCCTCGCTAGAGGAGGCTACCCCGCCACAAATCAAAGATCAAGCACAAAGAGGAAGCCGCGGCCTCGTGTGACCACAACGTAGGCAAGAGACAACGGCAGGCCTGTTGCCTTGGGTGCGATAACGCAATCGGCAGGGCGGACTTCCGGCCCAATTGATTGTTGCTTACCTGACACAGTCAGACGGGGCGACGTGCTGACGATCGCGCCTTCCCGGGCGCGGCTCTCGTCTTCTCTCTCTTTTAGACCAGTTAGACTATTTCTCAGAGTCCTTTTTTCCTGCCCTCCTGCTGTGTTCTTCTTGGCTCTGTGATGTGTCCTCTTCTGCATCCCGCCGACACGGCTGTCCCAACACACATGTCCGACAGCACAGCGGCCTTGTCATGTGCAGCCGCCGCCTATTTCGCCGATGGCGAGCTGGTCATTGTGTCGGACGGGGCGCCCACGCAGCGTGTTCGCGACGACGAAATCGTCGTGATGGCACGGGAGCTGGGCGACGGCCCTGCAGTCTACCGGGCGATGTGGCTGCGCGAGACGGCCGACGAGACCGATGGGCCGTTCCGGCTCGAGACGGCGCTGCTGGCCGGCGCTGCCGTCGAGCGGCTGCCACGCCGTCTGCTCGACCGACATGGTCTGCAGGCGATCCCGCTGGCTTTTCAGCCAGGCTTTGCGTTCAGGTCCGCCTCAACAGCTTCGACAGCATCAACAGTTTCGTCCGCCTCGCCCCTGCACGTAGTCGTGTCCACGCGCTCGGGCGTCGGCCAGGCCCAGACGTTCTACCGCGCCGTCCTGGCGCCGCTTCTCGGTCATTTTGGTCTCTCGCCAGCAACGACATCCCGGCCAGAGACGGGGACCTTTCAGCTGCTCGTGACCAGCAGCTCGCAGTCCGTCGCGGAATTGGCCCGCACGCTGGCACCCACGGCCACCGTCATCCTCCTCAGCGGCGACGGCGGCGTGGTCGACCTGCTCAACAATATCACCACCGACCACCATCCACTGCCCACCATCGCTCTCCTGCCGCTCGGCACCGGCAACGCCCTCTTTCACTCGCTGCACAGGCCAGCCGGCTCCGCCTCTCCCCTCGTCCTCGGCCTGCGGACTCTCCTTCAAGGCCGCGCCGCACCGCTGCCCAACTTTGAGGCCACCTTTGCCCCCGGATCTCACACCGTCCGCTACGCCGGCGACCTCGCTCAGGAACACGTCCATGCCGTCGCCCGTCTGCGCGGCGCCATCGTCGCCAGCTACGGCTTCCACGCCCAGCTCGTCTGGGAGAGCGACACGCCCGCATACCGACGCCACGGTGCCAAACGGTTTGGCATGGCCGCCGCGGAACTGCTCCAGACGTCCCACGTCTATGTCGCCGACGTCCAGACGACAGCGACAGCGCCAGCATCAGCATCGACTGACGCCCACCGCCAGCTGCAGACCCTCGGCCACCGCTTCAACTACGTGCTCGCCACCATGGTCTCGAATCTCGAACAAACTTTCACCATCTCGCCGGCCAGCCGGCCGCTGGACGGACAGCTGCGGCTGGTACACTTTGGCGCCGTTGGTGGCGCCCGCACAATGGAGGTCATGAAGGCAGCCTACAACAACGGCGCACACGTGGGAATGCGCTGGTCGGCAGACGAAGAGGCCGTCGGCTACGGAGCCATCGATGAGCTGCGCATCACCGTGCACGAGCCAGATGCCCGCTGGCGGAAGATGTATGTTCAGCTCCGCTGTATCCAGTAACCAGACTATTTGCTGACTCAGCCAGATGCATCGACGGCACCATTGTGGAGCTACCCCAGAACGGATGGATGCACGTGCGGAAGGCGACTCGGCCGGTCTTGCAGATCATCGTAGCAGAGAGAGAGACGAGGGAGAGAGAGACAGATACAGAAAGAGGTTGATCAATTAAAGTTTTGGGGTGCATATGGACATATGTGCATGTACGCATATGTGCATACATACATACTACACATGCATACACACTTAACCCTCCGTACTCGACGACTCGATTTCCGGATAGTTAAAGGCCGCCACGGCAATGCTGATATAGACAATGACGCACAGCACGCCCTCGAGGTAGTTGCTCTTCTGGTCGCGCAAAAAGTTGCCGACGGTGATGATGGCCAGAATCAGGACAGCAATGTCAAACAGCTCAAAGTCGAGACCCATGGGCCGGTGCAGGCCCCAGCCAACAAGAACGACGAGCGGGCCGTTGAACATGGCCGTCTGCAGCGTGGCGCCCAGCACGTGCGACAGGGCAAAGTTCATCTGGTTGTCCCAGGCCTCGTCAATAGCCGTCAGGTGTTCGGCCGCCTTTTCGACGAGCGGCACCAGGATGAGGCCCATAAAGGCGTCGGACACGCCGCGCTCGACGATGAAGTCGATCTCCTCGACCAGCGAGATGGCAATGAGCGAGACCAGGGCGACCGAGACGGACAGGGCGATGATGCACTCGGTCATGGTGAAGCGGGCATGGACATGGGTCTGGGGGTCGGATTGGTCGCTGTCGAGCTCCTGGGCGCCGTGTTCGCGGACCCAGGCCTCATCGCCCTCGAAGACGTCCTCGTAGATGCCGTGGTGGCTGCGGGTCTGGAAGTAGATGAAGAAGGCGTAGGAGACGACCATCAGGATGGCCGACACGCGCGAGATGTTGAGCGTCTTGGAGGCCAGCTCTTCAGCTGTCAGGCCGGAGCTGGAGAGCGTGTGGCTGAAGACGGTTGGGACAGCCAGGCCAAAGCCGCTGTTGTTGTTAGTTTTGGGGTTTGTAATCGTTTCTTTCTCCTCTTCCCCTTCACATACGCTGTAAGCAGCAGCCCTGTTCCGGCCTCGCTGACGGTCTCGCTAAACTGCTGCTCGTGCCGAAAGACGCCGCCGAAGAAGAAGCACAGGCCGAGACAGAGCAGCATGGTGGCCAGGATGGAGCCGAGAATGGCAGCCTGGATGACGGCGTAGTGGCCTCGCTTGAGCAGGACGTGGAAGAGGACGATCTCGACGATGGAGCCGACGGTGGTCTCGGTCAGGATGCCAAGCACGTGCGGGACCTTGTGGGCGAGCTCCTGGCCAGCAAAGCCGATCATGTTGGCACACGGCACCATGGCAATGTAGGACAGAATAAAGGTGATCAAGTGGTTCCTCGACGTGTCGGCTAAGGCGTAGCGACACGCGATGGCAGCCGGCGCCACGGGCCAGAGAACATTGACGAGGGCCGACACCTTGCTGGACGACCAGAAGGCGATGCGGAAGAAGTGGCGTGGGTGGAAGCCCGAGCGGCCGCTGTCGCCCTCTTTGCGGATGCGGAAGCGGATGTGTCTGTGGCGCCTGGAGCCCGGAGAGGCCGTTCTGGCCACGCTCGCCGCAGCGGGCGCGCCGTCCGGCTGGACCACATCGCCCTGGTGCACGGGCAAGGTCAAGGCCGGAGACGCGGCCGTCTTTTGGCGCTCGGCTCTCTTCGTGGTCGTCCTTCGAGTGGCCATGGCAGCTGGAGGAGGTGTAAAGGGAGAGGCAGAGGACAAGACGGGAAAAAAAGGAAAAAAAAGGAAAAAAAACAGTTGCGACAAAATCAGATTGCGAAAACAAAAGCACAACGCAGACGACGACGACGCGAAAGTTGGCCAGGCGCCGGCCAGCGCACATTTGCTTGGCGCCCCGAGTCTCTTTTCGAGTAGTGGCTTGGCGTGGATTCGGTGGAGATGGCCATACTGGGCAATTCAAGCAGCGCACAGCAAATGAGACGATCAGGATACGAGGTATTGTGTACGGGCGGGCGGGTGTGGGCGTGCAGTCGTGGACGAGTGAGAATGGCAAAGGATCTGGTGATCCAAGGAAAGGGCTCTGGTACGGCGTGTGATGTCTTGTATCAGCAGGAGTGCCTGTCGATAGTTCCTGCCTCCGATCCGCTAGGCAGGAGCGACCAGGCCGTCGCTGCCCAGGCAGGATGTAGTAGAATAACACTGATATGGATAATAATAGGGGTCTGCTCTAGCGATGCCAAGCGGCGCGGACCGCTGGCCAGCAGTAGCGAGGCCGCTAATTCGGTGTTCTTTGTCGATACAAGACACGTGTACTCTCACGTGGTACGATGTGTATGCTGTAAGACCTCTAGACTTTCTAGTTCACCGCTCTCTTCGTTCTCGTCTCTCGCTGGTGTCTCCTCTCCCACTCGACTTCACCGCTCATCTCACCACTCATCGATCTCACCCTCACCAAATCACCTCCACCTTTCACACCTCCATCGAACTTCCACCTCACCCACCTTCATCACACCTCCACCTCACCCACCTTCATCACACCTCCACCTCACCCACACCTCACCCACCTCCACCTCACCTCCACCCCCACCTCAATACCGCCAAATAGCATCCGCCATCGCCACCACCTGCGCCATCTCACGCACGTCGTGCACCCGCACAATGTCCGCACCGCCCTGCACGGCCGCGGCCACCGTGGCTGCCGTGCCCCATACCCGTTCAGCGGGCGTGGCCACGCCGGTGGTGCGACCAATAAAGCTCTTGCGGCTAGAGCCCACCAGCCACGGCAGCCCTTCCAGACCGGGCCACGCCCGCAGCTCGGCCAGATGGCGCAACACGTTAATGTTCTGGTCGCCGACCTTGGCGAAGCCAAGCCCAGGATCGAGCACAATGCGCCAACGCCGGATGCCCGCCGCCTCAGCTGCCGCCACACGGGCCAACAGCTCGTCGGCCACGGCCGCCACCATGGCCGCCGAGCTGTCGCCATAGTCGTTGAGCGCGCTCATCGTGGCCGGCGTGCCGCGCATGTGCATCAGACAGACGGTGACGCCCAGACGCGCCACTGTCGCCAACATGTCCGCGTCCATGTCGCCGGCCGACACGTCGTTGATCATGTCCGCACCGGCTGCCACTGCTGCCTCTGCCACGGCTGCCCGGTATGTGTCCACGCTGATGGCCACGCCGCTGCTCCCGTTGGGGTACTCCCGTCGGATCCGCTCGACTGCCGGCACCACGCGCGCCAGCTCCTCTTCGACCGACACCTCTGGCCGTCCCGGCGCTGTCGACTGGCCGCCCACGTCGATCACCGCTGCTCCGTCTCGCACAAAGCCCCGCACCGTTGCCGCCAGCGCGTCCAGTCCTGCCGCACTCGACGCCGCGTGTCGGCCGCCGTCTGAGAACGAGTCGGGCGTCACGTTCAGGATCGCCATCACCCGCGTTCGCCGTCCCGACCGCAACGCCTGCAGCGGCGCCACGGCCGTCCCCAATGGCGTTAACGGCGTCAGCGGCTCGCTGCCTGCCGCCACCGCCAGCTCATTCAGGTAGTCTTGCGCCAGCTTCCACGGCCGTGTCGGGTCCAGCGCTATGCCTGGCGCGATCTGCACCAGCGGCCGCAGCACAAACTCCCGCTCTGCCATGCCCATGTGTGGCACCGTCAGGCGCTCCTCGTTCACCGTCTCGTCGCCGTACAGCAGAATGTCCAGGTCAATGTTGCGTGGTCCCTTGTCGATCAGCTTGCGCCGCCCCAGACTGCGCTCAATGTCCTGCAGCGCGTCCAGCAGCGCCAGTGGCGCCAGGTCCGTCTCCACCTCGCATACCCCGTTGGCAAACTTGTCCTGCTCCAGCACGTACATTGGCTCTGTCTCCCACAGACTGCTCGTGCGGCATACCCGCATCCCGCGTCTGTCCATCTCGACGCAGGCCTTCTCGATCCACCCGATCCGGTCGCCCATGTTGCTGCCGAGGGCAATGTACGCCTTCACCTTGGCCGCCTTCCCCTGTTGCTTCGGCCCCGACTGGCAGCAAGGGGCCGACAGCGGCGGCGTGCCCAAGAGCGGCCCAGACACCCCCGTTGTCGCCCGTGACGTAGCCATCGTGGGGAACTTTTGCCGCTGTCTTGTGCCTGCCGCAGCTAGGTCCAGCAGTCGTCGCTGCGCCTCTGCCGGCGCTATCGAATACTGGCGAAACGGCCGTGTCAGCCGGCACCGACGGACGGCAGAACGGGTCGTCGTCGATCGCACAGAGGCAGCAGCAGCAGCAGCAACAGAGACCACAGCCGGCATGGCGCAGCTGCCACGGTGCGTCTGGTGCAGGGGTTGTGTGGCTACAGCGTCGCCGCAGACAGACAGTTCCCTCTTACAGGTCAATGAGCAAAACGGCTGCAGAAAAAAAGTACTTTGTGAGACCCGATTGCCGTGTCCTGATTGGTCGCTTCTACACAGTCTCAGATCGATTACCCGTGAATACACACTGTGTCCGCTCTCGGAACTATGAAGACATCACGTGACGTCTCTCCCTCAGACGCCTACGTTATATGCACGAAACCGCCCTCAGCCATGCCTCGGCACAGGCTGCCTTCCCCCTCATCCCCCGGACTCTGGGGGATCGTAGCGGGACAGTTAGCCCACTGCGCCTTGGCTTTAGCGCTGTTTTGTGCCTCGTCAGACATAGCTGTCGCTGCTCTGCGCGACCTCGGCTTCGCCAGCATGTGCCCGTGTTAAAAATTGCCCCGGAACCTTAATGCCCTCTCCTCTTCCCCATTCCATCTTGCTTCCACGACACCTATTTTCCTGTCTCGATACCCGTCTGCGTCCAGACATCTCATCAATCTCGTCCTCGTCCTCGTCTTTCCTACTCTCTTTCCTGTCCTTACTCCCATCCTCACAATGGCCTCTCCTCGTACGTCATCCCTTGGCCGCCTCCCATTTCTCGTGCTGACCTGACCGACCCTTGCAGAGAAGATCCGCACGCCGCTCACCGATCTGTTCAAGATCAACCACCCCGTGCTGCTGGCCGGCATGAACGTCGCTGCCGGCCCTCTGCTGGCCGCTGCCGTCACCAATGCCGGCGGCCTCGGCGTCATTGGTGGCGTCAACTACACCCCCGAGATGCTGCGCGACCAGATCAACGAGCTGAAGGAGCATCTGACCGACAAGTCCGCTCCCTTTGGCGTCGACCTGCTGCTGCCGCAGGTTGGCGGCAATGCTCGCAAGACCAAGTATGTTTTTTTTTCTTTTTCCTCGCTACGCTCGATTTCTCCTCTGCCACAACTTTTCTAACCTCCCAGCTACGACTACACCAAGGGCAAGCTTGACGCGCTCGTCGACATTGTCATCGAGTCCGGCGCCAAGCTCTTCGTCTCCGCTGTCGGCGTCCCGCCGCGCCACATCGTCGACCGCCTGCACAAGCACGGCATCCTCTACATGAACATGATCGGCCACCCGAAGCATGTGCCCAAGTGCCTCGAACTCGGCGTCGACATTATCTGCGCTCAGGGCGGCGAGGGTGGCGGCCACACCGGCGACATCCCTACCACCATACTCATCCCCGAAGTCGTCCGCCGCTGCCAGGGCCACAAGTCCCCTCTCACCGGTGGTCCTGTCCTCGTCGTCGCTGCTGGCGGTATCTACAACGGCCAGTTGCTCGCCGCCTCGCTCATGATGGGCGCCGCTGCCGTCTGGGTCGGCACCCGCTTCATCTTGACCGACGAGGCTGGTGCTCCCGAGTCCCACAAGGAGGCCGTCCGCACCGCCGGCTTCGACGACACCATCCGCACCCTCATCTTCACCGGCCGTCCGCTGCGCGTCCGCAAAAACCCCTACATCGAACACTGGGAGACTGAGCGCCAGGACGAGATCAAGGAGCTGACCGCCAAGGGAAAGCTGCCCTACGAGGCCGATCTCGACAAGGTCATGAACGGCGAGCTCGACACCTTGCCCACCGACCTGGCCGCCCCCTCGGCCAAGGCTGAGAAGAAGGACGGCGCGGACGAGGATGACGTCGACGTCGACGACTTAATGGACCAGTTCCGCCCCTTCCTCATGGGCCAGTGCGCCGCTGTCGTCAACGAGAAGAAGTCGGCCAAGGCCGTCGTCGATGAATTTGTCGACGACGCTGCCGTCTGCCTGGCACAAGGCTCCAAGCTGGTGGCGAAGCTGTAGATCGTCACGCAAAGGAGGGGAATAGGCGGACAGCCTATATGCTTTGTACGAAGGAGGACGAATGCGTTGGGTATAGTCGTGGAATAATCGGATTATGTAAGCGGCTGGTTAGGATTGGAAAACTACACAGCTCTTCCTGGTGCGCTTTCAAGCCAATGTGGCTTGTATTGTTCTATCGGCAAATATTATGGACTGTGCTTGTTTTTGGCTACTCTTTGATTTATTTTGCCCATCCCGTTCTGTATTTTGCTTTGCCGCGAACAAATAACCAATCCAAACACCGCACGTATGGTCTCGTGGCAGAAAAAGACAAGTGGACGGGTGAAACACGTCGAAGACGGAGGAATGTAGCTGTGGAGGAGGAAGGGCGAAGTAAACAAACGACAGGGGCGAACTTGGGGCGAACGAGGGCCAAAACAAGAAAAAACCTAAAAAAGAAAACACGAAAACACGAAAGCATGAAAGCACGAATAGAAAAGACAGTAGCACCAGAGCAAAAGCAACGAAGCGTAACGCCCACTTCCCATCCGCCGTCTCATGGCGAGAGAAACCACGTGCATCCATCCATCCGTTTAGTTGCCCAGGTAATTCCGGATTGCTCCCTGCAGCTTCGTCGCGCCGGCACCCAAGGCCTGCGTCAGGTTGTCAATGTCGTCGCCGGCTGTGATGCCAAACTTGCGCACAAAGTCTTTGGCTGCCGACTCGAGGTCGCCGTATTCCTCCTCCGCCTCCTCGTCTGGCCGGCCAAAATACGCGTTGGACGAGATCGACGTGGCCCCCTCGAAGCCCTGCAGCCGCTGCTTCGCCTCGTTCTGTACGGCCGAGTCGTATGTGCCCTTGCCAAAGTACTCGTCCGACGAGATGGCCTTTTGGTTGCCAAACTTGCTGCGCGCAAACTTCTCGTCGTCTGGAAGCATGGGAACCACCGTTAGCATCACGTGATCTCGACAAGAACCAACAACACAAAGCGTACCATCCGAAGACTTGATCGGGCCCACGGACCCAAAGCCGCCCATGTTCCTCTTCCCTGTTGACGACGACGCCGAAGCTGCGCCGCCACGTCCGCCGCCCACCTGGCCGAACCCTAACCGGCCCATGCCCATGCCCAGCCGCTCCATCTCCGACGCGGACTTCTCCCGGCTGTGCGATGCCGCGCCGCGCGTCGGATTGACTGGCGTCGGCGACACAATCGTGCTCACGTTGGACTTGGCGCCGGTCGCCTTGACGGCGGCTGCGGCCGACTCCTCCTCGCCGTTCGGGTCGTAGCCCAGCTTCTCGATCCGCTCGGCCTCCTCCTTGGCCTTCTTCTCAGCCTCGTCAAAGTCGATCAGGTCGGCCGTGACCTTCTTGACGCCGAGCTTCGGCGCCTTCTTGGCCCCCAGCAGGTTGGCTTTCCGAGCACCACCGCCGACGGTCGTCTTCTTGAGCGCGGCTGAGTGGGTGATGCGACTGGCGGCAGGCTTCGCCGCGCTGGACGTGTCGGATCCGTTACCCGCCAGCGGTGACGCCGATCGTGCTATGCCGTCCTTGCTGCCGGCGCTGAGGAAGGGCGATGGCGTGCGGCCGACGACGGGCGGCGTGGTGGTGCGGGAGATGGGCGGCGTGGGCTTCTTGATGCTGGGTTTGTCCCAGGAGGAAAAGAAGTCGTCCTCGGGTTCGCCGGAGGGCGTTTTGGACGCCTCTGAGACATCTCCGTCGACGATGACCTCTTCGGGATACCTGGCAAGCGTAAGCAAAAAGACGGAACAGTGGACGCGGGCGTCTTACTCTTCGGCATCGCGTGCCGCCCGCTTCTTCAGCTCCTCCTTGTACTTGGTGGCAGCAGCAGACTGGTACTTCGTCTTGGAGTCCTTGCTGTTGAGGGCGGCCGAGCCGCCGTTCTGCTGGAAGAACTTGGTCGCGGACTCGTTACCGCCCACCTTCATGACCCGCAGCTGGTCCCATTGCCATTCTGTTCCCCTCCCGGTCAGCCTTGGCAGCAGCACACACGGCAAAACAGAGCACGTACGGTCGAGGTTGGTCGAGCGCACAAAGGAGATGTGCACGCCCAGATTGCGGTGGTTGGCGGAGCAGTCCAGACAGAGGTAGATGCCAAAGGGCACCGATGTCCACGTGGGGTTCTTCTGGCCGCAGTCGAAGCAGACCTGGCAACGCTTAGCATCCGACCCGGGAGTGGAGGGTGGTGACCGGCAATCTGGAGGGGTGGAGGGCTACCTTGTTGGCCGGCTTGGACTTGAGCTTCTCGAAGATCTTGAGCGACTGCTGCTTCGTCGCGAGGCCGCTCATCTTGTCGCTGCGCTCGGCTTCGTCGGCGGGCAAGAGGATGTTATTTTCTTTGCGAGTCTGTGACACGTCGCGTGTAAGTGAGGATGCAGCGGCGGGACGGGAGAAGCACAGACGGCTCTGTCGTGGCGACTTCGGACACAGGGATGGGGAGGCGAAAGGACAACTTCGCGATAATAATTTATTGCCCGTAAATGCCAGTGCTGATGGCACACCTTCTCCCTGTCCCGGAACACCCCTTTAGTGGAGAGTGGCTAACGCAATAGCGGATATGTGCACACCTCGTTACAAGCATTCACGCTACAGCACGTCCGGACTAGTCCCGCCTGCCTCTACTAGTGTTTTATCGCATCGCACAACAGCCTCCAAGCAAACGACGACGACAGAAACAGGCCCCGATCGTTTCTCGAGCCCACGAGAAGCAATGGGATCCGCCCGAAGACATCTCATACCATGACGCCTCACACAGTCCGTTTCTTTGCCGCCCAAGCTGCTGCCACGACGGCCGGACGAAACTGTCGCACCGTCAACTTCCCCGCGCGGCTTCAATCGACAGCCTCAACCTCTCCCCGTTGTTCCGCCCGTCTTTGCCCCCGGGCCTCCCCCTGGCTGGTCCGGGGCTATTCGACGCAGCACAAAGGAACGTCTTTCTCCTCCGCATCCTCATCCTCTTCCAAAGCCTCATCGGCCGCCCGACGCAGGGCCGTCACGCCTTTCAACGATGACGGCCGTGTGCCTTGGTCTGATCTGTCGATCGGCGAGAAGACGGGACGTGCTGCACAGCAGACGGTCAACTTTGGAATGGTCATTGTTGGCGTTGTCTTGACGGTATGCGCCTGTCTGTCGAGGCTGGGTAGCTGCTAACCTCCTTTCAGAGTGGTGTCGTCTACTTTCTCTACACCGAGGTCTTCTCGCCTGACAGCAAGGTCTCCACCTTCAACCGGGCTGTAACCCGCATCCGCTCAGACCACCAATGTGTCGCAGTTCTCGGCGACGGCCAGACGATTGCTGCATATGGACAGCAGACGTGGAACAAATGGCAGCGGGCGCGTCCGATCGCGTATGTCCTCCTCCCATCAACTGATGCCACGCTCACCTTTGTCTCTTTTAACACCACTCTCCCACTCGCAGATCGACCATGCAAGCAGATGCACAGGGAACCGAGCACATCGTCATGAACTTCAATGTGGAAGGGTCGCGGACCAAGGGCGTGGCCTACCTCCACATGGTGAAGCCCCGTGGCCGAGATGAGTTTGTATATCGCTACTTCTACGTCGATATCCCAGGACATGATAGGATCTACCTCGAGAGCTCCCAAGGGTATGAACATACAGGAGACGGCAAAAAGGCCACTCTGTTTGGCATAAAGTGGTCGTGAGAACAGTAATGGCTCATCTTGTCTTATACCGAACTGCATACTTGCATGAGGATCCTGTTCTTGCAAAAATATAATAAAAGGCTCTTCTCAAAACGTTCCAAACTGCGTCTCAACCTTCAATCGCGTTCTGCCTCCAAACAGCATATCCTCTATGTTATACCTTGTATCCTCCAATACCGGTACACCAACAACGTACATCCAGTATATTACACCAGCCATAATCGCAGACCATGTACTGAGAAACACGTAATTGCCACCACAACACACACGTCTCCTTTTGGAACTTAAGGGGGCACCTCACCGTCCATCTTACCTAACCACTTGTTCATCTGTGCGTACTTTTCCTCGAACGTCCTTTGCAGCCGCTTACAGACGACCCATATAGGGTCATCCCTCTTCCAGTATGTATACACATTAGAGAAGATTTGTCGCATGTCCGTCAAGAACTCGTCTTCCGATCGGTACTGGCCTCGATCTAGATTGGACTTGATTGTGCTTAGGTCCATCGGTCTCTTAATCTTCTCCAAATAGTCGGGAATTCCCTCGGTTACGGGGTCCACGGCGTCTCTGAAGGGACCGACTAGGCGTGTCCAAAACCCTGATTTCAGACGTGTCAGTTGTGTGCTTTTAGCAGCGGTAAAACAATTCCGGCACCTGCCCACATACCTGGTCCAGAAAGCATCCGGTTGATTAGATCAGAACAAAACTTGAGCTTCTGGTCTGCGGTAAATGTCTCCGTACCCGCCATGCTGTTGCGCTTCTTGGGTGCCATCCGGTGGTTTGGGAGCGAAGTTCTTCCAGCTTTTCCAGGACCAGCCATGACCGAGCCAGTTGCCGCGGAAGAAGCAATGGCTTTCGATGGATATAGTTCAGCATGACGTGCCCGCTTTGAGGCAGGCGACATGTCCCGGTCTCCGCTTCCGCTGCTGTAGTCTGCAGCCGCAGAATCATCACCACCATTCATATAGTGAACGTTTTTCTTGGGGCCGTCATCGCTTGCTGCCCCGGTTCCTGATCCAGGCGCGGCTAGGAAGCCGTCGCCATATGAGCTCATAGCAACGACCAGTTCGCTGAGCAGCTCTTGTGGCAGCGAACGGGCGAACTCGGAGCGCTCATGACTAGACCGAAGATACTCGGCTGCCCAAGAGAGCAACAGCTGGCGGATCGATGAGCCGGCGGGTGTGTCCTTCCAGACTTGGACCAGCAGCGGAGTATCCGGGATTGAGCAGGTGACACGCTTGTACTCGGCCATTGCCTCAAGGGTGCGCTCGCAAAGACCGTTGATGCCTAAGCTGTGGCCGAGCTTCCAGATGTTGACGAGCACGTCGTAAGATGGCATCTGATCGGTACTGACAAAGACATTTCCCGTATAAAGAAAGTGCTGGGCATGGGCGAAGACCTGGACGGGCGTTTCTGGTAGTCGAACAACGTGTTCAATGGCATCCTCGGCACCCTTGGCGAAGTGGTCACGGAAGTGGCGGCATTTTGAGCACAGAAAGTCCTTCTGGATACCAAAAGGCTTCTCATCAGGGCCAACCAGGATGATCACAAAGATGGGATGGGGATCTCTGTAACGCTTGGGTCAGTGCATGTGTTGGGAGAGGACCTGTATGTGTCTGGGTCCGATACATACAGCCATGAGAACTCATCCGCAGAGGCAACAGTGTTTGTGCCTGCGCCAGAAGGGGGTGTATCTACGCCCTCGGGAGAGACGCTGGCCCCCATGCCGTATTTGTAGCCTTTGCCGTCAGGCCGAGCTGTGGTCGTTGCCTTGGTCAAAGAGTCAGCAGAGGCAGACAATGGAAATTTAGCAAGCAGAAAGCATTAGGCAAAAGAACGGCACTCAAATCAATGTTCAGAAACGATGATATCTACTGCTCTGAATGAGAAGACGTGGAAGTGAAGCGTGGCCTTTATATGTCTAGCACAGGCTTTCGTCCTTCTGGAGCGCGGTGATCTCGATCGAATGAAAGTAGCAAAACTCTGCAGAGGAAAATATTGAATGACTAAAATGTACAATTGGCCACAACTGCACACCGGCAACTGAGCCTCTTTCATAATTTGAAGATGGAAACGGGTATGGGAGAGATGATATGATACCTTTTGTTCAGTTTTTCGATGGGGAAGTGAGAGCTCGGTGATAAGCTGTCGCTCAGCTGATGTCAACACGAGATGGCAATGAAGATGAGAGAGAGGAAAACGCGCAGGAGCTGGACTGGATCACAGATTCTTCTGCTCAGACCACAAAAACAAAGCCATCCGAGAAGGGGCGATAGACTGGAAGGGTTATTATATCTAAAGCGAGACAGGGCGATGGTGATTATACAAAAAGCCAGAGCGACGGATGGATGAGAAGGAGATGAAGGTCACGAAAAATGGTGTTTCGCAGGGGCCACCCCAAAAAAACTTACAGCGCCGCCGTTCAGCCAGCCGAGAAAATCAACGGGGCCTTTGTCGGCTCACCACCTTCGCCATGCAAGGATAGCTAAAAATACTGACAACACCCTTAAAGTGAGCCAATTGCAATATATCACCGACACCATCTCCAGTACCATCTCAGTCGATTTCTCTCGTCTTTGTTTCTGGGGGGAAAATGTGGAAAGTGCGACCAGCTGCAGGTGACGTAAGCCGCCAACACTGTTGCTGGTGGCACCTGCCGCGTTCCAGGTGAGAGGTTCGAAAACAGACTGATCTACAAAACAGCAGCAAAAGTGTCTCGTCACCTTTCTGTCTTCCATTTCCACGCAGCCAATGTCTTCGAGAACCGCACAAAACCTCCCAGAACGATGCTCAACATAACTCATCGTTAAGACCTCTCCGGCGGCGACGCTATCGCCGGCCGTAGCCTCCTGCAGTTGCCAACTCGAAACCATTGAAACAGAACGAGCGACTCTTGATGGGCCTGCTCCCCTTCGAGGATGACGTAGAGAACTTCCGGTTGTGGCCTGACTCTATTGACAACCACTTCCAAAAGTACTGTCACGACTGCCTACTTACACCCTCAAAGCACTGAAACCGAACCTGTCAAGATTCGCACGGTGCAGATGGCCAGGAGAATCCTCGGCGACAAAAGGCTTGTGTTCCTGGTTCACCACCCGACCAAGGAGTGCTGGAAGGGCGAAACCACGCGGTGGTATTAGATAGCCTGCTGCAAAGGCGTACGATGGGGACGCTACACGGAAAGGAGCTCAAAGACATGTAAGATACGGGGTGCTATGCTACAAGCACGCCATCTGGACGAGCGCAACGAAACAGGCACCGTAGACACGATAGGACGCAAAAGGCCAAGCGAGCAGGCAATAGCCTCGTACTGTGCACGCATACTGCTTTCTGTCTTGGGAATACTTGATAGTAGGGCATTTTCAGTCCATGTCTTGCCAAAGACGAGCGTCTTCATCCATGCCGAACAGAATGGCGAGCGAGACTTTTAAAGCCGCATGTGGAGTAGGCGCATATAAGTGGACTGCCGAACACAATTGCGTGGATATGGAGTGGCTGACGCGGCGACATTATTGGCAATTTCAGAAGCATAACGCTTCCTTACTACCCAATCACGTCTTATTAGACATAAACACAATATTAAGGACTGACATTCTTGCTCATCGCCCTATCCGGATCTAATCAGAGCCGTCCAAAATTGATAGGACAACGGGATCGAAAGCAAGGCATGCTCGCCACAAGCATTCGCCTCTCGTCGTCTGAATGTCAGCAGAGGAGGTCGTAAGCACCAGGCGAGTTACGGACGATATTTCTGTTTCCGAGGATGCACCACAGCTGCATATTGGCAGTGGCTTTTCATTGTCACATGTGCCACAACAGCAGCGGAACCAGAGCTTATGTGCAATGTCAGATGCTATTTTTCTTCCGTTCTTTTTGGCACCAGGGAAAGTTGACCGAAATGAAGCTCAAAGAAATCAAAGGTATAGATGAATAAATAAAGCGAGATAAAACAGCAGAAAGACCAATCAGTAAATAGATTACCAGTAAGGACACCAAAGAAGCCACCCAAGATATCAGCTCAGAAACAAGGGGGTAAGGGAAAAAGGCCTGCTTCACAGGAAGACTACACAGCCATCCCGCCCCAGGTATCACGTCCCAAGAAAAGAGTAAAAAGCTATACAGAGAATCATATGAAGCGACGAGCCACCCCCCTGGCTGCCCTGCATGGGAAATTTTTGCTGGTGGTATTATAACATCCGACAGAACACATAAAAGGGGGAGAGTTAAGGGGGTTTAGGTCGAAAAGGGTGAAAAGGGCCGCCGTTTGTTGTCGGTCGTAAACGAAGTATCATTTGTCTCGTAACTCGTGGCTGTCGCGGAGAAGGCTGAAGAATAGGGGTCGGTAGACGTAGCGCCGTCAAGAGAATTACAACGCCACGGCGAAGGCAACAGCCACCAGAGCGGCAAAAGCAGCAACAGGCCGGGCCACACCAGCACCGCTGGCGACAGGCGCCGTGGTCTCGGCGGACGCCGCAGAAACCTGGGCCGAGGTAAAGTTGCTGGTAGCATAGGCGGCAGCAGTGGCGGCGGTGGCAGCGTACTGGGATGTAGCCGAGCACGACGTTGTGGTGTAGCCAAGAGACTTGACAGAGACGGTGGTGCCGTTGGCGAACACGAGCGGTACCGCGGAGACGGACGTCGACGACGAGGCGATGCTGCTGCTGCTGCTGCTGAACGAGGTGGTGTTGGGGGCCGCAGACGAGAAAGGCGCGACAGACGAGCTGGTCACAATCGATGAGGAGAAGACGGACGAGGAGTAGACAGACGAGAAAACAGATGACGACGAGGAAGAAGAAGACGACGACGAAAAGGACGACGACGAAAAGGACGACGACGTGAGCGTTGACGAGATCACCGACGAAGACGACGACAGGGACGAGGAGCTGGGCGTGGGGGTAGGCGTGGCCGTCTCAGAGACCAGGCTGCCGGTGACGCCGTAAGCGACGGCACACTGCTCCAGGGTCTGGCCATCCGGACAGCAGATGGTGTCGCCATTGGTGGCAGCAGTGCAGAAGTAGCCAGAATCGCACGAGTCTAGCGAGTAGGTCAGCAAGATGGTCAGACCGGCGAGGCTCTGGAGCAGTAGACATTGCGAAGCAGAACGATAAACTTCAAAACATAAGCAAAATACGTACTGCCACTGGAATCGGGACAGCAGATCTGGCTGGCCGCCGGGTTGTAGCAATGAATAGCATTGTCGGACGAGGCGCAGGTCTCGAATCCAGAGCCGCAAGCCTCGGCACAGGTGTCGCCCAGGCCACAGGTGGACTCTGTCGGCGTGTAGCCACCGCTGTCACGACGGACGACGCCAAACATGTCGCGGATGGACATGACCTTGGCGGCCTTGTAGGCGACCGGCTCGGCCACAACTTGCGAGGCAGCAGCCAGGATGGCCACGGCAGTGGAGGACTTGAACAGCATGGTGACGGGGATGGATGAAGATGTTTTCGTGTTTTCGTGTTTTCGTCGCTAGACAATCGGGCTGCTTATACGGAAGAAACGAGGGAAACGAGAGAAGCGGACGGGGAGCAAGAATGAACGGCACGAGTATGAAATACTCTTTGAAAACGAGAGGCGACAACGGTGGAGGGAAGGGGGGAAAGCTGAGACGGAGGGAGAGACGCGAAGAAGAGGTTAAAGAGAGCGCAAGTCGCACGACAAGACGGAGGGACCCGGAAAGGGGAAGCGCAGGAGACGGCGCACAGCGCAACACAAGGGACAATATAACAGGGCCCACAACGCGCCCATGACGACCACAGCCCAAAGAGGAAATCAAAAGCGGGTCTCGTGCACTGCCAAAACCCGTTCTCCTTAATTTCACTACGACCGGGGGACGAGAAGAAATCTGCGCCAGCGACTGGGCAGTTCTGTGGCGGTGGTTTGGGCGATACAGAAATGGGCGAAATTGCGTATGGCCTCAGGACGAGGCAACACGAGATCGTACGGCAGTCTGCTGCCTGTGACTGCACGTCGACGACACTCGAAGTGCGGTGCATGATGCTGGTTTCAAGAGTGGCTGGTGAGGCCGGTTTCGCGATGCCCTAATTATTCTTGTTATAAGAAAGCTTAGGCCAATCAGGGGCCACTGGTACCTTGCAGTGAAGAGCCATCTGAGGAATGAGCCGCCAGAAGGCCATCCTCTAATTGGGTACTAGCCGGTTGGCAGTCCCACCAAACCGTTGACCCAAGTAGGGACGGACCAGACGTATTACGGATAGATGAAAGAAGAAAAGGAGAGTGCTCGTGAAATGGAAAAAGGCATTGGTTTCAGTGGTACGGAGAGCGGTCTATGGAATCCGGTTGTCTCCAGCTTCATTTTCGATGCGAAGAAAAGGCGGTGGACAGCAAAAAACGTACAGCAGCGGGTATTCGCTGGTCGTCACCGACCCAACTACTAATCCGCCGATTACCGGTTTAACTAGGGGAGAGCGGACGGGATCCCGTGCTTTCCAGTATCTATGGCCGTACGTGAAAGAGCACGGCCCCGGCCGTCCTTATATCAGGAGTGCACTGGACGTGGAGATACGTCTATCTTGCAAGCCAAATCAAAGAGTGCCACGGAGATTGACCCTGGCCTATAGTCGACCACCAAAATTGTCTCATCTCTGGGTGGGCCAGATTGTAAGGCAGCTGCTATGTAGCTCCACAGCGGAAAGACGTCCTTGCTGCCCCTCCATATTCTGCCCTGCTCACCAAAGCTCCACAGGTGGGGTTCAGGAACTCTACCACGAAATCTGGCACAAAGCAGTCTCCGAAGGCTCGCGCGCTTCAATTCACACGTGAAAGCCACGACGGTTGAAGAAGCCCGTCTGCCATGGAGGCTTCATTCCAGCCGCCACGATGCGATAGATCGCGCACTGGTGTCCGATGCTGCAGAATCGTCACTTCTGCTCTGATGCCGGTGGGGCACTCGACCGCAACGCAGCTAAGCCCAAAGAGCAGGCGGTGATGCAATCATGGTGACAGAAGAAAAATGCGGGAGAATACGAGGAGAAAAAAATCAAGTCTGGGGAAAGTGGAAAAAACGGACACCGCACAGGATCTGCACACAGTATCTTACTTCTGCTCAGCCCGATGGGACAAGTCGACGAGGCAGAGCCCCGGGCTGTGGATGCTCGGGGCGATGAGGACAAGGATGAGGCGCTGGCCATGGTGGGCGAGTCTGCACACGAGCTAGACGAGGCCATGGTGGCACGGGTGGTGCGCAAGATGGATCTGTTCTTCATCCCGGCCATGTTTGTCGGCTGTGCGTGTTTCCTTTTGTTTTGTTTGCTTGTTTCTTCCTTGTTTCTTTCTTCTTTCTTTCTTTCTTCCTTCTTTCTTCTTTTCCTTCCCGCTGACCGGCTGCAGACGGCATTGTCTACTATGACAAGGCCATCCTCGGCTCGGCCGCGCTCTTTGGCATGACCGGCGACCTGCGACTCTCGATCGTACACCCGGCCACAGCCAAACGGCCAGCCACAACAGACACATCGCGGCTCAGCTGGGCCACGTCGCTCTTCTACTTTGGCATGCTGGCCGGCGTGTACCCGATGAGCTTCGCGCTGCAGCGCTTCCCCGTCGGCCGCGTGCTCGGCCCCGTCGTTGTCGTCTGGGCCGCCGTCTGCATGCTGGCCGCGGCCGTGTCGTCCTGGCGTGGCCTCTACGTCCAGCGCTTCTTCCTCGGCTTCGTCGAGAGCGCCATTCCCACCGCCCTCATGGGCCTCGTCGCCGCCTTTTACACCCAGCCGGAACAGGCCCTCCGCCAGAGCTGGTGGTTCAGCAGCACCGGTGCCTTTACCATCGCCGGCGGCGCCCTCAACTATGCCTTCGCCCACGTCGTCGGCGGCCGCCTGCACCCCTGGCAGTACATCTACCTGCTCGCCGGCTGCCTCACCCTCGCTCTCGGCCTCCTCTGCTTCGCCGCCCCCAGCTCGCCCGCCACCGCCTGGTTCCTCGTCCCGTCTGAGCGCTTCGCCGCCGTCGAGCGCCTCCGCCGCGGCCAGACCGGCATGCGCTGCGCCCGCTTCAAGCCCGCCCAGCTGCGCGAGGCCCTCCTTGACCCCAAGGTCTGGCTTGTCGCCATCATGATGACCTCTGCGTGCGTGTCGCTGCACTTGTGGCTGTATTTGTGGCTTGTGGCTGTGCTACTTCTTGCTGACTAATCACAGCTACACCATCAACGGTGCCGTCAGTGGCTTCGGCCCCCTCATCGTCTCGACCTTTGGCTGGTCCAAGCTCGACTCTATCCTGTTCCAGTTCCCTCTTGGTGGCCTCTGCTTCCTGTCCATCCTGGCCACCGGCTACGTCGGAAGCCGAGTGCCCCACACCCTCATCCCAATGCTCATCTTGTGCTGCCTCCCCGTCATCGCCGGCTGCGCCCTCATCTGGCGTGCTACCTGGACTCATCGCGCCGCCGCTCCCATTATCGGCTACACCATCACAGGCACCTTTGGGGCCGTTGTCAGCCTCGTCATCACCATCGGCATGTCCAACGTCGCCGGCCACACCAAGAAGAGCTTCATGGCTGCCTCCATCTTCGTCGCCTACTGTGTCGGCAACATTATTGGCCCCCAGCTCATCCGCACCCAGACGAAAACGAGCCATTACCCTGAGCTGTGGACCGGCCTCATAATCTGCTATTGCATATGCATCGCCGCCGCTGCCGCTCTCTACGTCGTGCTCTGGCGTGAGAACCGTCGCCGTGACGCCCGGCCTGTCGACGAGATGGAACGCGCCAAGCTGGCTTTTCAGGACCTCACCGACAAGGAGAACCCTTTCTTTCGCTATAGGCTGTAGGCGGGGGGGCAGCCTTCTGGGCCGCCGTTCTCCTGCATGCCTGATAATCAAACAAACCAAGCTGTGCACCTATGGCTGGAGACAGACTTCTCAAGATGGTCCCAAGCGTCCTATCTAATAATCAGATTCTTCCTCGCTATCCGCCACGCTATGCAACGACCGCCTTATAACAGTGTGCACGTGCTGTTCTTCGTCTGGCTTATCTGGCCCTTCACCAGCTTCCTCTACAGCCAACTCACTTGTGCCTTCTTCCGGTCTCCTCTCCTCTCCCTCCTCCACATCCTCTTCTTCTCCCCCCTCTTCTTCTCCCCCCTCTTCTTCTCCCCCCTCTTCTCCCTCTTCTTCGTCGCTGTCGTATTGGTGTCCTAGAAGGAGATCTTCGCTCCCCTGCCACTGTGAAGGCATGTTCGGCATGCTGTCTTGGTCATCCCAGCCGTAGTTTTCGTCTTCACTGTTAGTATCCAGCCCTGTTTCGCCAAGCTTCCTCTTGAGGGTAAGCTCTGACGATCGAGGTGGAACCGCACTGTAGTCCTCCTCGACAAGCCCGGTCTGCATACAGTCAGAAAGCTGGAACAGAGTGCAAATCAGTTGAAAGAGGACTTGCCTCCACGATAGAAAACGCAACAACGTGGCTCAGCGCAGTGTCGCCGCTGCTGCGATTGAGCTTCTGTATGCCGGCAAAGCGACCACCGACGGCCTCGCCGTCCTTCCAGGCCCAATCCCGGAACAAAATGATTCGCGTGGCGATGCCGCGGTCCCAAACTGCCGCGTTAATGGCTGGCACCAGGGTGGCACCGCCACTATCTGCCTGCATGCGACTAGCACATTGCGTAAGTAGGACGATGGCGAGATTCCGTGTCTCTGCTAGTCGTTCGAGCGCGGCGACAATGTACTGCAGCACCTGTGTCCTCTTTTCATGTGCCGCAGGACCTGTGGTCATGGATTGTTAGCAGAGACCACACAACAAGGGAAGCATTGCATTCATACCCCTTTTCCCGTTCGCCATCAGCAGTGCCCCCTTTTTCTCTACTGTCCTTGGAAGCGCGTAGTTCACAAGTGCGGATAGAGAGTCGATGACCACGACAGACGCATCTGCCGGTATGTCGACCGTAGACGCCGACGGCAATGGGCAGAACATGGCAATAAAATGCGGAAGACTGGGACACACATAGTGTACGAACCCTTCTTCCACGCTCTTAGCTTCCTTGTCGGGCCCTGCCTGTGCTTCGGCAATGGCCATCAGCCGTTCTCTACACAGGGTGTGGAAGCAATCTGCTTCGTGTCAGTCGTCTGGCTCTGATCGCAACCCGGATGAGAGGCTGGAAACACGCTGCACATACCTACCCACACAGCACTGCTTCCGCCCGACAACACGTTTGCAGCGAGCTGCATTCTGTCAAAAGTCAGCTGGGCGGCCTCTCCATCAAGCATGCTTCCACTTACCCAAACGCCGTCTTTCCTGCGCCTGGAGGGCCCCAGATCTCTGTGAGCTGTCCCCGACGAAGGCCGCTGCTCGATCGACGTGGCCTTGTTGCTGTTTCGTTCTGTGAGCTTTGCTGTTTTTCTGTCGACAGTGGCTCTGGTTCTGGTTCTGAAGTCGTTCGCGACGTCGTTCCTGCCGTCGTTCCTGCCGTCGTTCCTGCTCCCGCCTTCGCCTCCGTTTCGACCTCGTCTGCCTCTTCTGCTGCGTCTCCCGCACCTGCATCGGAAGCTGATGATCCAGACAGAATCAAATCCAGAGTTGGGATACCAGTAGGCACAAACCGCGCTGGCGTCGTCGGATCTGGCGATGTCGATGACGCCGGTGATGGATTCAATAAGGCCGCGTCAACATCGGCCGCAGACACAGTCAGGACTCGGCCTTCGGATACTTGTCAACCAGCCATTTCCATCCATGCTGCATGCCGTGTTTTTGCAGGATACTTACGTGTCAACGGCGTGCCCAACCCCTGGACATCGTAGCCGTGAACAGCATGGTAGTCCATCGCCAGGAGCCCCGCTCTCGTTCCTTGTGCGAGCTGCTTTTCTTGGCCCTTCTATTGTAATAAATCCCAGGTTTGGGGCTTCTTTTTTACGTTGTTGAGCCTAGAATGGCGCCTGGTCCTTTCCCCAACTCGTCATGCTCTTGCCGTGTCAAAAGAAAGCCCCGAATCCATCAGACGCGCCTTCCCGTCGCGACACCAGAGTTCCCCGCATCCAATTCTTCTGTGGGGCATCTTTGATTACATTGTTATACAAGAGCCGTAAGTTGATTTACCAACAACAAGAGGCAACCTCACATTGAACAAGTTGTTTTCTACGTTACCAATCCTGCAGCTTGCTGTGACAGGATTTCACTTCCTTGCCATGAAGCGAAACAGAGTTATCCAGCACGAACTATCCTGGTTACGGTTCCAAGCACCGTCCTGTTCTTCTCAGACCGCTGAACGAGATCCCTCCTTGCAGTAGCGGTGGCCCGAGGATGTGTAAGCCCCGTGTCCAAAAGGGTGCACATACCGAACGTCTTTTCCTACCGAATGGTTAGTTCGGTAGAGTACGCCGTTCCAGGCCTCCGGCATAGCTCTGAATTCCACCAACGCCAGACATCCACTCTGAAACACCGAGAAGCTTGTGAAAGATGCGCGTTCCACAGGCTGATCCCGTAGGCTGCCGTCGGAATTCGTAGCATGTGACAAGTCAAGTTCCCACGCACAAAAGGGACTGAGGGTCTGGCTAGAAGCAGCCTCTCGGGCATCAGTCAACAACTCCTGGGCCGGGTCCCACAAAACTGGCCTTGCAACATGGCTTTTGCTTTGATCTCGGCCTGGCGAATACACAATACGGAGTATACAGCCTCGAATGCGTTAGATCCACTTACAGTGCCGTCATGAAGGCAGTTTGGGAAAGCAATGCCAATGTCTCTACAGCTTACATACCTCTTCGATGTACCTGTGAGGTCTTTGTAGAGTTCAATTACGTAGCTAGATTACGAATTAACACCCCAGTTTAAGTACCTACCTCGTTTTGTTCAGCTATGGTGCCTTAGACGCTTGCTATTCGTCACTACATGACAAGAAACACGCAACACTTCACACTATATTTTTAGGCTACAATGTGCTCAAGCAAAAATAGCTACAAACTATTGTCAATTCATTTGTTTGGTTCGGATTCAATGCATGACTTGGTCAGAGTCTTCTAGCCGAGTGCAAACAAGGCAACGATATACGAAGCAGTTGCGGTAATACTATGTAGCTGTGTTTTACCCCAAATATGCCGCATATATTGCTTTTAACCACGCACACGGCCCGGTAAGAAGTACACAGAAGAGGCAGCTGTTAATGGATGGATATGAATCAAGACGGCCATAGTACCATGTTATGGAAAATAAACGTCACAACGACATGAAGCCACTCGTACCTGTAGCCTGAAAATTCCAACAGAACCAAATCAGGCTGGTGGTCTGCTATGCAAGGGCTGTCGATGATGCTGCTGACAAACGTCTTATCTATCTTTCACCTGACAAGTACTTACTCTACGGCATACTTTTGCCGAGCACTCAGCACCCTTCCAACCTGGTTTGAACCGATCAACTAGACACCAAAACCGAGCCTCGCAGGCACAGGAACGAATACTTGTAGATCCAACGCCTCAGAAACTACGACAGCACCCGCATATTGCCCATTACACAATGGCGTGGCCCGCGCTTCCGAAGAGGCGATGACTAATCGCCAACAATCATATACGAAGTCTCTCGTAAGATACCAACGCGCACATCACCAAAGGTTCCGGGGCCCGATACCCCGTATTTGTTTACAAGAACCATCCCCATCTTCCATACGAACGACAGCACCGGTTGCTTCATAGTAATATCTTCCGAGCTCGCCACTATAACAAACCATTATCCACATCTGGTCATACGGGCAGAAGTTTTCCGATTCAAACAGGTATTGCGTACTCCGCACAGCAACGGGGTAATTTTTCAACCAGCTCACGAAACTTCCAGCACCCCTGACCGGACGCGGGGATAGCCATACGGAGCACTCGTACGAGTAGTCGTATTGTACGGAGTCTGTCGTAGGGAGAAACTACGGAGTAGCAACGCAGAGCCCTGTGGCAATGGGCTCGGTATCCAAACACCGAGCCAGCGAGCACGGAGAATCTATCTGGCCAGTAATTACAGATGGCGCCAAGGTGGAGAAGAACGGGGAGATATCCCAAAGGCATGGGCGCTTTTTTGGAAATTTTTATCTTCCCCAGCATTCGAGCCGATACTCCTACGACTACATACGGAGTAACTATATGGGGCCGATTAAAGCGGCCCCACAAAATGGCGGTTTATCCTCGGTTAAGTGTTTTTCAGTCACAACTCGCGACTGGCCATGTCCGTCGTAACTGCGAGACGTCCGTGGGAGGCAACTCCGTACGGAGTAAAGAGATAAGTAATCAAACAGTGGGCATATGCACATTCCTACGGCCAGAAACGCAGCCGCCAAATTTGATATCCGTACAGCCGGAACGCGGCCAGAACAACTAGTAGGTGGGCTACTATCTTACACGACGTCAGTGCATCGATAAGCACCTTCCATTTGACGACTGCGGCTTGCATGAGGTCACCTACTATGCACAGTGCGAGTTTCCCATCTATCCCATGCTTACGTAAACGTGCCTATGTTTCTCAGTTGCTATCCTCCGTACTCTTACTCATATGCCCTATATAGGAAGTCAAGGGCGGCTAGCACGGACGAGCAATGCATGATGCGCGTGTTGCATGACTATGGTCCATAAAGCCCCAGGTTTAACGGCGGCCGAGTGATGAGCTAGTATGAGACGTGGTCTGGCCTAGGGAGGAGTAAGTTACTATCAGTGATGAAGGTTCACTGTCCACGAACTCTAAGGTTAGGTAGGGTGTGTAGCAAGCGATCTCGCTGCACTTGCGTCGTAGTTACATAGTAGCCGGGCTCCTGCAAGGTACTCGACGTCTTACTCGTAAGACACAGAGTACAAGCACTATGAGGTAGAGCGAATGGGTACTCCGTAAAGCGGAAGATGTCTCCGGCTGTCCCTTGTGCTCAATTCAGGCATCCAGACCACACCACACACCTGCGCTTTCCCGTGCAGGGATCGTAGAGTCGCAGTCGTTGTTACTCTGTGGTCGTATTGCGTGTAAATACGGCGTAGTGTACGGGAGGAAACCAAACTAGCCGCCAGTTTCAGCACGCTTTGTCGTGGGGGCAGGCTCCCAGCGACGTCAGAGCTCCATCGGGGCGCATGTTGCTCATACGACGTGCGCTGTTTGGCTCGGACTTGCCCAGTTTGTTACTCTGTACGGAGTACTAACACTGCCTTAGCCACGTTCGCTGTATGGTCAGCTCTCCTGCTAGGATGTGGTCGAGCTCGCCATTATACTCGGCCAAACGGAACCAGGCTGTGTGCCTTACTGGAATGGCGGAGACAGCTTGGCTAGGCTAACCCCAGTGTTTCTTGCGCCAGGGCTCAATTTTTTTTTCTCTTTCCTTTTCCTTTTCCTTTTTTTTTTTTTCGTCCTACTCCGTACGCCGTACTTTTCCCTCTCGTTAGCGTACGGGGTCCAGAACCCGCTCTGCTCTACATAGTATTCTCGTCTACCATTGTTTCGAGAATTGAACTCTGTGAGGCCTCTCGGCATCTCCAATGCTCTGTATTCTTGGAAGCCGGTGAGTGACATCTGATGTGAATGGAAAGGCACGCTCGAAACTAGTCCACCAGCTAGGCGATAAGTGGCCACTCCAGTTAAGGTTTTGTCGGCGAATCGGTGCGTACAAAAGCAGACGGCGTTCAAGCTGGGGATGCCGTTGGTGCAGAGGCCGCCTTGGTTGTCTCCAGACTAGATATCGTACTTCGGGGATTCTCGGAATCGCGGGGAAGGCTCCCAGCGACACCCAGTGACAGCAGCCAGGACTTTCCATTTTCGGGCACCGGTCCGGGGACCATTTCCGTTGTGATTGTGGCACAGGCGCCATGACTCTTACACGACTCTATCAGACAATCGCAAGAATGTGTTGGTAGCGGATCCGCTCCAAGAGGTTGCAACGACCGTAAGCCCGTAAAATCTATTTTTCCTGGTCGGACCATTGTTTATCCTCTTTTTAGTGAAACCCCGCGATAGCAGCCTGGAGGCTCAAGCCAATGAATGCATACGGAGTAGGAGGCCGGGATCGCGACAGTACGCCTGGCACGGGTCTCTCCTGGACGGACGATTCTCCCGCTAGACTCTGCAACTAATTGCAAAAACTGACGAGGAATGCATTTGGTTGATTATGGTGTAGGCGAGTGAGCATGCTCATACGAGCATGTCGAAGGCTCTGTCCGAAATGACACCGAAAGAAGAACCGACTTAGTGAAAATCGCCCGGAAGGAGGACAGTCAGCAAGAGCGGCTGCCCCACCGGCAAAACCCGCCGAAAAAGAAACCAAAAAACGGGTCAGGGCCTCTGGCCCCCTTTCCCGTTTCGGATTATTATACATTGCTCTCCTTTTCACATGTCAAGATGTGGACATGGCGAGGGCAGAGCATCAAGGGTTTCCCTAATGCTCCACGTATTGTCGCGAGAAGGCGAGAGGGCGAGGGGCGAGAAGGATTGAAATCCCAATTCGAGACACCCAAGATGTGCTGCATGTACGGCTATCTTGCATTCAGACCGAAACAAGCTCTCGCCGATGGTTGGATCCTCGACGTGCGGTGATTCTTCACGCATGAAATAATGCACGTCGAATAGTGAACAGTGCTCTGTATGGTGTGAGGCGACGGATCTACGTCGTACATACAAATCACCTCGTACATTTCCGGAAAGTGCGGGGAGGATGGGCCAAAAGGCTTCACGTGCTACTGCCGCTACCTACGTGCTATACCTATTACACCATCGTGGCCGGGGTGGTCTAGACTGATCAGCCCAGCCCTTGTTGTCGCAAGCTTGGACAGCGATTGAGCATCATTTTAGCTGCGAGCTACGCTCACTAATCTGTGGGTGAACATACTCCGTACATAGTATGCCCTTTGTTTCTCCATATCCTTCCTCACCAACCGAAGCGGGAAAACAAAATTGCCTTCGGCTGTAGCGAACGGGGGAATGGAGGTGGAGAGGGGTGCAGATTGTAAATACGATCAGATTGCGGTGCTTCGTACGGAATACAAACTAGTCGTATACCAATTTCCCCAGATTTCCGGCTGTGCAAGTAATGAGGCCATGGAGAGAGCAGTCGTATGAAGTGTATACGAGTGGGCTACAAACAGGCTAAATACACGAAAAAAAAGGCGTGGTGCACAAGACCTCTTGCGTGATGTACGTCGTAGTGATTGCCTCTCAGGAGCGCCGTTCAAGATGCAGTAGACGGCGTTATAAAAAACAATGTCGTAAGATATGACAATGCCTAGTTGGCTGACATGATTTGGTAAGCCGGTTGTGGCTGCTGTGGCGTCGCCCAGGCGTCTGATCTGTACTCCGTAGTGCCCCCACGTTGCCGTGTGAATCCTCCTACGAGATGAAGTAGATATGAAAGTGGGTATACATATGTACGGAGTATGTATGGGCTGACAACGAATGCAGATAGGGAACGGGCCAAACGGACAGACGGGGTGTGAGAGGAAGGCGACGGCGTCATATTCGGGACAGTACTCTGTAATTGCCTGGACCGACTACCCCGGATCGGATGACTAAGGCGTATCGGGTGTATCTTACGACTCAGTATTAGCCGGGCGGCTGCACATACTGAAAGCAGACACCGGCTAATGGGAAACACGGGGATGTCGGGGTGCAAGGGTTCGCATTGAACACCAAAAGAGGGGGGGCGAAAGGCGTCTGAGGACAAACGACGGAAGAGACGGTGACTCGCCGTTCATGACGCAAAAGCACTGGAAAACGAAGAAGGAAAAAGATCCCGAAACGATCCGACACAAGAGGGTCGCGAAAACGATTGCTATGGCGGAGTCGCCACAGAGGACGTAAGATAGATTTATCACCGTTTGTGGGAGCCGATCGGGTTAGGTCGTCCGTTCACCCGCAATGATCGGATCGTTGGCTTGTGAGTGAGTTTGCAAGTACCTTTGTACCTTATCTCACCGTCCAGCCCATACACAGCCCCAGAATTCTGATGGGTACGGAGTACTTGGCTCCTTACAAACACTTGTCACTCGGCGCGCTCCATAGTCTCACCCCACACTGCCAGGGCAAAAGCAAAGAGGACGAGAGGAAAAAGGAAGAAGAAAAAACAGAAAAAAGCAAGTCCGGGTACACGGAAAAATAGATTCCAGGCATACGATGTGGGCAGGCGATGAAGCAAAACACAGAGGTTCGAGGGTGCGTGTTGTGAAGCACTGCGGAGTACTCCTAGGCCCACCGCAGTAGGGGCGGGCGCTGTGGGAAAGGGTCAGGGAGTTACGGAGTAGGGAGTAGGCGAAATTGGGGAGTAGGCAAGTACGACGGTACGTGGTAGAGAGGGAAGCCTGTGCGTACGGAGTAGGAGCTGTCAGCTGGGGTAATTCCATCTCCATTCAGCATTGCGTGCGCGGTAAGTTGTCTGCTGCAGCGCTAAGTCGCTCCACCATGTTTATCTGACTTGGAGGATGTGCTGTTCGTGTCATTGTGTACACGTACGTTTCGCAGGGCACACAACGACGCCGGAAGGGGAAGTAACGACGCCCGTGGACACTTTCAAGGGGAAAGAGAGGGGGCGGAAGGCCAAGGCAGCAGCCAGATAGGGTTTGAGAATTGTGACGGGCAATATGCCGAAAGGGGTGGGAGAAAGGCCGAGAGATAGGAGAGACATATCAGGCTGTGTGCCTTCCCCCGCTGGCCCCCATCTGTCCAGAGGAAGCAGTGGAAGTAAGGGGACAGCGCTTCCCCAGGATGATGGAGCGAGCGAATGGGCTTTGCCGCATTTTGTTCTCACATTCAGACACGTCTGCTGCGCCCAAAGTGCCGGCCTGGATGGCTAGACCGCCTCGTTGAGGCATCTGTCACAAGCCAGCAGCCAGCAGCCAGCCAGCCATGCCATCCATGCCCGCCACCATCTTACACAGACGGTGCGGCTCCGTTTTGGCGCCTTCCATTCTGGACCATCTCCACGTCGCAGAGCACCTCCCCGCGTCGGGTTCGCGGCGGCTTAGCGCAGGCCTGGTTCTCCAGGATATCGTCGCCTCAGACGATGGTCTTGTGCCAGCGTCTTCCTCGCCAGACATCCACTGTCTTCTGATCTCACAATCACGCCAGATGACCGACCCAGGTCAGGCGGCCGGGACAACCATGGCAGCGTGGCCGTCTCCAGCCAGGACAGCGGGCAACGGGCAATGGAACAACACAGCAGGCACAACCGGGCAGCCAAGGCCACCTTCCCACTTCTCGTATTGTCTTGCATCCTTGCGTGACCCGAGCACGTATCGGTCGTGCTCTCTGGGAAGGCGCGGCCGGCCAAAAGACACAGAAAAGATGGGGGCATCTCCGGGGTACATCCCCAGCGTTCAGCACCCAACACAGCAAGCCCCACGCCCCACGCCCACGTCCATTTCGTCCTTTACAGGCACACCCCTCCCCTTTGCAAAGTGTAAGATCTACTCCGTACCCCGTCCGCCTACACCCACTAGACATGACATGCCACGCCCCTCCCCTCCTTCCACCCAGCTCCCCACATGTGCCTTCAGCAAGGAGCAGAAAAAATTAATTAAATAAAAAAGCAAATAATAGGCGCTTTACCGACCCCGGGCCGTTTCCCCCAACACCCAGCCCATTTATAACCCATTATCTCCCCCCTTCTGAAAAATTGCAGACATTCTTCTTGAATTCTGCTGCCCCCCTTCACACACACTCGCAACTCTTCCCCAAACCTGGCCGCTCTTTCTGGAGGAACGGACGTTTACAGCACTGAAGCCTTTCTCTGCCGTTCGCTCTGCAACCAGGAAACGCTGTGACACCCGTCTCTCTCTGCTCGAAACAGCACCACTTTGCCAACCACTCGCCCGAGCTGACGCCCGGTTCTCTTTGGCTTTCTACTCCCATCTTCCTGCCACACTTCCGTCTCGCACGTCTCGTCTGGGGGCTTCTCCCAGAACCACGAGCAATCACATGCAACGAGCTCAGTCTGCAGTGGATTTTTCCAATCTGCTGAACCCTGACTCGGGCGCTGGTGACTCCATGATCCGGCAACAACTCCAGCAGCAGGACGAGATGAGCGACATCGAAATGACGTCGGCCGGGAGCACGTCAGGCCTGGCCACGTCGATCCGCCCCAACGGTCCTGTGCCTACAGGTCAGCCGTCCGAGGCGTCGACCGAGATGCCTCGGCCGTACAAATGCCCGCTCTGCGACAAGGCCTTTCACCGTCTGGAGCACCAGACCAGACACATCCGCACGCACACAGGCGAGAAGCCGCACGCCTGCCAGTTTCCCGGCTGCAGCAAACGCTTCTCCCGCTCGGACGAGCTGACCCGCCACTCGCGCATACACAACAACCCAAATTCACGTCGCCACAACAAGGCCACCCACATCTCCCACGGATCCTACGGGAACCCGGAGAGCCTGATGCCGCCACCGCCCGGCCCCAAGACCATCCGCTCTGCCCCGCCGTCGGCCCTGGGCTCGCCCAACCACTCGCCGCCACACTCCTTCTCCTCCTACAGCCTGACCAGCGGGCTGAAGCCGCCGTACGGCAGCAATAGCGGCAGCCGTGGCGGCGTCACCTTTGGCAGCACCGCGCCCCAGCAGGCCCACGAGGGCATGGACATCAACATGCTCGCCAAGGCTGCCCACCAGGTCGAGCGTGAGACGCTGATGGGCCCGCCCTCTCACTTCTCCTCGCCCTCGTCCTCGCGCCATCACAGCCACAGCAGCAGCCACCATCTGCTGCACCACCACCACGGCGGCAGCCACCACCACACCAGCCCGCCTTCGTCGTACTACGCCCACTCGGCCCACTCGTCGCGCAGCCATCTGCCGTCGCTGTCGGCCTACCACATGTCGCGCAGCAACTCGCACGAGGACGGCAACCATGGCCCCAGCTCGGCCGGCACCTCGAGCAGCAGCAACGGCGACGAGCACTACGCGAACAACTACCGCATGCCCAAGCGGTCGCGGCCCAACTCGCCCAACTCCACCGCCCCGTCCTCACCGACGTTCTCACACGACTCCCTCTCGCCCACGCCCGACCACACGCCGTTGGCCACGCCCGCACACTCGCCGCGGTTACGGCCCTTTTCCAGCACGTACGAGCTGCCGCCCTTCCGCCAGCTGTCGCTGCAGTCGCACACTACGCCTGCCCTGGCACCGCTCGAGCCGCAACCGGACTCGTCCAAGTACACGGCGCCCAGTTCGACCGTGACGCGGAGTAGTAGCGGCATGTCCCTCAGCGACATCCTTAGCCGCACAGACGGCTCGCAGAGGAAGCTACCCGTGCCCCAGGTCATGACCAAGGTGGTGCCCGACCTGCTCATGCCGAGCGACGGCTTCAACCTCAGCGGCCGCAGCTCCACGGCCAACAGCATCGCCGGTGGCGACCTGATGGATCGCATGTGAACGTGTCGGGAAATGATTTCATGACCAGCCTTTGTTTTCATGATTCGGTGGGCTTTTTACAATTAGAACCGGGAGGGGACAGGAGAATATAGACCGGAGAGCGGCGTTTCATTTTCTTTTTGACGTCTTACGTCTTGCTGTTGGTGGATTTGTTTTTATTTCGTGGGCGACCCAGGGGTCAACTGTACTAGATTTCCGGCAGAGGCAACAACAGAAACATGACCTAATCATGCATTGAGATGTTCGCAACGTTGGATTCTGCTAACTCTGTTGTCTCTGTCTTTTTTTTGTCTTTCATTTTTTATTTTTTAACCTCTTTTCTTGTATTTTCTGCATTGTTGCAGCAGCTAGATTCCTCTCTTTCCTGATACCTCCACCCTTCCCCTTGGCAGATGCTGGGGAAAGGGGCTCGTCAATGACAAGCCATGCGTTTTCACTCTCCCATACACACGGTACCCCTTTCTACCGGCATACAGCTGCTGTGATCTGTCCGCTATTGCGTCGTATGCCTGCTCTGCGACGACGTGAATGGTCCATCTACGCTCCAGTTTTGCCAGCGGGGCCTCATTGCTTCAACGTGGTCCATACTTTTCTTTTTTCCCTTTGGTTCTTTTTCCACGAGTGTTTTATGCGCACAGGAATCCGATCACACACGCGTAGGGATGCGGTATGCGATCAAGGGCATCTTCCGATCTGGCGATTCCAGCGTCTCCGGAGAGGTCCGCATACAGTGGTAGAGCCACGGTACCAGAAACGGAAAACTTACGATGCCCGGAAGCTGTGGACGAAATACTCGTACGGCCGTGTATGGGGCCTGGCGTAGCCGTAAATTAGGACTTGTCTTCCCCACCGGGTTCACCCCCAGAATAGCGGGGATGAGCAGTGCCAATTCCCGTACTCCGTACACGTATCCTCATACCCGCGTACTCGTATTGGAAATGGAGGGGTGAGACGGCAGACATCGTCGGCTGGACGGCAGCACAGCAGGCCTGAGATGGGAGAAGAAGCTATCGTACATCGTATCGTATCTTACATGTCCTGCAGACGGCCTGTGGTATGTCGCACGGGGAGGCATATTGGCTTGGCTTGTACTCTGTACCCGTAATCCACATCCCATTTGTCGCATGCCTCCAGAGGAAAGCATAAAAACGAATAAAATTAAGCAAACTAAAACAGCTCATGCCACAATTGCGCTTTTCAGCGTGACCGAACCAGCTACGTCTTCTCGTCGACACACCGCCAGTCGCCGGAGACAGACGGCCAAACCGAGTCGAATGGCGGCCAACCGCCGCGATTCGAAAGATGTGTTGTTTCCCACCCACCCTCTCTGGCACGAGGCCATTCTCTGACTGGCCCGGCGGCCGTCTTTGAAGTTTCATTCTGGCCGTTCGCGGTCTGGAACCTGCAGACCAACACACCCGTGCTGTTCTTCCCTTGTGTCTTTGTTTTATTTGTTTTATATTTTATATTTTATTTATTTTATTTATTTGTCTCTTTTCTCTATTTTCTTCTTCTTTTTTTTCCTTTTCCTTTTCCTTTTTTCTCTCTTATTTCTCCTTATCTTTTCTTCCATTTTTCTTTCTTTTCTTCTCCTTTTCCGTCTGCGAATGGGACGGAAAAGAAAAGGTCTCCGTTCCGATGAAGAGTCCCTCTTTGCTCGATCTGGCGGAACAAACCATCTGTCTGGGGGCGCCTCATACCCTGACAAGGGTGCAGAGATGCAGCAAATCCTCTAGCCTCTACTGCCGTCTGCAGGCTGGTCCTATAGAAGGGGGATCGCCCACCTGGTTGGGCGTGCGTCCTCCAGGTTGCAATGCAGGGGACCCCTTTTTCTCTACGAGGAGACTCGTACAAGGCGAGCGCAGATCGAGGGGGTGCTCCTCTTGTTTCGATGCAGGCCGAGGCTCTAGGTGGACGGCTCGTTCTTATGTGGACGAGGAGGCTTCTGGCTGTCCATTCGTCCGCCTTCTCGCCCGTCGCTGCGACCGATTCCGGCTGGGCCAAGTATCTCTTGCCGCCTGAGCGAAATGGGCGATATGCCGACCCCCACGTCGATGATACCATATGCTGAGATTGAGTTCCGCCTAGCTCCTGCTTATCCTCCTGGACAGAGGACGGCCAGGCCGGTTCGATACCATCGTTCCGGACCATTCTCCTGCTGTTGCACAGCACCCATTTGCAGTCGTCGCGTAAGCGAGACGAGGACACGCTGTCAGCTGTGTTATGAAGGCATCGCGTCCCCCCCAGACTCCAGCCCCCTTTCCATCTGCCCCGCAAAGCCGGGGGCGTAGGCGTGCTAAAAACAGAACAAGACAGCGCTAGGAGGGCAGAGCAAGCAGACTCGCTAGTCTGTCCCATGTTCTTGCGACATGGCGTTTTCTATCTCGCACAAGGAGTGGGCGCTGTGGGTGATATCCGACACGAGCTGGGCGACACGGCGATCCTTCTGCCAGCCTCACCCTCATCTGGAGGCTCACCGCCTCCTCTGCCACGTAGAGGCGTGGCCGGACTGGTGGGAGCCTCCCCAGACGGTCCAACGATCGCGATGCTGCAGATGTAACATGACAATGTTCTTTGAAGAGCGGTCACTTTGTGTATCCCTCCCGTGAAGAGCAGCGAGCACGGACAGCAGGACGACGAACCCGACTGGACGAGGAAACGAGGCGTGAGGAGGAAAGAAGATCGCAAGGTTGGGTACGTGGGCGTCGGGGAGAAGCTCTGTTCTTGGCCCCCGAACAGTTGCTGCAACAGGTCGTATCGGAGGGGCGTGTCTCCAACAAAACGACAGAAGGATGGTGTACTCATGCTCACATGAGAAACAGTTTCTGTCCCGGTCTGACGTCGCCCTTGCATGACTCTCATCCCCCATACAGGTACTTATTCCACATGTCTCTTCTGGGGAAAAGGCGTTTTCTTTCCTGCATTCTGGCCTGTTTGCTCGTAAGACACTACGTATGGCGCAGGCCGTTGCTGTCGGAGAAAGCGTCCAGGTCTGCATCCGTTTGACGCTCCGTTTTGTCTTTTGTCTTGTCTGATTCCGGGGCGAGGGAGCAGAAGGTGCATAATATTGGCGGCTGTGCGCCTGATCGCACAGCATGCTGGGCGCACAGCAGCAGGGGCGAGTGAGAATATAGCACGGCTGACAGCGCCGGCTAGCCTTGCCCAAAGGCTTCAGCAGCAGTGTTCTGTGCATGGTAAGGGGTGTGCCCAACCAACGACGCGCGCAAGTGCCAGATGCAGCCAAGTTCACGCCATCTGTACATTGCATCTGATAGCCTGTTTCGTCTGGCCGGCGTGTGTTTTGGTGACGTATCTTGGCTCTGAACTACGACGGCAGGGACGGCAGCGCGAGAGCGCATAAAGACGGATGTGTTTCTGCCGCTGCAAAGAGGCTCCACCGAGGCATTTCGGCCCTTCTGTTGGATTGCATGTGTCTTTGTACACGGCGAGATCAAGAAACGGCGCCGAGAGCGGGAATCGAGATCGTCGACCGGTGGTGGTCGCGTTGAAATAGTCGTCGTTACTCCGTAGGATCACAAGGTTGTAGTGTCGGGCGAGGGATTTGTCATGTCTCGAAGCCGGGCCGATATCGGCAAAGGAGAGCCTGGTTCGAGAGTCCTAAACGGGTAAGTGGAGAGATTGGCTATATGCGGTTCCGCGACTGTGCCTGTAGATGTGTGCAAACTGTGTCTAAAAGAAGTGCATGTCTTCCGTCGACCAGCCCATGTCTAGGAAGATCTGCCGCACGCTGGCTTCCATGGGCACCGGGCCGCAGACGAGAACGAGAGTGTGGTGATTTTCGTGATTTTCGTGGAATTCATCATCGTCGTCGGCTGGCCGTGCCTCACCAACTTCGCGCTGGAAAAAGGCAGCATCCATGCGGCCACAGAGCCCAGTCCAGCCGCCGTGCTTTTCCGGCCTCGAGAGCACGTGGACGACACGAAAGCGATCTGCATGGGCAGCAGCCAGTGCGTCCAGCTCGGCGCGACACAGGATGTCGGCCTCGGTGCGGTTGCCGTCCAGCAACAGACAGTGAGTCGGATCTTCGGCGGCGGACGCGGCCAGCACGGCTCGCAGGACTTGGAACACCGGCGTGATGCCGCTCCCACCACACACCATGACGAAGCGTCGCACGCGCCGGTGTCGTATGGCCTTGCCTGAGCCCATGGCACAGCGGCCGCCGCCGAGATATTCAAACTGGCCAATGGGGCCCTTGAAGTCGACCGCGTGACCGACGGGCAGCGAGTTGAGCGCCTGGGTCATGCGGCCGCCCGGCTGTCCCGGCTCGTCGTGGTAGATCTTGATCAGGATGTCTAGCACGCCGCGTGTCCGCTGTCCGGGAAGGTCCATCGACAGCGGCGTGTAGGCTCGCATGATGACCTCGCGTGTTGCTGGGTCGCGCAGCCGCACCATCAGATGCTGGCCGATCGGTAGTCCTAGCTGCTGGTCTGCGTGGCCCAACTGGAACGAGAAGATCTTGCAGTCGCTCGATACCGCTGTCTTGGCCGTCAGAAACGCCTTGTTCCATCGCTTCGTCTGCAGAAACACCGCCCGTTGCTGTTCGTCTGTTGTCTCCTCCGTTGTCGGGACTCCTCCTTCTCCAAGAGCCGCCACGGCCGTCTTGTCCAGCACCCCGACATGGTACTCCGACATCATGCGCTTTGCGTTCTCCGAGTGGATCGCCATGAACTCCTCCGTCACGTCCTGTGCCGCTGCTGCTGTGATCGATGGCGCTCCGCCTGGATGGCCGTCCAGAAAACCGGTTCCGTCGTACACATGACCTTGCACCACGAACCATGGTCCGTCCTCGTTGTCGTGCGCCTGCAGCTCCTCCAGTGTGACGACGCGTCCGGTCTTCGTCTCGTCGGTCATGCAGATCTCCTCGGCTGCCTTGACCTTTTGTCTGTCTCCCGCTGTCGCGTCTGTTTCTCTGTTCCCCCCCTCAGGCTCGCCTTCCGTCTTCTCGCCCCAGAAGCCGTTCGTCAGGTTGCCACCCGCCTTCTTCACCCGCTCCATCCATCCGTGCTCTGTCGCTCGTGGCGGCGCCGGGTGCTCGAACCACAGCACGTCCTCGTGCCCCGCTGCCTCCTTGTGGATCACCACCCGGAACCACGGGTTATTCATCATCCCCAGCACGCTCCAGTACATCTCTCGCGGCTGCACCATCATCGAATCGTCCATGCTGCGCACCATCAGGTCGTCGGCCGTCTGCAGCTCCGCCACCGCCATGTCCACGTTCCAGAAGCACCAGCAGAAGCTCGTCGACCGCTCGCTCACCACATCGACCCGTCCGCCGTACAGCCTCTCGCCCTCTTCCGCCAGCCGGTAGCGGTCCTCCGGGTATTCCACGCTGGCCAGCCGCCACGACCGGCCCCTGTCCAGCGTCACCTCCACCCTCGTCACCTGCTTGCCGCCGCCTGCGTATGCATATCCCCGCACGTTGTACGTCTGGCCGCCGCCACTGCTGTCCGCCACCCGCAGTCGCTCTTCGTGTGCCGGGAAGCAGATGGCGCTGTTCGTGTTTAGGTCGTAGATCGCGTACCGCTCGTCCCGCCACACGTCCGGCAGATCTGCACTCGCCTCGGGCGAGATCATCGTCGGCAGCACCCGGTTGTCGTAGATGTGGTACCAGCTGTCGCTGGGCTCTGCCGCCACGATAATTCGCTTCAGCCACTTCACGCTGCGGCCTCCAATATTCCCCGGCACCACCACGCGCAGTGGCTTGCCGTGGTCTGGTGGCAGCGGCTCGCCGTTCATCTTGTGGGCCACCAGGATGCCTCGTTCCGAGTTCCGTGCCCATGCGAGCTTGACCGACGTCTCGTAGTGCCCGTTGGGCAACTTGTCCGCGCCCTCGAACAGCACGTACACTGCGCCGCGCATCGGCTGTGCCCGCACCAGCAGCTCGCTCAGCGCCACTCCCGTCCAGAGCGCTGTCGACAGTCCGGACGCGCCCCACGAGAAACCGTTTGTCTTGCGCACAATGTTCTGTTCCTTGCGTCGGTTGCCTGCACACACAAGCGTCACCGGGTATGTGAGCTGCTCGTAGTCTGTAAGCAGCTGCCGCAGTGTCATCTTGGTCGGCTTCTTCACCATGCCCTCGATCGAGAACTCCCAGTCCATCACGTCCACGTCCTCCACCGCCGGCACCGGGCCATGGTTTCTCACAAAATGCAGGTTCTTCGTCGTCAGGAATCCCTCCTTGTAGAGCTCTGTCATCGGCGGCTCGACATTGAACGGGTGCACTCCCGTTAGCCGGATCAGCCGCGGGTCTCGCTGCACATGTCGGTCTGGCGTCTTCAGGTCCTCCGTCAACACGCTGACAGGCTTTGCTGGTGGTGGAAGTGGGTACGGCCGCTGCCGTTTGCTGCCGTCCCCGACCTCTGTTCCAGCTGTAGACGAACCTGATTCGATATCCGACTCGGTCTGTTCTGTTTCTGCGGGGCTTGGCGGTAGCTGGTTGGGGTAAACTGCTTTTGCTGTTGGTAGTGTATTTGTTGGAGACGGCCTTGGAGGAGATGGTGGTTGCATCGCCGATACACGTTGATGAGACATCTGCTTTTGTACTTTCTTTTCTTCTCCTTTTCTTCTCCTTTTCGTGATTCTCTCGAGCTCATGACTCGTCACACCACAGGCAGTCGATGGGCGTCAGGAATCGATGCCGCAGATGTGTAGAGTCAGCTGTGTCTCGCCGAAACAAGTAAAAGATGTGTAACTGCACCGTCCAACCAGCTTTGCGAAGAAGGAGAGGCAGCAGACGGGCGGCATATAGTCGGACGGAAGGCAGAGTTGTTTCTGGGAAGAGGGGGCGAAACGGGAGAGAATACCGTGGTAATAGGTTTGTGCATCTCCGGTTTTTTTTTTTACATTTCCGGGGAGATCCAGTGTTCCTTTAAAGGATGCGAGCCTACAAGAAGCGCCATCTTCCTCCCCATCTGCGTCTCCGGCCAGCTTCGCCATCAGGTGTTGTTCCGTTTGGTGCTCATGCTAGTATTCACGTCTCTGTCGACTCTGTTCTCCACCGATAGTGGACCAATGGCTGGCCAAATCGACCCAGCTTCATCCAATCCTGGTTTTCTGTTGCCTCCGCGGACTTGGTGATTTCAATCCTTTGGCGTCTCTCGTCCTTTTTCCGGCACCAGCCACTCCCACCTGGCTTTGCCCACGGCCTATCACAGGACAAGGCGCCGCTACAGATAAGATGGTTCTCCCGCCATGGCTTGTTCTGGTCGTGGGCGGAGATGCTTCAACGGTTGGAATTTAGCGTGAAATAGGAGCTCAAAAAACACCACAAAAACATCCAACAGCTCGAGGACAGTCGGGCCAGTGGAGCGAGATTCGTCGCACAAGCGTGCTCTGGCCACGCCTCATTTCCTAATTATGGGTGTCTCGTTTTCTTTGGCATTGCCGTCGGTGAGGCAGCTCGCCCCTGTGAACTATCTATAGGTCAGGAGCGAGCCCATCGCCTGCCGTATTTGGCAATACTACACGGTGATACGGAGTACCTGCTCCTTCCTCTTAAGCCAACTGGGTGGGTGCATTCGGCAGTGGAGAAACGTACGTAAAGCGTACACGGTTATGGAGACTGTGCAGTTGTCATATTTGCCTGGCAGTTCTGTGCAAATAAGCGAACCTGCTGCGATCGGAACGTCTGGATGACGTGCTGAAGAATGTTGTAGGGCTGCGCATGAGGAGGCCCTGCTCCATGCGACCGGGATACAATTTCTGGCATAGCTGCAGCTCACATACCAAGTACGGAGTACTCCGTACAGAGTGTTTTGGTTATCACGGTCAAACAAATAATCCGGATGCGGGGCACAGTAACGGGTTATTGGACGATGTGAATATCGACAGCCAAAAGGCTGCTATGGAGGTTTCCGGGATTTTTGATAGCAAATGGGTGCAAAAACGCATTCAAAATACAACAACACCAACCCGTCTCTCTTCGCGCTGGACTGACCGACAGGACGGCTTGAGTACTGGCAGACAGACCTGCTGCGACCCCGATTGGTCTCTCCCAGCCTCTTGAGCTTACCCATGTCTACCTCGACCAGCGAGGAGTACAATTTCCGCTTTCTCGACCCATCGGTCCCGTAGCCTTTCCTCTTCGCCATAGCCAGGCCGTGATTGCGCCCGCATGCCCTTCTGACCGATCTGCCATCAACTCTGGTCCGTGGCCAGTCATGGATCGCGCCAGAAAGCGTACGTTCCGCCTGCCCCTCGCCGTCTTCTTCGCGCTCGCAGAGCTGCGCCCTCACATTCTCCTGACCGGCTTTGCTAACTGTCTCTGCTGCAGGCCACCTCCGGGCTCTGAACGAACGCGCATGGGCAGGCGAGACAGGTAAACAGACCTCGCCGAGCTTCTGCTGCCTTCCCGCTCGCTCACCTTGTTGTTTCTAGATCTCTTCGCCGTCAACAAGTCTCTGGACTCGTCTCTGAAGAAGAACACTGCCTTTATCCGACGCCTGCGAACGGCCATCTCCTCTGCGACCCTCAACTCCTTCCTGCAAGAAATCGCTTCACTCAGTCTCAACAAGTACCTGTCTGAGATTATTTCCGCCTGCTATGAGGGCCTCTGTCGCCTCAAAAACCCCTCCGACATCGAGGCCGGTGTCGAAATCGTCTCGGCTCTCCACCAGCGCTTTGGGCCCTCTGACTTTACAGAATACCTCGGATGGCTACTGGGCAAGGGCATGGCCCAGCCGGACAAGAGCATGATCAAGTCCCAGACCACCGAGGCACGGGAGAAAGACGAAAAGGAGCGCATCACTCTCCAGCGCGTGCTCCTCCGCGTTGTCACCGAGCTGTGGCTCGCCGGCGTTCTGCGGACGCTGGATGATGTCAACCGTCCTGACGATGCCACCAAGGGTGCCGCCGGCAAATCGGCAGACGTCAAGTCACGAAACGGAGTCACGAACAAAGCCGGCGCCGCCGATCCCTTTCCGCTGGCCGTTCTGAAAGACCTTCTCGGCCACGACCGCGAACACGTGAACCTTCCTCTGCTTGTCACGTTTGTCAAGTCCTTCAGCTGGGATGTTCTCGGGGTCAAGGGTGCCGGCTCCGAGAGCCGCAAAATCGGCGACGATGATGGCAGCGCAAAGACAAACGGCAAGGCGGAATCCGAAACAGCAGCCGCTGCTGACGGTGCCTATCAGCCTCAACAGCTGTCTGCTGTGCAAAGCCCACCGACCGACGATCAGTCGATCACATCGCAGGAGCTGCAGGAAAAGTTCAAGAGCATCCTCAGCCGCTACTTTGACGATGTAAAGGGCCACTTGGTGCGTGACCAGAAGGCCATCTCGAACCAGTCGCGCCGCAATGCCGAGGCCTACGTCAAGTCTGGCGAGGTCTTTGAGGACCGCCAATCGAACTTTGAGAAGCAAGTCAAAGCCCAGGAACGACTGGTGGCCAATGCTCAGGTGATCGCCGACGTGATCGGCGCCGAGATGCCCGAGCTCAAGGATGGAGATGACGGCCCTTCTGCCACTGGTGGATCGATCGGCATTGTCAAGGCCGGGGACTACCTGCGTGACCAGGGCGAGGGGGCAGGTATCTGGGAAGATGAGGAGGAGCGCCGCTTCTACGAGAATCTGGTTGACTTGAAGGGCAAGGTGCCAGCCATTCTCCTCGAGGACGTCAAAAAGAAGAAGACCGATACGGACGAGCAGGTGGGCAAGAAGGCTGACCCGAGTGAAGTGTCGGAACCCCCGAAGCCAGTGGAAAGTGCTGGGACTACCATCCCGACCGACGAACAGTCCACTTCGATTGTGAACAAGAGCATCGGCGCCCAGGTTGACACGCTTCTTCTCCGACTGCCCGACTTGACAAACAAGGATGTCATCGACCAGACAGCCATTGACTTTTGCTTTCTCAACTCCAAGGCATCGCGAAACAGGCTCATAAAGGCACTCACTGAAGTCCCCAAAGGACGCAGCGATCTGCTGCCGTGCTGGGCTCGTCTGGTCGCGACCTTGGGCCGATACATGCCCGACATTCCCAGAGGCCTGGTGGAGCACCTCGACGCCGAGTTCCGCAGCCTCCAGCGCCGGAAGGAAAAGGACTTCCTTGGCCAGGTACGCCTCAGCAACATTCGCTACTTGGCCGAACTCACAAAGTTTGGCATTGTCCCCGAGCATGTCGTCTTCCACTGCCTCAAGATCAGCCTGGACGACTTCTCGCGCATGAACATTGAGATAATTTCCAACCTTCTCGAGAACTGTGGTCGCTACCTGCTGCGCAGCCCGGAAACCTCTCCACGCATGGTTTCATTCCTGGAGACCCTTCAGCGGAAGAAGACGATGCAGCACATTGGGCAGACCGAGAGAATGCTCATCGAAAATGCCATATACTACGTGGACCCTCCGGAGCGGCCTGCCATCCAGCAGAAAGAGAGAACGCCCATGGAACTGTTTATCCGAAAGCTGCTGTATGTCGACTTGAGCAAGCGCAATGCCAACAAGATTCTCAGACAGGTCCAGAAACTGCACTGGGAGGAAAAGGAGGCAAGTCTACCTGCCAGGCCGCAGTCGTCGTTCGGTCACACCCCTCTGTCCTGTGTGCTAACGTCTCCGCCCAGGTGGTTGAGCTTTTGAGAAAGGCCTTCTCTCGTCCTTGGAAGGTCAAGTATGGGAACGTGCATCTCCTTGCCGGACTGCTCAGTGCTCTCTATCGGCACCACTCTGCTTTTGTCATCAATATTGTCGATGGCATCATCGAGTCGGTCATCTTCGGACTGGAACAGAACGACTTTCGTCAGAACCAGCGACGCCTCGCCGAAGTTAAGTATCTCGGGGAGTTTTACACATACCGCCTGCTGGAAAACCCTGTCATCTTTGACATGATGTACAAGATATTGACGCTTGGTTACGGCGGGCCGCCCATACCTGGCCGCCTCAACCCCTTGGATCTTCCGGATGAGTATTTCCGCATTCGCCTCATCGCCACTATTCTTGAGACTACAGGAACCTATTTCAGCAAGGGTCCGGCAGGCAAGAAGTTGGATTACTTGCTATGCTTCTTCCAGGTGCGTGAACGTGCTAGCTGCCTTTGTGAGTGCGTATGTATTTCTGTAGCTGACAGCATCGTCAAACAGTACTACATCTTCACAAAGAATCCTCTGCCGATGGACATAGAGTTTATTGTTCAGGACACATATGCCCTTGTCCGACCGCAGTGGAAGTTGGCAACCAATTTTGAGGAAGCGCTCAAAGCATTCCAGCTAGCGAGAGCCCAAGATCAGAAGACGACTGGTGTCGAGAAAGCCATAGACCAAGACGACGGTGCTGCATCGGATGACGAGTCTTCAGAGGATGAAAACGAAAACGTTGATGATTTGGGTGGGGCCGAAGCGGAGGGCGACGAAGATGCATCTTCGGCAGATGAAGATGGAGAGGTCTGTGCTTGTTCTTCAGGATTCTCGAAGAGACTGGCTAACCAAGTCCTTTTGCAACGTCTTAGGATGATGCCGACCAACGCGAGTCCGATCATAGCGAGTCTGAAGACGAAGAGATTGTGGTGACTCGCGAGGAGGAACTGGTGGATCCCGAGGAAGAAGCCGAGTTTGAGCGTGAGTATGCCAGGATCATGGCAGAGAGCCTGGAGTCCCGCAAGTTCGACCGCAAGCCGATGTTCGATGTTGCTCTTCCGGTCCGGGCAAAGGCACGCGAAACAAACATGGCGCCCGTGGACAACGGCGACGGTGGCGATGCCGAGCAGCAAACGCCAAGCGGAACGCCGACAATGTCGTTCTCTCTCCTTACAAAGCGAGGGAACCGTCAGCAGACACGGACACTGGAGCTCCCGTCAGACTCGGATTTTGCGGTTGCTATGAGGAGCCAGCAACAGGCTGAGCGTGAGGAGCAGCAGCGTATCAAGAACCTGGTGCTCAATCTGGATCTTCGTGAGAATGAAGAGCTCGATGGTAAGTACATCGGCAAAGCGCCCCTACTGAGAACCAGAGCAGCAGTGCTTACCGTACGGCAGACCCGGGACATGAGAAGCCGACATCGTACTTCCACAATCGACCCGATAAGGCGGGAAAAGACCGCTCACAACGCGTCCGCAAACTTCAACTGAGCGACGTGGACTGGTATGGCCCTCCTCCCAGCAGTGTCAGACGGAAGGGACCCTAGAGACAGCCGAGTCTCCCGAAGAGTGTCAAGCGATATGCAATATGCGACATGGGGATGCCGGCTGGCGATGTGTCGCACAACAAGCGTTGGTGGACTTTTGGTGCCTCACTCGTAGACGTGATGCTTACAAGATCACCGACTTCTAACACGATCCTGCAGGACATAAACACACGGTTCCATTGCGGATCTGCTCACTTCCGCAACTGCATCGCTCCTCCACCCAGATCTACGACGATGAATCCTGGGCCAAGGGTTGACTGATCTGGGGCCAGGTCTGAGCCTAGAGTTATCTGTCGCTCAAATGGGTGATGATTGGTTGACTGCCTGATCTGGCAGTCCTAGTGGTTCCATTGCAGTCTCGTTTCTGAAACAAGTCGAACCGGTATCAGACACAGCCCCGGGGTCGAAGCAGATGCCAAAGAAACGACTCTGACCGGTCCAGGCCTTGGTTTGCAAGCCCTCACGGTGCTTCCACGTGCCCGAGAGCAGGCTCTTACGCTTGCCAAGGAGAGAAGGGAAGCTACAAGCACTGATCGAACGGCGCTCGATTGCTTTGCTCCGAATTCTTCAGAGAGTCGGGTGCTATCTATGTTTATCTGCAAAGACCATGGCCACCTTTTGTGGCAGTGGTCGAGCTTCTTGGTATTTGCAGTGCTAGCTGGTGTACCTATCGTTCTTCTGTCCGCATGAGATGTGGGTTTTTCTTCCAGCATTATCGGCAATCTAAAGATGCGAAGTTTTTTCCCCACTGCTTTCATGCCTGTACTTCTGGCAACTTGCTTCTCATGGAAGCACGCTGACATTAATACAGAAAAGGGTAGTTCTGTACGATAATAAAAAACATACTTCAAATATTACCATGATGATGTGTGCATCGTGCCTGCCTCACGTGAACGCCAGTGCCCATATTTGAAATTTCTTCCATGTCTTATCTGCTCTTGTGCGACACAAACGAGGGTCCTGGCTTCAAGGCAGAAATATCTGACCCCTGGACTCAGCTGTTTCTCCTCTTCCGGCTCACGCTTCTTCGCGTGCTCAAGATGGTTCTCGCGAGCCCACTGCACACGAGCACAGCAGGTCGGCGTTTCCCTTTACATGTTCACTTTCTCGTCACCTATCGAGTGTCTTTCTTTCTGTCGGGCTTGCATCAAACTCGCTCCTGATGGCATCCACTGGCTTGTCATATTGTTCAGTGATGTTTGGCTCGTCTATGTTCTTGGGTTTTTACCATGATTTAAGCTCCGACCATCTGGTGTTTTTATAGACTCATTCTCAAAGGAAGAGACATTCGAAAAATGCGTATTGCCGACTGGCCACATCGCGTTACTCGAAAAAAGCGCCGTCTCCAATCTATATTACACCGATTTCGTTGTCACTAGCCCCTCTCCTTTTTATCACTGCCTCATTTCTCACCCTGTCTAGGTTCTAGGCACTGCATGATGCCATTCCCTGTTCGAGGGCATTACGACAGCTGGCTGGTCAACCCTGGTCACACACTTCATCGTATTCTTTTCAGCTCTTTCTCCCACATTGATTTCCCCCCTGCAGTGTGTTGTTCGCGTATGCAGGTAACCGTTAACCCGTTGGGCTGCCAACACAGCAATTCAGCCATGAAAAAAATGACACAACTGGCGCGTACACATCGCATATTCAAAATAACCTGAAGCTCCAGAATATGACAGGAAACGACAAAAAGAGAAGAATCAAGATGACCCAACGCACACACACTAACTACAGAGAGCCGACAGATTTTGAGAAGCAAACAGTACCGCATTTGTCTACAAACATTCTAGCGAATGGTTGTATGATTTACACTCCGAACCCTCTCTCGTCCACCTCGGTGTGTTTACTTCTCTAGTATCGGGAATAATTGTGCAGTTCTGACGGATCTTTGTCTCCCTACCGAATACAAAAAGATTGGGTTCTTCTTCCCGGAGCAGACACAGCCGCGTGTGGGCTCGATTACGTTTCAACTATCATCGCTCCAGCCTTTCGCAGCTTTCTGGCATTTTTTAGTGCTTCATTCACAACACGGTTCGGTTACTATGGTCACTCAAATTACATCGTCATGGCCACTACACGATGTAAGACACCTTCCTCTCCCATACGCTGTCCTCTGTGCTCTCGCTTTTTTCTTTGCGGTGCTAACTGAGAAGATCATATACACCGCTATCGTAGGCCTGGTTATGGTGGCTGCTTGCCTCGAATGGGTCCTGTGGATTGCGGCATTCCTATACTGCCTATGGAAAGTGTTTTGCAAGGCCGAGCACTGGACTGTCAACGTGTTAGCTGTCATTGTGGGCGTGGCTTTCACGCTGTTGAGGTATGCCAACTCAGTCTGTTCCTCACGATACTGTTCGCCAGAAGAAAAGCATACTGACCGCACTCTCGTCGCAGATTAATCTTCTTGCCAATAATGCTTGTGACCCTTCCCCTTCCCAGCGCTGTCGTTCGAATGTGGCCAGCCGACATGGTCCTTGTGCTACAATGGTTCGCTTTCTGGAGTTTCGCCGGTCTATTGACCATCCCATGGCTCTTCTGTGTCTATCAGATTGTCACCCACCAACTCGGCCGAACGAAGCGAATCAAGCAGGTGCTGGACGAGCTATCAGCGCCAAAAGTGGTCGTTGTCATGCCCTGCTACAGAGAGGACCCAGATGTGCTTTTGACGGCTATAAACTCGGTCGTCGACTGCGACTATCCTCCTTCGTGCATCCACGTTTTCTTGTCCTTTGATGGTGATCAGGAGGACGAGCTGTATCTCAACACGCTCGAGAAGCTGGGTGTCCCACTGACGTTGGACTCTTATCCGAAGAGCATCGACGTGACATATCGTGCCGCACGTGTGACGGTATCGCGGTTCCCGCATGGTGGCAAGCGTCACTGCCAGAAGTTGACGTTCAAGCTGATCGACCGGGTGTATCAGCAGTACCTCAAGCGCCACGATAACCTTTTCATCTTGTTCATTGACTCGGATTGCATACTCGATCGCGTGTGTCTGCAGAACTTTGTCTACGACATGGAACTTAGCCCGAACAACCGCCACGACATGCTTGCTATGACGGGTGTCATCACGTCGACTACGCGGCGACACAGCCTCATAACCTTACTGCAGGATATGGAATACGTGCACGGACAACTCTTTGAGCGCACGGTCGAGTCCGGGTGCGGCGCTGTCACTTGCCTACCTGGCGCGCTGACCATGCTTCGCTTCTCTGCCTTCCGGCGCATGGCCAAGTACTACTTTGCCGACAAGGCGGAGCAGTGTGAGGATCTCTTCGACTTTGCCAAGTGCCACCTGGGCGAGGACCGCTGGCTGACGCACTTGTTCATGATCGGGGCCAAGAAGCGGTATCAGATCCAGATGTGCACGTCCGCGTTCTGCAAGACAGAAGCGGTACAGACCGTGCGATCGCTGGTCAAGCAGCGGCGCCGCTGGTTTCTTGGCTTCGTTACGAACGAAGTGTGCATGCTGACAGACTGGCGCCTGTGGAAGCGTTACCCGATCCTCGTTCTGGTGCGCTTTATGCAGAATACCATCCGCACCACGGCGCTCTTGTTCTTCATCATGGTGTTGGCGCTGCTGACGACGTCGAAACGGGTGTCGAATCTGCCTGTCGGTTTCATTGCGGTGTCACTGGGCCTCAACTGGGTCATGATGATCTACTTTGGACTCAAGTTGCGTCGCTTCAAGATCTGGCTATACCCTCTCATGTTTGTTCTCAACCCTTTTCTCAACTGGTACTATATGGTCTACGGAATCTTTACAGCTGGCCAGCGCACGTGGGGAGGCCCGCGCGCCGACGCTGCTGCGGCTGATGGCGACAAGACGACTGTGCAGGATGCCATCGAGCAGGCCGAAAAGGCCGGTGATGAACTCAACATTGTGCCAGAGTCGTTTGTGCCAGCGGCCGAGGTGCAGCGCCGGAAGAGCAGCAAGCGGAAACCTTCTGTCAGGGGGGCCGAGAGATTTTCTTTGGATCTGGCAGGCACGGCAGCGAGGCGTGTACTACGTGGTCCTGCGAGAGACGGTGGCTCCGACGCAGACACAAGGGAAGATACTGAGCATAGTTCCGGGATCTCTACAGGCCGTTTGAAATTCAGCGCGACAGTTGGCCGATCGAAGAGCGGTCGCAGCCTGCTGCAGCCTCCGGACAAGGTTGATGGCATGTTTTCGGTGCCGGAGCGCACAGACTCGGGACTGTACCACTACTCAGACGACTCGATTGGTAGTTTCAACATGTCAGGGGTAACAGGAGGCAGTGGAGGTGGCCTGGCCGGATCACGTCCCCGGACGATTGGCGGCAGCGGTACCGACGGCCATCACGGATGGAATACCCACGATGGCATGCCAGCCTTGCATGCACGCGACTCGTTTGAGAGCTTCATGTCGAGCCGCACGGCCGATCAGAATACCGTATATCTGCCACGCCGAGTTGAGAGCCTGATGAGTGACGAGGACAAACGCAAGTACGAGATGGCGCAGGCCAGCCAGCTGAGCGTTGGTGCAACGGCAGCTACGGCGGCATCTTTGGCTGCAGTCCGTCATCAGGCCACATACCGGAACGCGAGCCAGCAACAGCCAGGCTCAAATGCACTGCGCCTGGTTACCCCACCTCCAGGGCAGGTGTACGAGTACCACTCCGAGGCAGAAATGCAGCAGGATGGATTCTTCGTCGACATGGAACGAGGTGGCGAGGGCTCGTACAGCATTGCGCCAGCATCGTTGGTGGCGTCGGCACCGGCGACGTCTTCACCGAACCTGCCGCGACCTTCGGGTCTGTCCCCACCTGATGGGAATGGGGCCGGGCGAAGCTCTCTGGGTCGGATGAGCTACGTGGTCCAAGCATCGTCTTCGGACGAGGACGCCACGAACGAGGAGAGTAAGAAACGAGATGGCATGCAGCGTTCTTGATCTGCTTCTGCGTGCTTTTTGGGATTTGTATAGTTTCGAAAGCACCTACCTAGTCAAGACAGTTGACAGGCGCCCACGAAGGGATCTTACTCGTAGTGAAGTGTGGGAATGTGTGCGTTTGGGCACAAAGGCCGAGGATTGCAGCGCCCGAATTGGGTGAGATAGTGCGGTACTTGCGAGGAACCCGGCTGGCAGGTCTCGCTAGGCGGTGAGTTGGGCACGTTCACGTCGTCGCCCCAGCGCAGAGTGCTGCCCCTCTTACCCTTTCTGGCGCCCCCCCGGCCTCTGAGTGGCTGGCAGCATAGTCTCGAAGCTTCTTTCTGGTTCGCGTTTGTTCTTCTGCCCTTTAGTGGACGAGGCTGTGGTCTATTTCACCACGGCCTGCTCTGCGTTGTCGTGCCATCTCGTCTTCTGATCCCTGCAATTCTCTCGCCACCCCTTTCTTCCCTTTACCATCGCACTCGTCCAAATTGCCGGTCACTTGCTGGCAAAAGCGCCTTGTCAAACCCCGATACGAAGGTACTTGCACGATACATCCCACAGTAGTCACTCTGCACCCCTCTCTCGCTCCTGCTCTTTCTCGCGACTTCCTCCCCACTACTAGCTTTGCCTTTTTTTTCAGACAGCAAAGTCGATCGCAAGCAGCGAGAATCCGGCTGCAAAAGAAAGTGGTGCAGGAAATAAAGAGTCAGCCAACTTCTCTTCTCGCCTCCCAAACAGTGTAAGAGACCAGCACGAATTTTCTGCTTTTGATTCGCGAAAAGGAGGCAAAGGGCCCGAACAACCCCGCTGTGCAGAAGACGTCTACTTGGGTAGAAAAAAAACCCTATCTAAACCCCTTCCTTGGTTGCTAGGAAGTGTTTTTTTGTTTAGACCTGAAAGCCGTTTTTCTTCCTCTACTCCTTTTTATTTCCCATCCCACCTCCGCTCTTGGACTCTTTCGCGTCCATCGACTTGAAGCTGACCAGCTGTTTCTTCCTCTTCTCTTTCCCACAGTCAACTCGACAATCCAACCGACACGATGAGTGTAGTAGGTAAGTTTTGTGCCGTTGCGGGCAATTACGCTGGCCTTCCCTTGGTTGCCGCTCTCCTGTCCCAGCGCCCAATATCGCCATACTGATTAATCTCCAGGCGTCGACTTCGGAGCCCTCAACACGGTCATTGCCGTGGCGAGGAACCGTGGCGTCGATGTGGTACGTCCGATACCCCTCCCTGCCCGTTCTTCTTGTCCAGGTCCTAACGTCTCTGCCAGATCGCCAATGAAGTCTCTAACCGGGCAACTCCGTAAGCCCCCTTCCCTTTTGTTGCTTGTTCTTCATCGCCATACTAACACTTGCTGCTGCAGTTCCCTCGTCGGATTCGGACCTAAGTCCCGTTACCTCGGTGAGGCCGCCAAGACACAGGAGATCTCGAACCTTAAGAACACCGTCAGCTCGCTCAAGCGCCTCGCCGGCCGGTCAATTAAGGAGGCCGATGTGCAGATCGAGCAGCAGTTCATCTCGGCACCCCTGGTCGATGTCAATGGACAGGTCGGCGCTGAGGTGTCGTACCTGGGCAAGAAGGAGAAGTTCTCTGCCACGCAGCTCATCGGCATGTACCTGAGCAAGATCAAGCAGACCACCGCTGCCGAGATCCGTCTGCCTGTGTCAGACCTGGTGATGAGCGTGCCGGTGTGGTTCACTGACGCCCAGCGCCGTGCCCTCATCGACGCGGCCGAGATCGCCGGCCTGCGGCTGCTTCGCCTGATCAACGACACCACCGCTGCTGCCCTCGGCTACGGCATCACCAAGCTGGACCTGCCGCCCCCGGAGGAGAAGCCGCGCCGGGTGTTCTTTATCGATATTGGGCACTCCAACTACACCGCCTCGGTGGTTGAGTTCCACAAGGGCGAGCTCACTGTCAAGGGCACTGCCTTCGACCGCCACTTTGGTGGCCGCAACTTTGACAAGGCTATTGTCGACCACCTGCAGAAGGAGTTCCTCGGCAAGTACAAGATCGACATCAACACGAACCCCCGTGCGGTGTCCCGTGTCTACGCCGCCGCCGAGCGGCTCAAGAAGATCCTCTCGGCCAACCTGCAGGCCCCTGTCAACATCGAGTCGCTCATGAACGACATCGACGTGCAGTCCATGATGACGCGCCAGGAGTTTGAGGCTCTGGTCGACCCGCTGCTGGCGAGCGTTGTGCTGCCGCTCGAGCAGGCCCTGGCCCAGGCCAAGCTGACCAAGGACGACATTGACGTCATCGAGCTTGTCGGTGCCGGCACTCGCGTGCCGTCCATCAAGGAGCGCATCCAGGCCTTCTTCGGCAAGCAGCTGTCGTTCACGATGAACCAGGACGAGGCCATTGCTCGCGGCTGTGCCTTTAGCTGCGCCATCATGTCGCCGGTGTTCCGTGTGCGCGACTTTGCCGTGCACGACCTGGTGACGTACCCCATCGAGTTTACGTGGGAGAAGGCCAACGACATCCCTGATGAGGACCCGAACCTGGTTGTGTTTGGCAAGGGCAACGTCATGCCGTCCACCAAGGTGCTGACTTTTTTCCGGAAACGGCCGTTTGACCTGGAGGCGCGCTACTATGCGCCGGACGAGCTGCCAGCCGGCATGCAGCCCTGGATCGCGCGGTTCTCCGTCAAGGGCGTCAAGCCGACGATCGGCGGGCCGGACGACTACATGACGTGCAAGCTGCGGGCCCGCGTGAACATCAACGGCGTGCTGAACATTGAGAGCGCGTACTACGTCGAGGACCAGGAGGTCGAGGAGGAGATCAAGGAGGACGAGGAGAAGAAGGAGGATGAGGCAGGCGAGAAGAAGGACGCGGACGTGAGCGCTTTCCGTTCTTTCTGTTGTGGGAGTGAAGCCCAGCTAACCGGACAGCAGGCTATGGACACGGACGCTGCCAAGGACGAGGCCAAGCCGAAGACGCGCAAGGTGCGCAAGCAGGTGCGCAAGGGCGAGCTGCCGATCGTGTCGGCGACGCAGACGATGGACCCGACGACAAAGAACGCGGCCATTGAGAAGGAGGCAGCGATGGTGATGGAGGACAAGCTTGTAGCCGACACGGAGGAGAAGAAGAACGAGCTGGAGACGTTCATCTACGACCTGCGCAACAAGCTGGACGACCAGTACGCAGATTTTGCCAGCGATGCAGAGAAGTCCAAGATCCGCGAGAAGCTCGAGGCCAGCGAGGTGAGGACATTCGCCCGTCTGACGATACAAGGTTATATGCTGACTAATCACAGGACTGGCTGTACGACGAGGGCGAAGATGCCACCAAGGCGGTGTACGTGGCCAAGATGGACGAGCTGCGCGCGCTGGCCGGCCCGATTGTGCAGCGCCACTTTGAGCACACGGAGACGCAGCGTCAGGCGCTACAGGCACGACTGGACGCCGAGGCGGCCGCGAAGAAGGCGGCTGGAGGGACGGGTGCCGAGGCCAAGGCGGAGGCCACGGAGGCAGCACATGACGAGGAGATGGCGGATGCGGACGGCACGCAGACGACGGTGGAGGAGGTGCAGGACGACCGGTAAATGTGACAAAGACTGAGGCAGCTAGGAGAAAGATGAAACGAAAGTGCACAACGCAGACAAAGACACAGAGTGCGGGAATATACAAGACGAAAACAACGAGCCAGTGCAGACACTGCGAAAGACAGGATTACAAGTCAGGGGGGCATTAGAAAGGATGGGAGGAGCCGAGGAGACGTAACTTCAGTAGTGTCCCGTTCAATACAAAGGTCCTATTCATTCGATGAAGACTAAACGTACACAGCAGGCGCCATCAGGGGATGTTGAACAGCGGCTTCAGCTTGATCAGCAGCTTCCACTCCTCGGCCGAGACGTCGGAGCGGTAAAACTCCTTGAGGCAGTCGATGCTGGCGCGCGACACGAGGCTGTACAGCTGGTCGGTCTCTTCCAGGTGGCGGCCGTACGTGGGCTGGTGGCCGCCCATCTCGATCTTGACCGCCACCGACGGCTGACCGGGCTTGCAGACGTTGATCTGCTTGTGTTCGCGTTCGATGGAAGTTCTGTAAATGTTAGCAATGATGACTAATCTTCACATAAGCGGTTGGGTCATGTGACGTACACGCGGCCGAGACTGATAATCTCCTTTTGGTTCGTGTTCGGGTTCATCTTGACGCAGGCGATAGGGGTGTTGAGCTTGAGCTGGCCCTCGAGCACGTCGACGCCAATGACAATGGGCCCGGTCTTGTTGAAGACGGCGACGGTGGAGAGGACGCAGGGGAAGACGGCGAGCATCTTGGACTCCTCCTTTTTCTTCTCGCTCAGCTCCTTCATGTGCTTGGTGAAGGCGTCAAAGAGGTGGTAGATGATGTCGGCGGTGAAGACCTTGATGCCCTGGTCTTCGGCGTAGGCCATGGCCTCCTTGTCGACCTTGACGTCGAAGCAGAGCATGACGGCATAGTCGGGGTTCTTCTCCAGCATGGTGCTGCACTGCATGACGTCGCGCTTGTAGACCGGGCCAATGCCCACGTTGGCGACCGGGATCTTGGAGTCCTTGAGGAAGTCGAGCAGGGCCTCGAGCGAGCCAAGGGTGGAGGCCTGGACGCTGACGCCGCGGCCGGACTTTTCGACACGGCTGAAGACGGACGCCAGGTCGGACTCAACCTCCTCTTCGAGGTCCTCTTCGTCGTCGTACTTGCCGACAACCAGCAGTCGCGAGCCGGCAATGGCGCCCTCGAGGTTGGGCGCGCTGATCTTGATGCCCATGGCTGCGCGCACCTCCTTGTTGTGCACGTAGGTCGAGCGGATGCGCAGTTCGCGCAGCGGTGCCGGTGTCAGCAGGGCGCGGATGTTGGTCTTGATCACGCCCTCAACACCGCACAGGATGATGCGGTCGCCCTCGCGCAGGATGCCGTTGGACAGGATCACATCAATGGTCATGCCGAAGCCCTCGATCGCCTTGACCTCCAGCACGGTCGCCTGCACCTCGGACAGGTACATTAGCGAGTCCGTCATGCGTTCCTGTGTCAGCTGCACCAGCAGCTTCAGCATGTCGGGCACGCCTTCGCCCGTGTGGGCTGACGTCGGCACCAGCGACACGATTCGCGACATGTTCTTGTTCTCGTAAAAGAGCTCCGTGTTGAAGCCCTGCTCGGCAAAGGCTAGCTTCGTCAGCTCCAGCCGCTTGCTGAACTCGTTCTGCACGCCGCGGTTCTGCAGCGCCAGACTGTCCTGGAAGCCGTTGTTGTCCACCTTCTTCCACCCGTACAGCCGGTCGATCTTGTTGAGCGCCACGATGAACGGCGTTTTGCGGTCCCGCAGCATCCGCATCGACTCCAGTGTCTGTTGCTCCAGCCCGTGCATAATGTCCACGACCAGGATCGCAATGTTGCACAGCGACGATCCGCGCGACCGCAGGTTCGAAAACGACTCGTGGCCTGGCGTGTCGATGATCAGCAGTCCCGGCACCTTGAACTCAAACGCCCCGTCCTTGTTGACCACCGCTGTCTTCTGCCGGATCGCGTCGATCGGGAAGTACGTCGCGCCGATCTGCTGCGTGATTCCGCCCGCCTCGCCCTCCTGCACGTTTGTCTGCCGCACCTTGTCCAGCAGCTTCGTCTTGCCCGTGTCGACGTGACCCATGATGCAGCAGATGGGCGACCGCAGGTTGTCCTTTGATCGGGCTGCCAGAGCGGCTTGGTGCTCCTTCTCGCGCATCTCTGCCTGCTCCTTCTTCCGCTGGGCCTCTGCTGCTTTGGCTGCCGACGTCAGCTCGTCGTCCGACTCGGAGTCGCTGCCCGAATCGCTGCCCGAGTCTGAGTTTGAGTCTGAGTCTGAGTCGGAGCCCGAGTCCTTCTTCGCTGCCGTCTGCTTCTTCGCCTCCGCCTCTGCGTCCGAGTCCGCGTCCCAGCTGTCCTTGACGTCCGCTGCCGTCTCCCAGTCGTCGTCAACGTCGCTTCCCGCTGCCGCTGCCTCGGCTGCCTTCCGTGCTGCTTCGGCCTCGGCCTTCTGCTTCGCCAGCTCGCGTTCTTCGGCCTCCTTGGCCAGCTTCTCCGCCTGCAGCCGTGCCCGCTCGGCCGCCTCTTCCAGCACCTTGGCCTCGTCTACCTTCTCTCGTCGTCCGGCATTGCGCTTCTTGCTGTCTTTGGTCGCCTTCTTCTTCTCCTCGCCCGACGCATCCGGAGCAGCGACCTTAATCACGCCTGCCGCCACCATCTGCTGCAGCTTCTGCTCGTTGCGCGCCTTCGCCTCCTTCTGCGCTTTGGTCAGGTACTTGCCCTCCTTCTTGAGCTGCTCGATCCTCTCCTTCTCCTTCTGCTTCCGAGCCGCCCTCTGCTCGTCTTTGCGCTTCAGCTCTTCGGCCTCCTGGCGTTCCAACTCCTCCAGCCGTGCCTTCTCCTCGGCCGCGAACCGTTCGTCCTCCTCTTTCTGCCGACGGAGCTCTTCTTGCTGCCGCTGGATCGCCGCCAGGTGTGCCGGGAGCTTCTTCTTCTTGCCGCCTGCCGCAGCAGGTTCTTCAGCAGCAGCTGCCACCGGCGCCGCCGCCTTTGCCTGCTTCTCCGCCACCGGTGCAGCTTTGGCCGGCTCTGCCTGCCCGGGCGTCGTTGTCTTTTTCTTCGCAGCCTGCTCCTTCTTCCTCTGCTTCTCCCGCTCCCTCTTCTGCTTCTCTTTCTCGGCCTTGGTCAGCATCCGGCCGCCGTTGTCCTCCTCGTCGGCTGGCTCCTCCTTCTTCGCAGGAGCAGCACCCTTGCCGTTCTTTCCCTGTCCACCGCCTTTGCCCTTCTTTTCCGGAAGTGCAAACTCATCGTCCATGCCGGCCTCCTCGGGGGCCTTGGCCGTCAAGTCTGGCGCCGCCTCTTTCGGTGCCTCCTCTTCTTCGTGAAACTCTTCCGGCAGGCCCTTCTTCTTGCGCTTCTCCTTGTTCTTGCGGAGCACCGCCATCAGACCACCGCCACCGGCCTCGTCGTCGTCCTCGGCCGCGGCTGCGTCGCCGTCCTTCACCGCCGCCGACACAGGGGCAATGGTCTCCCCGAGCTCAGCCTCCCAGTCATCGTTGGCCTTCTTGCCTCCCTTCTTCTTCGGCGGCATGATGATAGGCGGTCTGGCGGACTAAGCTATGTGTCTTTTTGGTCGTGGTTCGTAGGATCAAGACCTGCGTATTGCTTGTCTGTTCAGCCCGTTATTAGCCATCTACGAAGAAAGACGAGAACCTGGCTTTCCGTACCTCTTCAACACTCCTTTTGGCAGCCGACTTCGCTGTATTTCAATCGCCTTTGTTCGAAAAGTGACAGTCGATACCGAGACATAATCTGGCGACACAGTGTTCGGCAGAAGAGTGCAGGATATGCTTGTTGCCTGGCCGGTTATTTGTTCCCGTCGACCGTTGCTGGCAAGTGAAGCTGCCGTGGATGTGGTGAAAAAAAACCAAACTAGAAAAACTACCGAAATAGATTGTAATAATGGAAACTGCTACACACTGTGGTCCAGCTACAGTCAGGAAGGCGGACAGGCAAAAAATAAAGTCCGTCACTGGCCCTATCAGGCGGGGAGTTTTGCAGGACGGAAAGGAGGGGTCGATGTTCACAAAATAAATCACGCCTAATTGTTTTTGCCCACAACTCCGCTGCCAGCCCTGTCTACGAGTAACAGCCGCAAACGGCCTAACTCCTTGTCTGGGATGCTCCAATTCAAACAGACTTCGTTTTATTCAAGACAATGACGTGCCGTGATCTCTATCTCATATTCCTTTCGGCGTCCTTCCCACGCATGCCTCACAGCACCGGAGCCAGGTAGTACTCCAGAATATCATAGAGAAGAGTCAAATAGCTGCTCTTCTTTTCCTCTTCCTTCTTCCGCCTGTCGTCGGCTTCTTCTCCGTCCTCCAGGCCTTCTTCCCGGCCTCCGGGGCTCTTCCCAATCGCCGCGGTCCATCGTCCATTGTCAAGCTGGTCGAGCAACTCAAACAGCCGGTTCGTGCGTGATACGCTGTAGAAGAGCTCCTCCAGCGCTCGCTTGTCCAGGCACCTTCGCAACATGTCTCCGTCGATCTGCATGCCATACGACTTGTCCACCTCCGGCTCTTCGTCAAACTCGGGCCCCGGCAGCTCGTACAGAAAGGGGTATAGCGTAGGCGTAGTGAAGGCCAGGTTCTGGATCAGCCGAAGTATTCGCCAAATCGGAATGCTGAGAAGAGTAAAGTGCTGCAGCGAACCGTCGATGCATATTCCCAAGATCTCCGCCCCGTCCAGCGTGCTGGGCAGCAGTCCATATCGGACGTCACGTCGTGCCTGTTGCCAGACTGGCCGTGTTCTTCCGCGTGCAAGCTTCCTAATCGATGCCGGCAGTTCCGCTTCAAAAATCACCTCGCAATCTCTCCCCGGCTGCTGCCACGGAATAAACAGCCCGGCCACTGCGCAACTTCGGTTCGATAAAAGCACGGCCGATGCCCCAGATCCTTCGGCCGCTTTATCTCCGATCTCAATCATATGCACCGCCGTCCGTGACTCCGAGTCGGCGTGGTGCAGCGTCATTTCGCCAGGATTATCCCCGGTCATGCTGATTATCTCCACCGAGTCGCGCTCCGTCAGCGCGACAATCCTTCCGTTCAGGATTCTTAAGCTGGTTGCAAACGACGCGAGCTCAAAGGTTCCTTGCGTCCTCAACCTCCGGTCCTCCACATCGAGCTGATCCCAGTAGAGCGTAGAGCCCATGCAGTAGAAGACGTTGTTGTTCCACCCCACGACAGAATAGATCGGGTCTGCAGCAGTGGATCGCTTGTACCGCGTCCAATATCTAATCTTCTGGCGACGTCCTTCCTGGTCTTTGGCGACTGGCACCGTCGACAGCACGAGAAGGCGGCCATCCTTGGTGGAGACCAAGAGAAACAGCCACTTGTCACCATTTCGCTCGTACTGCCATTCGTTTAACCCCAGAATGTGATCTCCGGTTTTCCCCAGCCCTGACACGAACTCGACCGACTCATTGTACTTGTCCGTCGGGAAGGAAAGGTCCGCTCCTGTGTCCGGGTCGAGAAACTGAAGCGTCGGCTTGTTGTCCAATGTTTTCAGGGCCACGATGAGACAGTCCAGCATGCAAGAGTAGATCACCTTCAAAGGCGTTCCAATCACCGGTAGACTGCGGTGCACCGGCCTAGGCTGCATGTGCAGTTCCACCAACAAAACTCTACTTTTGGCCGTCAACGTCAGCTGGGTTTTGCTTTGGTGTCCTGGTAGGCTTTTTTGAAGAACGGAGACGGCGCTGACAAAGGGCGATTCCTTGCTGGTATCAGATGCGTCCTCAAGCCAAACCGTGTGCATCGACCGAAACGTTGCCCGGCGCGTATCGAAATCGGACATGAGGGAAAGCCGGCCATCACACACAGCTAGTATGGCCGTCTTCAGGTTCGAGTCTTCAACGGAGGCAACATGGGTTGCCGTACGGCCCAATTTTTCCGAGTTGACCGCCAAAACGTTGCCAGCCATCCCAACCGTCAAGGTCGCCATGTCGCCTCCCCTTGTACCAAACACAATCGCTATCGACCCATCTTGAGATTGATTTAGTAGTAAGACACTTGTCAGTGGCTCCAGCGAAGGATGTGGGGGGGCATCCTCTTGTCCCACACGTCGTAACTTGGTAATTTCAGCTGTGAAGTTGTAAGCAAATCGCGTGGAATTTCAAACGAGACGTGCCAGCATGCATACCAGAGTTTACATCGATGACACAAACGGCGCTTTCGTTCTCGGCGCCAACATTGTAAAGGACAAGGGACGGATGGCTGTCTTGCAAAAGGCCAGCCACAAGGTAGGCTGAACCTTCCACGGTCTCCAGACACAAACATGTCACCTCGCCCATTTGGCCAAATGACTTTACAATCTTGACTGCTCCGCTGGCATCGAGCTGCAGAATGTGCAAGCGGAAAACAACTCCGACGTTTGTGGAGACGGCAACAAGATTCCCTTGTATGAAAGCGTCCACAACAGTGACTTGGGAGTCCTGAAATATGTCTGCATGTAGCCGGCGTATACTATCGCACAAAAGGTTAGCAAGAAGTCTGGCTTTGCGCTTCCCGCTTTCGCATTGCTACAGTACCTTGTCATTGGGCTAACAAACACCAGGTACTGTTCTGTCACTTGCACAACGGCATCTTCATACAGCTGAGCAGCAGCCACTGTCCTGGTTGATAAGTCGTACTGTGTTATGTCTGCATCCGGCTCCCTATATTGTTCAAGATCGCTGGATAGGTACAAGACCACAGTTCTATCAACCAAAGACATGAGCAGATGAAACTCGGCGTCGGCACTCTCAGGTTGGGTCGGAAATATCCAAGATTGTTTCACGGGCGTCTCATAGTCTATGTCCAGGCCAATGCTCGCGCGGTAGCCAAAGCGGAACTCGGTGATGGCACCCGTAACACCGCGGCCAGAGGTAGCGAATATCCGGTCTGGGTTAGAAAAGGTGCCGAGGGGGCGATCCTGCCACGAGGTCATCTTATTTCCCGCTTCTCCCACGAGCCGGCCGGCTGCCGAGAACCTATCGTTCGTGACGAAATCTACTACCGGAGACCAGTTCGGAATGGTGCCGAGTGGGATGTTGGGCTTCCGTGGGCGGATCTGGTCATGTTTGTCAGAGACCCTTCTGCAAAGCGCGCATTGCCTTCTTCCCCTCTTCTTCACCAGACCTCCTCCACACCAAAACACTTACCTGGCAAATCGAGCCCGGTCCAGAGTCGCCGCCCATGATCAAAATGTCATTGAAGTCATCCAATAGGCTGCAAAACGATGTGCCAATATTGCAGTCAAACTTGCCGATCTGGACAGAAGCACCCAGTATATTGTCCGAGTCAATTTCCAAAAACATGACAACACCGTCTTCGCGGGCAAGGTAGATGTTGTCCCGTGTCGTCCTATACGTGGGTAGACGGTAGGGCCGTGTCCAGGCAGCCCAGAGCGGTTCACCTGGGCCGTGGTGAAAGCGGGACATTTCGTGAACATCCATGACGAAGTCGTCGAACTCGGCCGGAAGAGTGAGAGCATCCCTGCAGACAGCGATGCGACGAGCCGAAATAGCAAAGAAAGCCGAATGGACGGTCAGTGGAATGATCAAGAGGGGAATCTGGTGTTGGGGAGGCAATGGCTGCCCCCGCTTCGTTTCAGAAAGGACCGAAGCCAGATCATCGCCCGCTTCCCACTCGTACGTCACCATCCTTGATTTCCCTTGCGTGACAATGATGAGAAGCAGGATGATGTGATAGTCGTCGTCCGGGTGCGGATACAGAAACTCCATCTTGTGAATGACGCCATTCACCATTCGAGCTCGGAATGACCTGATCGGCCGTAGGTGTTCGGCACGCGCATACCGTCTGTTCAGCTCCAACGTCGACTCAAGCTCATAGACAACAAACAGGTTTTCTGGACAAGCTAAAGCCATGTATCGAGAGCTTGGGTCGACAGCTGCGTGGAAGCCCGGCTGGGCAATCTGGCTGTTGGGTATGTCGACTCGAGTTTCGACAAATTCATAGTTCCCAGTGATTCCTTGGCGCACGAAGAGAAAGACACAGTCTCCGGACTCCAAAACGACCATGAGCTGCTGGGGGGGCAATCGCGCCAACCGACTAGGAGAGACGGCGGGAGGTAGCGGCACACCAGCATCGCTCATGGCCACATCGTTGTCGTCGTCTGAGAGAGCATCGTCCTCCTCGGTCTTGACAACAATGTCATCGCTCTTGAATTCATGGTCGTCCCTGGTACTATCGGGCGGCGGTCCAATAACCTTGGCATTTCTGATGCGTGATCCAAAATCGGTCTTCCTGATGATGTCTCGAAGTTGACCATCCTCCCCCAGCTCGCTGATTTGTACATAGTGGTCCTATAAGCAGCCCTCTCACACGGTCAGACCCGGGAAGAATGGAGATAACTTCAGAGAGAGGGAGTGATGGGGAGGGGAAACGGTGCGGCAGAAAGAAGGGGATATATCTTACACCTATAAAAGCAACGTCCATATTCTGTGCAGATCTTAGACGAACAGGAAGTATCCAATTGGCCACAGGGCTCTCAATGACGGTTCTGGTAAGGATGCCGCACTCTGGGGGGTGGGAAGCTCGTTGCCGCAGCGGCTTGGCGGCAGCATCTGAGCTTGCCTTGAGGACGGCCTGTAGATCAACAGTCTCGGTCACCCACTCGCCGTGGCGAAACACGTTGGTCTGAAAAGCCATGCCAGGCGAGCCTCATGCCGATGCTCGGCCGGCAAGGGTACTGGTGCTCTTCTGACGGGCCCGGGTGCAGATTGTTGCTTTCACGCGAGTCGAGATGGAGATGGCGGGTAAAAGTGAGGGCTCCGCTGAATGCGCACCAGGCGGCATACAGCGGCAACCGTAATTAGCCTCGCAGTATCCGGCAGCCAAGCCGAGCGTGCCAAGAGACGAGGCGTAGAGACCTCGGCGATGGATCGGTTGATGATGTTGGTTGATATTCCCGCTTCTCGGCCGATATCGTGCTAAGTGGGATTGGATGTGATATGATATCCCCGCTACAGAAATGGTCTGTGCAGCAAACGCCAAAACAGAATAGAAAGCCAAAGGGCAAGTAGAGCTGAAGAAGCAAGTCACACAAATCCAGGACGGTGACTAAAAATCAAAGAATATACTCACAGAAGGAAAAGCCTTTCCCTGTTTCGAAGCATGATCAGTCACCAGGAACAATTGAGCACGATAGCGAAAATAGGGCGGGAGAGCGGACGAGCAATGAGATGACGTGAGATGGGAGGCAGAGCTTATGGTCGAGGAAGAGTTGCGTGAGCGTCGATAAAAAAAGGATTTCTCTTTTCCTCTTTGCTCTTTCCCTTTTTCTTTTTTTCCCCGGTATGAGACAGCGATGTGGTGGACAAGAGCAGCTTCGCTAGTGAATGGCGTGTCAAGAAATCGGCCAAAGATAGAGCTTGCCAAGCAAGATCGAGCAAGGAGCTGGTAGGACGAAGAAATGGAAGCTAGGCCAAGCTTGGAGCAGTCAGCCATACAAAGCTGAAGAGGCTGGATAGAAAGGCCCGACAAGGGGAGAGATCGAGATGGAAGCAGAGAAAGAAGAAAGAGAAGAAGGGGGGGCGAGAACGAGAGGAAAAGATGAAATGATATTTGTTCAAACTGCCAAAAAGTCCTGAGACGGGTACGGGTACGTGCGCATGGGTTGAGCAAAAGGATGGAAGAGACAGCGATGCCGATGCAGAGAGACAGACGAGGGGGAAAGATCGGAGAGGATGAGAACACACGGGCAAGGGGTCTAGGCAAGCGTCTGTGAGTCTCAGTCGACGGGGAACACAAGCTCGCGTAGGGGAGGCCAGACGTGGTATGGAGAGCTAGAGTGGAAAAGGCAGAGTGGGAGGCAGAGTGGGTTAGGCGACCAGGCCGGAACAGATTGCGTAGTATCGATGGTGGGCAGAGTGATGTTTGGGGGGAAGTGGACGAGGACGGAGTAGGGCAGAAGAGACAGGGCAGAGACAGGGCAGAGACAGGGGGGCAAGACAGCGGAGGGAAAGGGGACAAGGCGCCGTTCAGCTTACAATGGCTCTAGTCGTGTAAGAGATCGATCGGACAGGCAGGCGCAGGTGGGCAGCAGGCAGGCAGGCAGGCAGGCAGGCAGGCAGGCAAAACAGGAGGAAGGCGCGATGGCGTCCAGATTTGGGGCGGGCCTTGCCAGCTGGCGGGGGAAGTGGCGCTGCACCGGGCAGTTGGCAACGTCAGCGGGCAGCAGTGGCAGAGCTCTGTGGTCTGCTCGTGGTCGAGGCTGCACACGGAGCGACAAAGGGCGAATATGGGGGGGGGGAAGAGGAGATCCGGTGAGGAGAGAGGAAGAGGGTACGGAGTCAAAAGAGGAGGGTGCGATGAAGAGAGGGGGGATCGGAGGAAAGGCAGCCCCCCAAAATAAATATAGATACAGAAAAACAAATACAAAAAGTACAAGATACAAACTACAAAATACAAAATGCAAAATAAAAACACGGATCATGCTCTGTTAATTGGGAATAAAAAGGCATGAAAAAGCAATATAGAAAAGAAGCACGCGGATAGCGGGGGAAGCTTCGGCCGACCAAGGCCCTGTGCTCTCTCGATTGGCGGAGACGACGGAGGAAAAGGCAGACATGGTTTCCTGTCGATTCTCTGCGATTACTGCATTTGTCGGCCTGCGTCTGCGTTGCGGCAGGACTGCGACTCCGTCCATGGGATTACGTCTGCTCCGTGTGTGCCCGTGTTCCGTTCTCGTGGCTGGCCATTGTCCTGCAGCCGGTGTCTACGACGTCTTGTTGCCTGCAAACCAAGCACTGCCGCAATCACAATCACAATCACAACCGCAATCACAAACACGACTACAACCACAGCCAGCCCACCAGCCCACCAGCCCACCAACCCTTCAACCGTCCGCCTCCACCCCCCTGCGGCGGCGAGATAGACGCGGTGCTCGGCAAGATCAGGCAGCCTCTTCCTGCAGCACTCGAGGACCAAGCACAGACTGGAGCAGCGGTCATAACAACGAGCATGTCTTGGGTAGCGTCGACGTAGCATGCTCACCGTTTCTCGACCCCGGTCCGGCCTGATGGAACGGCTGTCTGAACGTGAGCGCCAGAAACCGGCGTCGTTCCGTCTTTTCCGAGAACAATGCAGAACAGACAGCCGCAGCACACAAGGCCATGGTCTGGGACAATGGGCACGGCAGCCAGCCGAAGAAGACCCTGCTATGCATCCATAGTATTTTACCAGTATTTCCGACTGCTCGTATGGCGCTCAGACGACTTTTATGACTGCTGGAATGTGATCAATCACCTGCGACGATGTGCATGCCAGAAGCCGGTCCCAACCCAAACTCTCGAGGGGAGCGGTAGCTCCTCGCTGCTGCTCCTCTCCTGTTCACCGCCAGCTTGCAGCTGATGTGCCGCGGATGTGGCGGGCTCTCTTCCTTCCACTCCTCTTCCCCTCCCCCTTGCAGGACTCGTACGCAGCCAACACGCACAAAGTCCAGCGATCCGCCGCGATCATCTTGGAATCCTCCGTCCTTCTCCTGGACCGTATTGTGCACCTGTATATTTTGCCAGGTTGTGCCCTTTACACATTGGTTACACGAGTGTCCGCCAGTGGAGACTGTGTCCTAATGGATTAAGATAGCTACATATTAACACCGCTGTGGCGATCGGCGGGGCTGTTGGCGCCCGCTTTTTAGAGCCCTGTACCAGCCTATACCGGAGTACTTGTACTGTTTTTATTTTATTTTATTTTATTTTATTTTATTTTATTTTATTTCAGTCCTCGTGAACCTTCCAAACCCCCTACTTCACTGTCGTGCAAGCAGACACGGACAGGCTCTCGGACCCCGCCCCCCACGAACACCTTTGTCTGCTGGTCAGGCGCCAAGCAGCTTCGGCATCTCAACCCGACCGGCTTTCGCAGCAGCAGCTCATCAGGCAACCAACATATACGTCTGTCCGTTTCTGTCTCTGAGCATCGTAGGTCATCATCTGTGCTGTTGGGCCGCTGTCTCGACCGTGTGGTTGATCTGGCCTCGCTTCTGACGTCATCCGACACCTATCTGGCTCCCCATTCTACAGTTTTTTTCGCAGGAGTGCACTCAACTCCCATCTCCCCGACATCGTCAACACGACTCGCCTCTGCTCCGCCATCCTCCTTTGTGGGTGCAGGGCAAGGGCTGCAGCCGGACAGGCCAGCTTGTGTGTGTCTGATCCGAAGCACGGGCACTTGCATGCAACATCAGGCCACATAGGCGCGGCGCACGCCCGGGTGCTCTAGCTTGGGCAAATAGAAAGAGGGAGGTCGACCCGACAAGAGAGGAAAGACCGAAATAGTCCACATGGCCGACCATCCGACCGAAGACGCCAGTCCGTCATCGACGGAAGAAAGTCGACCGGCGAGACGCAGCCTGCCCAGGTCGCCAGGTCGGCAGCCGAGTACAGCAGACACAGAGATAACAGATGCCACGCAGAGCACGACACCGACGGCGTCTGACAGGACGTCATCCCGCGCGACGTCGGTAGCTGAGGACAAGCACTCCGAGAAGGAGGAAGAGGAAGTGGACAAGGAAGAGATCAAGGAAGAGGACAAGGAAGACATCAAGGAAGAGGACAAGGAATACATCAAGGAAGAGGACAAGGAATACATCAAGGAAGAGGACAAGGAATACATCAAGGAAGACATCAAGGACGAGATCAAGGAAGAGACAGAAGAACAGAAAGAGGACCCAGCCTATACTGCCAAGGTGCAGCAGATCCGCAGCGCCTGCATCCACGGGGATCTGGCAGAGCTGCAGGCGCTGGCCGAGTCGGACGGCGGGCTCCTCACAGACGAGCTCCGCCAGGTTGCATGTCTGTGTTCTGGGCCCACGACGTATACTCAGTGCTGACTAAGCATCACAGGGCCCGTGCTGCTCGGACTGCCTACAGATGGCGACGGCCGGGTAAACGAGAAGGCAGCGGCAACCAAGGCCGGCATCGACAAAGGAGACACGGGCTGGCAGAGCCTGCCGGTCCATCGGGACGAGGAGCAGGTGCAGCTGGACGTCAACCGGGCGTTTGTGTACTATCCGATCCGTGAGTGGGCGACTCTTTTTCCGTTTCAGCCCTCTGCTGACCAGCCGATGCTCCGCACCAGACGCGTCCCCGGCCGAGGACACACGCCAGCGACAGGCCCTGTCGGACCTGATCGTCGAGGTGCTGCGCCGCCAGCCGTTCCTGTGCTACTTCCAGGGCTTCCACGACATCTGCCAGGTGCTGCTGCTGGTACTGCCTTCCAGCCTGCGCACACCGGCCGTCCTGCGGCTAGCAGTCCTGCGCATCCGCGACTTTATGCTGCCGACCATTGACGCGGCCGTGACCCAGCTGCAGCTGCTGCCCGACATCCTGCAGCAGGCCGACCGGCCGCTCTGGACTCATCTGCGTCTGGCCCAACACCCGCGGCCCTTTTTTGCTCTCGCCGGCGTCCTCACCATGTACGCCCACGATATGCGTTCGCTCGGGGCCATTGCCCGCGTCTTTGACGTCCTGTTGGCCCGTCCGCCCGCCTTTTCGCTCTACCTCTTCGCCGCCATCGTCTGCGCCCATCGTGCTGCCCTCTTCGCCACCCCCGTCGACGAGCCCGAGATGATGCACCACATCCTGTCCCGGCTGCCCGGCGACGCTGGCGAGCCTGTCAACGGCGAGATCCCAACTGGCCACCACCTCGACCTCCTCGTCGCCGACGCCGCCCGCCTCGCCCACCGCTTTCCCCCCCACGTCCTGCCCGCCTGGCGCCAAGTCTCCGCGGCCTCCGTCCTCAAGACCGCCCAGCCTGCCAATGTCCTTGTCGCGCAGTCTGTCGCCGACGGCGAACGCCTCTTCCACGCTCACGTGCGCGAGATCGATCGCGACGACCGCCGCCGCCTTCGGCGCGCCCAGCTCCACAAGATGCTCCAACAGTACCGCACTCCCCTCCGGGCTGTCGGCATCGCCATCCTCGTCGGCGTCCTCGCCGTCTGGCTGCGTCGCGCTGGTCCGGGTAGCACATCGCCCGCTGCCTCGCTCGGCAGCCTGCTCGCTAGGCCTCTATTTGCTACTACGGCAGGACTCTCGCGTCTCGGCATACGCTTCACCTAAACAAAGAAAACAGAGACTTGTTGTAGGATATGAATCATAGATCATAGCGACGCCAAGGCGACTGGACCTTTGTATAAATTAATAATGCACCCCAGAAGACGAGACAACACGAGTGCAGGCCTCGTAGTGTAAGCTATGCTTCGCTGGCTATTATGCGTAGTTGATGTGGATGATTATGTAATCGACTCCCTCCTTCCCTGTCCCTATGCCCCCTCCTGAAAGGCCGCCTTGAGGCTCTCAATGTGCTGTTTCTGGTCGGCGGCGAGCTTGCCGCCGTTCACGTCGCTGATGATGGTCAGCACGAGCGAGTAGTTGTTGTAGAGAAAGCGCTCCTGCTTGCGCCGGTCCTTGCCAAAGACGGCCTGACTGTAGCGCGTGAGGAAGGCCTCGGACTCGCTGCGCAGTCGGTGCAGGCTCGTCACGACCGGCTCGTCGTCGCCGGCCTCGGTGCTCAGCGCCAGGATGCCGTGCAGCAGCTGGCCGAAGCGCTGTGTGATGACGTGTGGGGCTGTGGACGCCGTGGACGAAGAGGAGGGCGATGCTGCCAGGGCCGCGGCCAGCTGGCGCATGCTCTCGCAGTGGTGGTCCATAATCACCTGGAAACGCGGCCAGAGCAGCATGTTGGTCGCGTTGACGTAGCTGTCCACGGCGGGCACCTTGCGGCGCTGCAGCTCAAAGGCCGCGTGCTGGTTGAGCCGGATGCAGAGCAGCACGCCGAGACAGTCGTACGAGTCAGCCGTCAGCGCCCGCGTCAATGCCTGGCCCAGCGCAAACGTCGGCTCAAAGATGTAGTGGAAGTGCCGCCCAATCGTCGCAAACGTGAGCGCTGGCGAGAAGAACGAAGCCAGGAACGTATACTCGGCCGTTGCGTTGTCCACCAGCGCCAGGTTGAAGTGCCGGAACGGCACCTCTAGGTAGTGTGCCGCCGTGTCTTCTTCTGCCAGGTACGACGACAGCGCTATCTGGCTCGGGCCCTTGAGCAGGTCGATGCGCCGCCCCAGGCTGAAGGCGTCGTGCCGCACCCCTGGCCCTCCGCCGCCACCGCCGCCGCCCTTGCGCGCGCTCCCGTGGTGCAGGTCGTCGTGGCCCAGCACGTCGTTCTTATCCAGCACGTGCAGCCGCAGCTTCTCCAGCGACTTGGCGTACCGCCCAAACTGGTTGCTGTAGTACCAGCGCATCGTGTTCATGTATGCCAGACAGATCTCGTCTGCGAGCGTCGCGTGGTGCCTGTGCAGAAACGTGTACAGGTCCCGGAACTTGAGGAAGCTTTGCTGCTGGATGATCTGCGCGTTGATGTGCGGCGACCGCAGCGCCTTGACCTGGGCAACCAGAAAGTCTCGTATTCGCTCGACCGCCTGTGGTGCCACGAGTCAGTTCGGCAGCAAACAACACGGCACGAGAAGACTACCTTTAGAATCAGCTTGTCGATCAGCGGCAAGAGATCTTGCACCGCCTTGCTCTGCTTCTGCTGTTCGCTTCCGCTCCGCAGCAATGCCGCTCGCCTGTCGACCTCCTTGAGAGACTGCAACCACTGCTCGTCCATGTGGCCCTCGGCAATCCTGTTGACGAGCGCGGGCGGCACGCTGAGGTCCTCGACCGCCGCCGCCAGTCCCTTCTCAACCGTCTTCCGATTCTCCAGCCGGACGTTGAGGGCCGTCGACCGGGCTTGCAGATTCTCAATGTCCGCCGACACCAACACGAGGTCGTTTCGGAAGTTCGTCAGGTTTGTCTCGACCGAGTTCAGCACTTCGTCGCACGCGCCGATCGATTTGTGGAGATCTTCGAGCTTGGTCCGCTCCCTTTCCACTGGGCTGCCTGTTAGCAGAGAAGCAACGGACACCCCGTCGGAGACCAATAGTGGTAGCGAGGTCTTACGCTCTTCTAGCGTCTGAGTCGAGCGCGCAACATCGTCGCCTTGCAAGCCGCCAGGTCCGTTCCAGACAATCTGCCGCAGGGAGAGCCCGCCAAAGTCGAACTCCAGCTCGAGGTCCTCGTCCGTGATTGTTTCTGCTGCTGCAGTTGAGGACTCCGATCCTTGTTCTGTTCTTGGCCCTGTCCCGAGGAGCTTTCCCAGCAGAGCCAGCGCGGCGGCATCCTTTGCCTTATCCTCGGTCACGTCCACGGTTACCGACTGCCTCAGCGACGAGCCGTTCATCCGCCGGGAGTATGTGAGAAGCGAGGAGGTCGAGTCACTCGAGATGAGCGACTGCGCCGAGACGCGCGCCGATCGCTGCGACGTCACATAGGGTCCTCCGCGGCCGGCACCGGACGCCCTCCTCGGCAAGGGTGATCCTGCCCGATTGATGTTGTTCTGCGGGGTGCCGGCACCCGGATGACTCAAGCGGTCGAGCCACATGGCAAGGCGGTCGGCATCAAAGGACGGCCGGAAGGTGTGGCTGAAGACGTTGGCGTAGGAGAGAAAAGGGTCGTTTCCGGCACCGGCAGCACGTCGCGGAGACCGGAAGATAAGAGTAGGCAGCCAGAAATGCCGAGTCGACAATTCCGAGCGGTGTACGGAGTACTGGTGAAAGTGCAGAGATTCAAGCTGGCTTGGCTGATGCCGACATTTTGGCAGCCATGTGTCTTCTCCTGCATTAGGAAGCTTCAACGGGTCCTCACAGCCCCCAAGCTAAAGCCTCAGCACTGAAACCCGGGAGTTGTTGCTTATGTAAGCATGATTACATAAGAGCGGAACCGGCTTGGTCGCAACAAACAGCCAGAACGGGAAGAGGTATACAGTAAGCCAGCAACATTGCGTCCTTTACACCTCGTTTCATCCATCTGATAGGCATGATAAATGGTCTTCTCACCGGGCCGCTCATTGAGTCAAACAGTGCCCGGTTCAACAAATTCCGCAATATACGAGTACGAGTACGATACCCGTAGGATTCCCAAGATGGAATTCCCCGTAATATGTCTAAGTAACATTCACCGAGAGAGCAGTAGAGAGCAGGCAAGCCTGCAAGAGTCACGCGAGTATAAAGGCGCTCAAATGGCGTGACGCGATTGGCTCACAAGAAGCCAACGGCCAGTGTTGAATGAAAGGAACCGCCGAAGAGTCAGAAGGCTGCGTGTCCGCTGCCTCTTCATACACGCTTCGAATCTCGGTGGTTGCCATTGGCACGGTCTACCTCGCTTTCACTCTAGGAGACCGAATGCAGAGCTTACAGAGCCACAGGGCATCAAAAAAATAAAAGACCTCTTTAAAGCAAAAAAAAAAATTAGTAGTGTATCCCTCCCGACTACTGGCCGCTCTCCACTTCGCCCCTCTTTCCGAATTTCCAAGGACACTCATTCGCTCCTTCCCCTCCACCCTATATTTTCCCTTCCCTTCCCCCATCTCCTCTATTTTTTTTCCTATTTTGTGGATTGGATACTAAATCTGGTTCTAACACAAACTTTTTCTTCCTCTTCCTCTTCCTCTTCTTTGAATCGAAGGTTTTCTTTCTCTCGCCGGTCAACAATTCTTTTGTACTCCAAGCAGTCAAGATGGCGGACGACTCTCAGGTAATACCCCCGCTTCCTTGATTTGATTCCATGGGCGCAAACCCACCAAGGCGAGGGCATAGAAGAGAAAGAGGCCAAAAAAACTGTCACCCCGCAATCGCGCACCCCCCGCGAACCGTAACCAGGGCTCGCAACCAGCATCATTCGCTTGTCGCCTGATGACCTCTTTGGTCCGGTGATTTTACTGTGGTCCAAAGGTGTCACGGGCGACTGTCGAGTCTTGCTTCGGACGGTTTGTGGCTGGGCCCGCAGAGGTGCTCAGAGCCTTGCCTTGGGACATGCAGTTCCCTCACATTCTTCTTTCGGTCTCTTTCTCGCCCTCGCGCGGCCGGCGGTCCTTTTCAATTGAACCCGTTCTGTTTCTTGCACTTGACTGACAGTAGCCGCCATATAGCATGAGCACACCTTCGACTCCGCCGATGCTGGCGCCTCGGCCACGTTCCCCATGCAGTGCTCTGCTCTGAGGAAGAACGGTCACGTCGTCATCAAGGGCCGCCCCTGCAAGATTGTTGACATGTCGACCTCTAAGACTGGCAAGCACGGTCACGCCAAGGTCCATCTTGTTGCCCTTGACATCTTCACCGGCAAGAAGCTCGAGGAGCTGTGCCCGTCCACCCACAACATGGACGTCCCCAACGTCACCCGCCGCGAGTACCAGCTTGTAAGAAATCACAGCTCTTTCTGGTGTGCGTCCTTCATCCAGCCTGTTCCCCTTTGCTAACACTCTGGCTCCAGCTGGACATCTCCGACGATGGCTACCTCTCCCTCATGAGCGACGATGGCGACACCAAGGACGATGTTAAGATGCCCGACGGCGAGATTGGCGAGAAGATCAACAAGCTCTTCAAGGTCGATGAGAAGGACACCAGTAAGCTCCTCTTTCAGGTTTACGATGGGTACGAGCAGCACCACTAACAATGTGAAACCAGACGTCATCATTCTCACTGCCATGGGTGAGGAGGTCGCTGTTGAGGCCAAGGAGGCCCCGCGTGCCGCCTAAAAAGTTTATCTCTTTGTGTTTGCTTTTTCTGCCTCGTCGTGTTGTCATTTTTCGTCCTTGCTTGTAGCCAGAACGGCCCTCCTCCAGTGCCGGCTCTCGCTGTTGTCTGACAAGGCGACAAGGCTCCTGGTGGTGTGATTTTCTAGGCGAGAGAGCAGGAAGTTGGGAGGGGGGAATGATACGATTCATGTGTGAAGGCATGATGCCATTTGTTGTGTCTTCCACTTGGGTCCCATCTCGGCTTTACAATAGATATCTGCTTCATCGATTCAGACAGCGCCTCTGAGGAGGCGGGAAGAATATCTGCAGCGGGATTTCAAACAAAACCAAAACAATCAGTCAAATTGGCAGAAAAACTATGACTGAATGTACTGAATGATTTACAATGCCGAAGGACACGGGAATTCAGGCCTACGAGTGGTTCCAGAGTTGGGTTTCGATGTTGGCTAATTTCCTCATTTGGGCCGCGATGCAATGACACCGGGTCAGTTCATCCAGCACTGGAAATATCACGTGTTGTCTGCTGCGAAGTATCTTTTTGTTTATGCCCGACCTTTTTTCCCGAGCGTCCACTTTTGCGGCTGTTACTTCGTCTGCACAATACGCGTCGAGGAGCTCTTACTGCAATCCCGATAAAATAAAAAGAACTCATCTGTCGCATGTGTAAAAAAGCGTCGTCATGACCAAAAAGGTGATAATGGAAACTCGTAAGCCTAGCGTCACCGGTTTATCGGTAGGGTACAATCGTTTCCTATATTATCAACCATAGCATAAAAAGGTGTAAGCACAAGGGAACCCGCCATATCTATCAGCTGATTCAAAATCACCCGCAATGATAAGTAATAAAGCCAGATCCAAAATTTCCCCATGCTCCAAGCATCGTATGTTACTAAGTTGATCCTCTTTGATTTCTCTACGCGATTGTAACGACGTTAGAAACATAATTCTAGCCAGGTATAGCTAAAAGTAGCATGCCTTGATGACTTGAACAAGAATATTCCCACAACAGTGGGAGCTTCAACTATTACCTACAAATCAGCACCGTGTAAACCCGTAAAGAACTCATGTTATTCCGACCATAAGCTTTACTCTGTCATTGGAACCCACCACTTAGTCCCTAGTAAATTCGAGCATCGGTATAAGAAGTTGTACATCGGAAATAGTGTTGAGGAACGATGGTATAGATCCTATCGAAGCCAGACCTTAACTACAATGACCCACTCCAAGGTGGCACGATCTAAACAAACACGGGCGGATGTTGTGTTGAAGGACTGTTTGAAGTTGACATTATAATTACGGGGGCTAATGCCTGCAGTTTCTAGCGTTTAGGTCATACGTCAACAAGTCTATTGCAGATCAACTACGGGCACATTACAACTGCTCTTAGCAAAGCTTCACTGGTCGGAAGGTATTTTCCCAAGCCGTAGAGAGAGTGTTCTCGCCGATATATTATCACTGGAGTTAAAAGCATAATTGGTAATATGTATAGAGATTAGGAAGTCATGATAAGTTACATCTGTAGCAAAGCAATTCCTACAGAAAGCGTCGATATACTGTGGGTTTTTGACAATTTCGACGCCGACCTCACCCCAGTTTTACAGATCTCGGGAAAAAGAGTCTATCTGTTGGAATCTCCAAGAGAAAGCTCAATCTTGGTTAATTGTGGCACACGAAGGGTATACAGATTACAAGGTCAAGGAATAGCAGTTGGCTTCATGCCTTCTCCCAGAGGTATCTTAATGTCATATAATATCGAGCTCCTGCTCTTCTTTCTCGCAAGCTGTCTTCAACCAGTGGCCATATGGATTGAAAAGAGGCCTGAAAGTCGTAGTTTCCTTCTCTAGCGGGCTTCTCAAACGGCGACTGTAACCGTTCATTGGAAGATTAGAGGTCATTCGCTCCTTCTCAACAAGCATCCTGCCTCATAACCAGTATACATATTTCTACCAACAGTATTTTTTACGCGTTGCTTTTTCATATTATTCTATTTGTTTTTATACTCTGTTATTCTGTCTTCTCCTTCTTCCGGTAAACCTTTCACTCTTCCATTTCCGCATCTATTGTCCCACCCTCTCCTTTCTCGGCTTTCAATCTTTCGCCTCAACCAATACCATTACCGTATAATGATGCTGGATATAGAGACTTGGACCAGACTCAGTGCCTCAAAATGCCGAGGAAACCCATTTTTGGCCAAATTCGATCTACTTGTGACCCGCTCAAGCTATCAGACGCACTTGAGCTGCGCGATAAAGCTCGATGTATTTGAATGTTTATGCACACAAAGCAAACCAAAAAGACATCCCACAAAAAGCAAGATTCCTGAATACAAGAACTTGTTACAGTGAGAGACAAACCATTATGTTCAGAAACGAATACGCAACAGGATGTTTAGTCATCAATTGAAGTCCCGGTTGAGAGCTCGTGAGTGGATTCCAGACCGATTCAGTGGCCACAGGTCCCCACTTACAAGTACCGAATCGCCAGATCTTCAAAGGATCTTTGGTTACTAAGAGACAACGCCGTTTGGTCGCCAGAACAGTCTACTACGTTACCCAAAGCAGTTCATTTCAAACTACACTGGTTGGGATAGGCTGGACATTGCGCTTGGCTGCTACCGGGTATCGCAGTGCTGATATACAGCCACAGCTGATCGAGGCTTTACAGCCTCACATCCCCGCTGTGCAATTCTTTCTCTTTCGGTCTTGTACTGGTTTTCTTGCAACAGCTGTGACAGCAACGCATACGCCAGCGGCACATTCTCGTGGACAATGGACCTCGGTCACGGCAGACGCGCGCTGCATCGCTTTCGTAAGGGCGAGTCATGCGATGATTGCAACGCGCGCCGCTGGTATTCCGACAGCGGTTTTCATTACTGCGAACGCGGCCATCTGATTGAGGTGCGACGTCCTTTTTCGCCACTCTCCTTTATGGGCTACTACAAGTATGACCGACTAACCTCCTCTCCAGTCTTTTATTCCGTTCGATCAGGAAGACGAGGACAACTATGGTGGCGGCGGCCATGTCGCCCGCGTGCAGAAAGAAGCCCGTCATAAGGAGGCGCGTCATCTGTCAGGAACCGCCGCCCGCGAGCTATTTCTCGAGTGCCTGCAGTTGCTGCTACGCCGGCAGGTCGCATGGCTGACAGAGCGCCAACAGCATGCTGGCCACGATGATGCTCCGCTCCCGGCTGCTGCGCTTGAGTCTGTGGTTCGCGACCTTTGGGAGCTGCGCGTCCGCGACTTTAACGGTCTCACGGTACTGTCGACCGGGACACGCGATAAAAGTCGCAGTCGGAGCCGCAGTCGCAGTCGGAGCCGAAGCCGGAGCCAGAGTGCAGGCATCCTTCACGGCGACGGCAGCACTGGCGCAATATCAGAGTCGGATACGGACGACCGCACAATATACAGCTCTCAGCCAGACAGTGAATGGGGAGGATACAGCAGTAGCGGCAGAAACGCCGTCGACAGCGACGGTAGCGTGTTTGGCGGCTGGCAGCAGCGTCGTGGCCTCAAGAAGCGAACACGCAGCATGCGGCAGTGGAAGTCGGCACCAGACGCACGGTGGAACGTGCCGGCCGTCGTGGAAACGCTGGCACTCTGCTATCTGGGCGGCGTGCTGCTGCGGCTGCCGTACCGCTTGGGGGACTTTTTTCGCTGGGCGAAGAACGATCAGATTCCCTACTTGGGGGCGGTACGTGGCCATTTTTGGACAGAATTCTCGGCCCTTTGGAGACAAGTGCGGCTAACAGCTTTCTACAGTTCGGCTACATACCCAAGACGATGCGGGAGCGGTTGCCATCGGCGTATCAGGCGACGCTGCTGATGCGCAACACCAGCTTCGAAGGCGGCAGCTTCCACAGGGCCGTGTACTACCTAGCGCGTGGGTTCTACAGCAACCATGCGCTTCGGTTTCCCGGTCTCAACGTACCGCCTCTTCTCTGGCGCTGGACGCGCCAGCTGGGACTGCCAAGTGCGTATCCTTCCTGTTCATCTGCTCCTGCCCACTAACTGTTTGTAGTCGAGGTCTACGCGGGTGTTCAAGAGATAGTGCGGCTCTCCCAGGAGGATTTCTGCTATCCGATGGAGCGGCCTAGCGTTGGCTGGCTAGACCATCCAGACGTCTTTCTCTTGGCGAGCATCGTCTTCGTCACGAAGCTGCTCTTCCCGTTCAGAGATCACGAACAAGGCAACGGTGTCGCCGCAACAGAGACAAACCACGACAAGGATGGAGGCCTAGCCACATCTGCCGCCCTCCACCTGGATTGGGATAGGTGGCAGGCTATCTTCCGCGAGGTTCAGGAGGCATCAGAGCCCACCGAGAGGCTGGAGAGGCGGGAGATGGCAAAGCTGCGGGCAGCTGATGGCTGGCGCATGACTGGAGATCAGGTGGATGACTATCTCGACTGGTACCAGGAAGTTCGCCTCAAGGAGAGAGACGGTATGTTTCCATTTGCAAGGCCCTTGATTCGTACTGACGGATGATGTCGAGCAGACCACCGCCATCTCCTGCGTCTGTTTCCCCTCCAGGACACACGGCCACCCCCTGGGGTCCAAGAGGAGTCCGAGGAGTCTACGGATGAGCGTTACCGCCGGGTGCAAGAATCGTGTCTTACGACGGCAGATTCACCACTTGGCCGCAACCTAGAATACTACCGACAAGAGAAGGAGCTGCCAGAAACCGCGCAGGCATTCTACAGCAGGGCATCCAGCCTGGGAGGTATCACGGTCCAGATCCTAGTCCGCAGTGTCTACAAGCTGGAGCGGCGATGGAAGGCGTGGTCCAACATCAATGCTGCTGGTACTGAGCTGGCAATGAGTGGATGAGTAGGCTTACTCGCGCTTTGATATCACGTGATAGGGTTTCTGTGGCAAGAAAGCCTGAGCGCCTGTATATTGCGCCCACACGCCCGGCGGGCGGGGCAATTATTTTCCACTCTAACTCTTGAATTTGGCGTCCCGCACCAACAATTTTGCCGTGTGCGAGATTTCTCTTTTTTGCTTCTAATTTCCTCTTTGTAAACCCACACACCACTTCACGACCAAAGTATCGTCAAGAGTAAGTGCTTCCATGCCGCAAATTGTACTGGGAGAGATGGGTGTACGACAGGGCGATTGCTAACCTCTTCTTGCCGCTTGCAGTGCAGATGTAAGAACAACCAACTTTTCCAAAACCCCGGTCCATCGGCGAAGCGCATCTTGCGACGACGAGAGAGGAAGGGGCCTGAGGCGGGGGCTTGAGGAGAGTGAGCAAAATGCTGACCTGCCGTCGAATAGCTTCGTGAAGACCCTTACGGGCAAGACCATCACTTTGGAGGTCGAGTCCTCGGACACGATCGACAATGTCAAGTCCAAGATCCAGGACAAGGAGGGCATCCCGCCCGACCAGCAGCGCCTGATATTTGCCGGCAAGCAGCTCGAGGACGGCCGCACTCTGTCCGACTACAACATCCAGAAGGAGTCGACTCTGCATCTGGTGCTCCGCCTGCGTGGTGGTATCATTGAGCCGTCGCTGAAGGCTCTGGCGAGCAAGTTCAACTGCGACAAGATGATCTGCCGCAAGTGCTACGTACGTACTGCTGCTGTTGCTGGAGATGGAGGGCTCTTGTGTACTGACCGACGAATGCAGGCCCGTCTGCCACCCCGTGCCACCAACTGCCGCAAGCGCAAGTGTGGCCACACCAACCAGCTCCGCCCGAAGAAGAAGCTCAAATAAGCGGCTCGCCCCCTATGCGGTACTTGGGAAAGAACGGAAAGAAAACTACTATGGCGTCTTTATTTTGGTTGTGGTTGTTATCTTTTTTTACACCGGACGATGCTAGACGAGGTAGTTGAAATCGGTCAGACAAAAAAAAAATGAAATAAACCAGCATACGGCAGCATTGTGACACGAGGTCAATCCTCTCCGTGGGATTGGCAAAGCTCAGTGTAGACATTGTGGACGCCGCGACAAGTACGATGTCTTGCATGTGTTTCATGTATAAACGAGTAAAGGACCGTGCAATCGATTGCCGGCTAGTAGCGGCCCGCCAGCCAGGTGCCAGCTGGCAACGGTGCTCATGCCCCACTTCTGAACGGACGCGACTACGTCGACTTTTCTTTGGCATCGTAGCCTGTGTCCAGCATCACTCTGCATCGGGATACGACTGCACGGGGCACCATTTTGCACGCGATTATCGAGATTCTCACAGCGGAAACGCAGACGCACGCCAGCTCGAGCCAAGGGCACGACATCGGTACAGCAGGACATTCCAGACAGCAGCAGCAGAATGGCGGGAGCCGGATACGACGCCGTGGTCGATGTGGACGACGAGGTGAGCGTGGTTTTTCATTCTAGTCCGCCGGCCGGCCAGCTGCTGGACGCGGCCGTGACCGGGCCCGGACGGCCTGCTGATGCTGACCGTTGGGGACAACAGGGCGACCTTGGCCACACCGATCTGCAGGACGACCTCGAGTTCCACAACTCCAGCTTTGTCGACACGGGCGGACGCAAGAGCACGCCGGGCGCGGGCGTGGGGCTGCCGCTGCCGGCGACGGCCTCGCGGACAGGCGGTGTGGCCGGTGCGGCTGGCGGCAAGCAGTTCCTCTGGTCGCTGTCGTACTACGCCCAGTTCTTTGACGTCGACACGTCGGCGGTGCTGACGCGCTGCTGGGCCGCACTCTATCCGCGGGCCAACTTCCTCGACGTGCTCGAGGGCAACCCGGACCTGTACGGGCCCGCCTGGATTGCCACGACGGTCGTGTTCATCCTCTTCCTCAGCGGCACTATCAGCCAGTACTTGGCCTCGACGGGCGACGAGCCGTTTGCCTACGACTTTACCCTACTGAGCGGTGAGCAGCTCCTGTTTTGTCTTTTGTTTTTGTCTTCGTTCCGCTAATCCTTCAGGCGCCGCTGGCCTCGTCTACGGCTACACGCTCGTCATCCCCGTCCTCCTCTTCCTGGCCCTCCGCTACTTCGGGTCCGAGTCGGCCAACCTGCTCGAGTGCTGGGCCCTCTACGGTTACGGAAACCTCATCTGGGTCCCCGTCGCGCTCATCGCCTGGTCGCACATTGACATTCTCAACTGGGTCTTTGTCGCCGTGGGCTTCGGCCTCTCTGTCGCCTTTCTGCTGCGCAACCTGTACCCTGTCCTGTCGGCCACGGACCGCCAGACGAGCAAGGCTCTGCTCGTCATCGTCGTCGTCCTGCACATGGGCCTCTCCGTCACGATCAAGTTCCTCTTCTTTGCACACGCCAGTCCGGTCGTCAAGAGCCCGCTGTCGGGCAACACGCCGCCCTTGGAGACGCCGCCCAGCCGGTTCTAGGCCAGAGAGGGCCAAAATCAGCGCGGGAGGATGGGAGATCGGGACGCCAGACCCGGCCGCTCTTGCACCGTGTCTCGATCTCTTGGGAGGACGCCCTATGTTCAGGGGCCATACCGGAACGATGGCCAGGCAGGACCAGCGGATAGTTGGCCAAGCATTCCATAGAGGTGGCAGATGCTACTTGCGCCTGTGTATAGTACTCTCATGTGATAGATAATGGTTTCTCGCGTTTGTATTCCAAGTCGTTCCGTCTCACTCTCTCGAAGCTCAGTGCTCGACTGCGCCGCCCTTTCCGGTCCAGTCCAGCCAGCTGCCCGGATACTCGGCCACGTTGGTCCAGCCGGCGTCGCGGGCCAGCGAGGCGGCCGCCCGGCTGCGCACGCCGGCCTTGCAGTAGAAGACGATCTCGGCGTCGCGCGCAGGCCGCTCGAACCCGAAGCGGTCCTCAAACTCCTCGTCCGGCAGGAAGAAGCCGTCCGGCGACGAGGTCACGGGAATGTTGATCGCGCCCGGGATGCGACCGGTGGCCGCTAGCTCGCCAGGCTCACGGGCGTCTGTTTCTCCTGGTCAGCAGTTGTGAGAGAGACCGGTCATGGGATCACGTACCCACAATGACCACCGTCGAGTCCGCCTTCTTGGTCGAGGCTTGCAGCTGCAGCATTGTCAGTCTTTCGTCTATGCCAGACGTCCACCTAACACACCTCCTCAAACGACCACAGCCTGCCGGCCGCTTCGGACGCCGTCGAGTACGCTCGCCGCAGCGGCACCAGCGCCCACGATCTGCGCGTGCTCCCCTTGGCCACCGCACGCAGACCGTGAGCCTTTCGTGCCGATGCCAACGCTGACGAGGTCGACGCTATCGTGCGCGTCGCAACGGCTCGTGTCAGAGGCACAGGAGAAGAGGCCCGCAGAAGCGCGGAAGGCGCCCTCGCGGCGAGGCTGCAGCGGAATGGCGACATGGCGATGCGTTGTCTGCTGCTAAAATGAGATGCGAGGCAATAGAGGATCACACATAGCTACGGAGTACTCCATATTTCTAGCGGCTTAGCGGCTCAACTCCGCTGTCGCACGCTGATGTCAGCAATGGGACCGATCGGCTACAGCGGACCACATAGCTGTTGCCCGCTATAATTCAATAGCTATTAACACGGAATATGTATTTTATGACGGAAAGAACGATTGAAGACTTGCACCACCACTTAGTTGTAATACATCAACTCCCCTGCTCCACCACTCCAACCTTCTCGCGCGACTCGCAGCTCTTAGACCCCAGCTCTCAGACCTATTCGTCCGACACCTGGATGCCCTCCCGCAGGCCTTCCACAACCAGCTCCTCGCCCATGACCCGGCGGTAGATGTCCTTGACGTCGTCGGTGGTCGTCTCGAAATGGGAGGTGGCGTCGTAGCTCTTGGAAATGAAGATGCTGTCCTTGGTACCGTCGTCGTTTGGCTCGTACAGCGGAATGGGCGGGCCCTAGACAACCGGTTAGTAAGCTGTGAAAAGAGAAAACGAGCCAGGCAGCCGGCGAGGACATACCATGAACTGCTCCTCAATCTTGCCGAGGCGCTCGATGCCCGGCTGCAGCTCCAGGTGGTGATTGGCCGTCGTCTCGGCAATGGTCGACACGATGGCGATCCAGTAGCCCTTGGGGCACACATTGTGGGCAGATGACACACAGGCCACGTAGATATCTGCTTGGTCAGTATATGCTGCTGTACTGCTCCTGCATCCTGTCTTGCTCTATACGCACCATTTTTCCGGCCGACCTGGCTCTGTGGGATGATCAGCTGGCACGAGTCGCCGTCGTTGGTGCTGGCCAGCGGGTGATTGAGCACGCAGATGGCCCGCAGCACGTGCCCGACAACCTTGACCTTGTCGGGGAAGTACGACGGGTCGCCGATGACCAGCTTGGCCTTGGTCTCAAAGTTGACCTTCTCGTCACCGTTGATCATGGTGGCCTTGATGCCAGATATCTTGCCGTCGGCGCCGTGCAGCAGCTCGTCCACGTCCGTATTCAGCATGTAGGTGCCGCCGTAGATGGCGGACAGGCGGGCAAAGCCCTGGGGCAGCTCGCCCAGGCCGTACAGCGGGTAGATGTAGGGCGACTTGCCGTAGCGGGCGACACTGTTGCCATAGAGGCGGATGCGCTCGATCGCCTCGGGCGCGCTGCCAGCACTGTCGACGTAGGCATCGTTGAGGTACAGCGCCATGGCGTGGCCGATGAAGTCCTTGGTGGCCGGCTCGAGGCCGAACTTGTCGTAAATGTCCTTCATCGTGCACGTGGCCACGTCTAGCCCCTTGTGCGTCTCCGGGTCCTTGATGTCGAACGAGCCGATCCACTCGATGAAGCTCTTCATACGGCGCTTCTCAAAAATGCCCATCAGCGGCGACTTCAACGCCTCGGCCGCGTCAGCCGGCACCTTGGCCACCGTGGCACGGGGGCCGTTGCCCTGCTGCACGTAGCTGCCGGCGATCTGGCGGAACTCAAGGTAGCGCGTGACGTCGGTGGACACGAGGATGTTGGTCAGCTCGCCCGACGAGATCAGGAACTTGGGCACCAAATCGATGTTCCAGTCGTTGACCCGGCCATAGTTGACCCAGGGCTCCTCGCCTGCAGCATAGTTGCCGTATTTTTGGTACAGCTGGCACCCGTCAGCTACATGCACCCGACAGGACGACAAAAGGGGCAGAGGGCCGTCTGGCTAGCTTACCGCCTGGATGTTCAGAGATGCTGCCTCACTGCCTTACGGTTAGCTCTCGCCCGATCTTGCAGTCGAGACAGGAAGAGAGGCCTTCCTGTCTGCTCGTTCTCTCGTCTCCAGAACCTACCCGCCGTAGTGGTCGTTGCGGTCAATATGCAGGACCTTCTTGCCCTTGACACTGAGAACACTACATCCAGAGAGGTGGCTGTCAGCACGGCGATACAACCAACACGCAGCTCGGCCGCGGTATCGGAGCCAGTTGGCAGGGAATGACGCACCCAGAAAGAATGCACTCGGTCAGTCCTGATAGTCATCGGTCAGCGGTTTGTGCAGCTTTTCGCCGTCTCGTCCGTCGGCAGCCCAGCTTACCGGTGCCCAGCACAATGACATCGTACTCCTTTGCAATCTCGTCCATGGCTGCGTTTTCTGTCGCGAGAGATACTGATTGATTAGAGGCAGTCTAGATGCAAAGTGAGGACAAAACCAGCAAGACCAAAACAATCGGTGTGAAAGAACAGAGACGTTTGGGGGGGGAAGACTGGTAGAGGTGGTGGTTTGGGCTCGAGGGAAGGAGGGACCGTAGCCCCGCAGCAAAAGGAACTGGGACACTCATAGCGGGGACGTCGCTAGAAGAGGGAGCTTTGCTAGGGAGTGTGGGTGGGGCCCGCTCCAACCGTTGGCGGGCGCTGAGAAAGAGCGGTCGAGCCGCTGTAGCGCCGGTGCGCATCACTAGAAAAAAGTAAGATTATACTAATACCATAATATCATACTACTAAAGTAACCCAGCAGGAGATTGCTCCGTATACTCCCAACATCGCCAACCTGGTCCACCACGACACCGCCTCGTCCGGCGGCCAGTGGTGCTATGTACATTGCAAGATACGATGCGGAAATTGACCTCCCGGGGTTTTGATTGATCGTATCTTACATGCTCTCCGCCCTTTATCTACGAACAAGAAGACCCTCCCGTCTGGCTCATTTCACTCATCTTGCTCATCTTGCCTGCTGCCCAGCCTCTGCCTGTGCGTCGGCAGTTATGCTGGCTTCCTCGCTGCCTAGCAGGCCCTCGTCCTCCAGGTATGCTGCCGGCCGGAATGCCGGGCCCTCGCCCGACAGGTCGATTTCCGGGTCCGACTGTGCCAGATCCACTGCGTCCTCCCAAGTGTAGAAACGCTCGGTCAGGACGTGCTTGATGCCTCGCATCGTTTGTTTGACCTGCATCATCCTCGGCGTCAGTATGTCCCCTGCAGCTAAAGGATTGCGGGCAAGCATACCGCTGCATCGCGCTCTTCGCTCTCGTACTGCCCAAAGCCTAGGTCGAACTGCTTTCGTGCCACCGCCGCCGTCGCGACCCGGTTGCGCTCCTTAACGCAGACCCACCACAGCCGGTGCAGGTCGTCCCAGCTCTTGCGCCGCAGCTCCTCGACCGTCCACGCCCGACCAAACGCCACGTCCTTGGCCGGCGGCTGTGCTACCTGTCCGTCGTAGAAGAACTGCCACAGCCCGTGTTCCGGGTCGATCTCGGGTTTTGCCGCCGCCTTGGCAGACTCTGCCGGCCGTGGCAGACGCTCGTCCGACACGGATAGAAACTCGCGGGGGCCGGTTCGCCGGGTGCTGGAAACCCCTCGCAGCCGGTTGTTGTCGCGGGGCTGGTATCGACGGCGCTTTGCCAGCACTGGAGACGTCGAGAAGGCAGCTACCGCTGCTGCCGGCACGCATTGTGGCCGTGGCCGATGTGATGGTCGTAACGGCAAGGTAGGAGGGGAGGCTGCACTGCGGCACAGCACCACTGCCAGACGCGCACGCGCTGCGGAAGGCGCCAGCGTAGCCATCGTATCGGAAGACGGAAGCGGTGTGAGGCTTGGCCGTGGGTCAGTCGTCGTCGTCGGCCTCGAGAGTTCAGTGTTCAATTTGCTCAATTTGCTCTACAGACGACGTTGAGATCTAGTTTTTTCGGCCTTCCCACTCCAAGGACCCACATGTTCCTGCTATGTGGCTGTGATTGTGGCGGTGCCACCAATCAGGACTTACACTCCTCTCACCGGACAACGACAAAACCATCGAGCCATTCTGTCGCGCAACTCCCAAAACGACTCCGCCCCCAAAGTAATGTCTCTTTGGAAGTGAGCCTTTAATCCACACCCCCGAATCGCCTGTCTTCTTCGGCGTCTGACCGTATTTTAGATCGTACCTCGCACTTTCGCCGTCCACCCGCCTGGGCGTTGGCATTGGTATCTTGTTTTGGGGCACGGCTGGCCTGTATTTTTCAGACTCGGCTGGCGATCGCATGGGCATGACGCCGACAGAGGCAGACCGGCAGTCCCTGGACAAGATGATACCGAAGATCCATGTTGTCGATCACCAGGAGAGGTGACGAGTCTACAGAATGGGCCATAAGCAAGGCCTACAGCAGTCACAGTCAATCCGACTAGCACTGTCCTCTTCTTCTGTTGGCTTGAATGGCTGACAAGTCATTATTGTGTACACGTCACGATCATAACACATCACCAATACCGGCCGACCGCCCCTGCTCAGCGAGTCGGGGGGGGATGGAGCTCGGTTCTGTTCCCATAAAATTGGGCAGCCACCTTGTCTTGATAAACTACACAATGCCACATGAAGTGAAGACAGCCTTCAATTGCAGTTACAAACACCCTTTGTTCTTTGCCCAGAGCATAAGCCCCTGCTGCTATCATGCTACGTGACTTCAACGAATGGAAAGCTACACCGCTTCCACATTGCACTGGCCTCATAATCCCACAGAAAGCGATATATTAGTCGTTGGGTGTGTTTTAGAGAAACAAAATTTCAAACATGGCCTCCGTATTTTTTTACCGCCCCTTTTTAAGTATTCTGGGTTGACAGAAAGAACAGTTACCGCCACTCCGATTCCCATGGATCTAAGTTCAGAGAAACAATGAAATGATGCATAATTTGTCGGGAAGTAAAGACTTGCCAATACCAGGATAGGAAACCGTCAACAACGATGACACCACATGAGCGAACAGAAAACAAATCTAAAAGAAAACGCAAATGCACAAACACGAAAGCAGTCTATCAGTTGCCAATCCCGACCGTTAAATATGCGAAGCAAAGATACCGCCGTTGTTCCAATCTGATGCAACATGGGTAATCATACTTTTTGTCCTGACGAGGAAGGAAAGCGAATTCGACGTAGAGCAGCCTGACGAGGCTCCACCCAAACAACCACATAAACGGAGACAACGGCTAAGGAAAGTCGAACGGAGGCAGTATAAACAGGCAGGCGGGAGTTGATGCGAAAATGGAAGACAAACGCCACTTATGCGGAAACAAAAAGGAAAGAAGCCTGATACCCGACCTGAGTCTAACGGGGCTGAAACTTTGTACATAATGACTGCCGTGACTGTGTCGGTACCGCTTGAAATGAGTTCTGCCCCCACCAGGTAGAAACCAGACGAGTCGGCTGCTCGTGGTGGCTTGTGAGGCCCGGCACACCGTGAACTGACCGATATCGCTGAAAGACCAGAGACTTTCTCTGCACATAACCTTATCTGGCATGTCCCAACTCCCAACGGACTTCATCAAGTAGGTTACCAGATGAAAGTTCGCTTCCTGAAGGCATTTCGAAACCGAGTGTGATGCCAACATATTGTCGCGTCGTTTCCAAGTCTGGACTGTGCTTGTTTCGTCGAAAGCAGTCGGGAAACGACCATCGTCCTCATACCAGTCTGGTTGCTGCAACGAAGTACCAGACAAGTCGCTCGTAATTGCAATGAACCCTCTAATCATTACAACCCGGCGATGGACTAGCCACAAACAAGAAACCGTCCCTTCCCGTAATGGCCAAATGAATGTTTGTCGACCAAAACAAGTGAAAGAGCAGCAACGCAGACGATTGTGGCAGGGAGCCCAGTGCAAACTTCCAGTACACGGAAGTAGGAATATGAAGAATTGGAAAATGCACTTGGTAAGGAATGTACAGGTTGAAACAACGGCCATACTCGTGGCGATCGAGGATTGAAAGAGGGTTGATTGTCCGGGATGCTTGTTGCTGGTACGGATCTTGAGTAGAGAGCGGATCCCAACGACTGAAGAATGACGGTCAGTCGGTGGCAGAGCTGTCGCCGTGGCCTCTCTCCGCCGGGGGGCCAACAGGATCAACGCCAGGGGCGTTACGTTCGCGCTTGATTGCGGTCTGCGTCTACCGAGTATTAGATGGGAACAGATGATTGATTGGTGTAGGTATGTTGCGCACCGGCCTGGAACATCGACGACCAATCGAGGTTCGATTGGGGGTTGGCATTTTGGCCAGCAAACATGGGCATGCCACTCTGGTTACCCGGCATGTTGTAGTTGGCCAGCTGCGGGTTCATACCACCAGGAACGCTTCCATTATAAGGAGACTGGTCATACGAGCCACCTGGGCCTTGGGCACCGGGGCCGCCGTTACCGACGCGGGTAGGAGCACCCATGACGTTACCAGCAGCGCCTGCAGCTGCGGCAGCGGCGACAGCGTTGCGCCGGTTCTGGTCTGCAGCAGCAGCTTCGTCCATGCGGTTCATGCTGCTCGAGCGAGAAAGCTGGGCCTGATCGTTGGACATTCCGTCACCGCCCGCGGGCATCAAGCCAAACGGGTGTACCATGCCATCGGGCTGAACGTTGCCCATGCCGTTCATGTGGCTCATATCGCCACCAGCCTCGGCCATGTGCTTCTGGGCCGCCTGTTGGTTCTTCTTGACATGAGCATGTGGGTGCGACAGGTGGCTGGCTCCCGTTGGGTTACCACGACGAATGGAGCACTTCTGGAAGTGACGCTTGAGAATGTCGCTGCGCGAGAACGTGTCGCGGCACAAAACACACATGTATGGGCGGTCGCCGGTGTCTGCGCGTGTCAGTTTTCATTTCCAGTACAAAAGATAGGAACCCGGAAAGTAAACTCACGTCTTAGCAGGTGACGCTTCAGATGCTTTGCGTGCAGATACGTCTTGGTACAATGAGGGCAAGGGAATTTTCCGTCGGCGTCCTTCTGGGGAATCTGGTTCTTGGTGACCGTGCCTGCCGCTGGGGGAGCGGGTCTGCCCGGGGCGCTCGGCAGAATGCCTCGGCGGCCCTGGGAGCCAACCACGTGGGTCGGTTGCTCAGTCTCGGGCAGCATTGTTGCCTGAGGCATCATGGGGCTCTGGCTGTAAGGCGAAGACATCCCTGGTTGTGGCATGACGCCGCCGGCAGGCATAGGACGCAGCACAGGTGGGCCCCGAGAGCCTGGAGCCGGTGCCGGGGCGATGGGTTGGGGATGGGCCATTGCAGTGGAGGACTGGGGAAGCATTGCCGACGAGGTTGCGCCATACTGGTGAGGCTGCTGGTAGGCATTGCTCATCATCTGGTAACCACGGCCACCATTAGTGGTCGGCGGAGGAGGGTAGGCGGTCATATTGGCAGGACCCGGGGTGTTTGGGGTTGCGGGCGTCCGTGGAGTGTGTGGGTAGCTCCCATAGGGATTGCCCGCATGCATCATGCCGTTGTTCTGCTGGTGTTGGGGGTGTTGCTGGTGCTGCTGCTGCAGGGGTGGCAGCGTATGAGGCTGGAGATTCTGTGGCGTCGAAGAGGCAGATGAAGGGTAGGACTGGTTCGATGTGCCATTCATCACGTTCGACGAATAGTGTGAGCCGTCCATTGTATACCTGTTTGTTTCCTCCGATATTAATCTATAGAACATGGTCAGCACGAAAAGCCTGGACTGATGTAAAGGCAGAGAAAGCAGGCAGGAAAAGGTGAGAGGGCAGAAGTGCAAATGATATATGGGTAGCGGCAGAAACAGGCCAAGGGGTGAAGAGACTTGGCGGTCAAGCAAAAACAGAAGAAGCTAGAGAGCAGACGACGACAGCAGACGACAGACGTGGCGGATTAGGTGATGACAGCCGAATCAGAGATTGATCTGGAGGTTTTCGCTCGCAACGTCGAAAGCTCGACTGTCTGGCTGCCCAAACAGGCTGGAAGCCAGAAACCAGCCAGTAACGAAGTCGCGCTGGCTGCAAGCTCTGACTTGGCACATGCGAAGCTCGCGTCCATGCTCCCATAGTATGTATGCACTTGCTCGGAAAGCTGCATTGTGTGTCTCGTGCCATTTGTTTGGGCTGCGTCTCGTAACGAGGATGCATCGACAAAAACAACACCAGCGCGTCTAATTGTTGGCCATGTCGCGTCTGCTCTAAACCCGTGTCTTGATGCCTGTCGCCCAGATCATGCCCGCGCTCTCTTCTGTTCTGCGCGTGATAACCAACTTGGTGCTTGGACCATACACCTCTGTGCTTCGCTCTTACCTGGGCTGCTGCTGCTTCTACTGTGCACCACTCAATCGTCTGGCAAAGTGGCACACGACGATGGGATGGGATGAGGTAGGGTGGAGATTTGTGGAAAGAGTGGATATTTGGAGGTTCTCGAAAGTGGAGGGTGGAAAGAAAAGAAGTAGTTGTAGAGGAAACTTTTTATGGAGGTTGGAGATGGGAAGGGAAAAAAAAGTTGTGGAGACAGGATGTTCAGTTATATTGGGCCGTTGAGAGAGTTGGGTTGATTGCGGTGTAGTGAGGAAGAAAAAAAAAGTGGGTAATATGATGGCTTCAGGAAGGTATTTTTTTTGGCTGCACCTTCTGTGCTCCGTCCTCGTCTTACCTTCTATGGGGGGAGGCTTTGGGGGAACCTGTCAGGTACCGGTGGTCTGTGGCCGGGAAGGGTGGATTCTTTCAGCGGGTTGAGTTCTATGGTAGCACTGCGGTTGCTTGTAGTGTGAGAGGCGCTGTTTGGTGGACGGGTGGTGGGTAGGGGGCGGTTGGCTGAGTGGATTTGGGTGGATTTCAGGGAAAGGGAAGAGAGAAAAGTGGACGGGTGGAGACCAGACCGAGAAAGGGAAAAGCAACATATATATACCAGACGGGAGTTTTCACTGCTTGCCGGCGATGAATGAAAATACCGAGTGCCACCACTTAGGGCACCAGGGATAGTCACTTTTTTTTTTTTTTTTTTTTTTTTGCTTGGACCCTTCTTTTTGGACAGTGGTGTAGGATCCGGTATAAAAACGTACCAGTACGAAGTGAGATACAATAGATCCCAAAGTCCGTTATCCGCAAACCCGTCAGGGCAAATGTAGCCGTTGGTCTGGTTAGCGCGGCAGCCGGCGGGCGAACGAAAGACGCGCAATAGAGCGGCGGCAGGGCAAACAGAACAGGCCGAATTTGCCACGTTCAAACAGCGGCAAAGAGGTAGTGAGTAAAATGGATGGCCGTTGGAGAAGAGCACGAGAACCGAGATGACAAGGAGTCTGAAGAGGAGAATGGATGTGATGCAAGCAAGACGTGAGAAATAGGAAGGAGAGTGAGGAAGAGTTTTGAGAAGGACGAGAAGAGAAGGAGGGCGGGCGTGGCAGGGATTCCAATTGGCGCGAGAACTCGCACGGAGGAGGAAGGGAGGGGTGTGTGAAAAAGGGTAGGGAGGTGCAGAAAACAAGAAACGATAATTTGACGATTACTAGCCAGAAAAGAGAAGGGAAAAAACAATAAAAGTAATAATAATGCTGATAATAATAATACTAGTAAGATAATATGACAATACAATATACGAAGAGGTCTACCGCCTCTGTTTTGTGCAAGAGCAATCTGTACTGTTCAGCTGGGTTAGGATAGCAGAAGTCAAGCAAGAGTCAAACTGTGCTTGGGCGGGGTTTAGCACGGTGGGCTTGGGAAGAAGAAGCAACAAACGGCAAGTGCGCGAGATGGCGCCTTCCCAGGACAGTGTGCGCTGGCTGCAGGTGCAAGCAGGGTGGCTGGGCGTGCACATGGGGCAGGGACGAGTGACAGACCAACCAGCTCCGACCGCCAGTTGAGCAACTAACAATTCAAGCAGTTCTGCTCACCGGCTGTCTCAATCATCTCTCCCTTGTCCCCCCGCCGGCCTCCTGCCTGAGATGCGTGCCATTCCATCTCGATGCACGTAGATGGATATCTCCCTGGCACAAGCACAATTGCAATGTGCCTGTGCAGCGTCTGCGCAGAAGGAGTCAATGCCCCTTCCCTTCTTCCCTGTCTCTTCGACCGCTTTCAGGCAAGACACATTCCAGGGGGGGCGCAGACTGTATAAACTGTGCAGACTGTGCAGACTGTGCAGACTGTGCAGACTGTGCAGACTGTGCAGACTGTGCAGACTGTGCAGACTTCCGTGTGCGTTGCTTCATTAATTATGTACACCCAACCCTGCCCTGTGGCGTACTCGTACTGGCGCGTGCAAGTTTTTTTTCTCATTCTTTTTTTTTCGCTCTGTTCTTGAGACATCTTACGAGTTTTACTTCCGGTTCCGCCCAACTAGGCTAGCACCTTGGAAGTAAGAAGAAAAACTCCCCCACCCCAGAAATAAAGAACACCGCTCGTGCCAACCTCCGGCATAGAAAAAACAAACAAACAACGCGGTCGCGAACTTGCCTGCCTCTAAGACCGATCCGACGAACAACGCTTTGACAGAGGGCAGATGGAAGACGGACGGCGACTACCACCATTCGGCCTCGCGACCAGACTAGCACATTGCAGTATCGTATTACGAGTACTCGTATGAGAGCCGCCTGCTGGTTGTTACAGCCAGCTAGTGAGAAACCAAACACACCCTTGGTACGCGGAACGTCGTAAACTGCCCCTTTGGGGACTTCTTGCGTTCACGACGATGCGCCGGCGGCAGGTGACGTTGATTCCCCGGCATCGTGCTATCCTGCTGCGGCCGTGCTGGTCGACAGAGCCCAATGCGAGCTGGCCTGCCTGTCTGCGCCTGGCGTGTTTTCGCCCAGACGGCAGATGTATTTCCAGCAGTCCCACGTGGTTGTGCGTCTACGTCTGCGTGTGCAGCCGTTATTCTCCTCCTCTCGTAAAGATTCGTCCAGACTGCCTTATTTTCTTGCATCCGGACGGAGTACGTGAGCAGACGCAGACGGGAATAAGCATACGGGGATAGCGCTCGCTTCACACCTCTTACCGCCTTTGCCCCCTAAGAGGCAAGATCTCTCCCGGCTTTGCCTGCATTAAGACAGCCAGCCCGCCCTTTGCGACGTTCTGGGACTAGTGGATGGGCAAAGGAGCGCAAAACGCCAATTGATCGTTTAGCCTGCCAGGAGAAGGCGACATCGACCGGCCACTAAGGTCCCCCTAATGGCAAGTACTCGTACATTTTTCAGTATCACGTTCATGCAACTGGTCGTGTCTTTGATATTCAGGAGGCGAGAGAAAGGGGCTCAATCGGCTGACCTGGTGTCTGCAGAAACCAGCTGTGTGTGAGTACGCTGCCGGGGCGGACGATCCTGCTGGCCAGTTACTACTGTATGTACTAGGTTCCGGCTTGCCAGTTGCCGGTTTGCCGGCGTCTACGCTTCTGTTCTGCTTGCATGCCCGGCTAGCAGGCCTTGGACGGCCGAGACACTGCATTTCTTTTCCGTGTACTAGGAATGTCTAGATGTTGCTGCACAAGATTACGAGGATGGTCTCTTGACCAAGTTCTGTAACCGAGATTTCTCTCTTTGCAGGAAGGTGTCAGCTTCAACAGTCCGGCGGCCGTAAAAGGATTAGGATTCGTGGCGTGGCTCGAACGCGCTACGGAGGCAAAGTAGACAAAGTGGACAAACTCGAGCACAGGCATTGCTACAAAGTATGTACGGAGTACGGAGTACGTCGTATACAGAGTACCGTGCACATTACTCCGAACGAGGAGTTGTTAATTAGACGGCTGGCGGTGATGCTCGAGTACTCCGCACCTGCCATTTCGGCGGAGACGTGAAACTCATCTCCACGGTCAGGGCAAAGAGTCGGTCTGTGAGGAAGCCTTCTAGAAGGCTAAAAGATGGATGGCGGTGACACGATGGCCAAACGGCTCTCGAGCCCAATCAATACTACCGCCGCTAATGCGGCGTGGCACGAACGCTTACACATACATAGGACTCACGACTTGTCGAGGAGGAAGGCCTCGGCAACGACGAAGCCATGCATACTATGTATGCATCGTACTCGTGTCAGGCACCAACCAAGATGGGAGCCCGGACGGGATTGAGCAGAGGGCAAGCCGGCCCTGGACAAAGTTTGTACGACGGGCTTTAATTTTCGGCAACATGCTGTGCGAGCATACATCTTCCACGATGTCGAAGTGGGATAAACATCGAGCCGTATAGGGGAAGCAAGATATATTATGTAAGATGCTGCCAAGGTATTATTCACAAGTTGATCCGTTGGCCCGCTTTTCCGGGGCGAACAACCCTTTCCCTTCTCGCCTCCATTTTTGTTTAGCGAGTGGCCTCTCCTATATTAATCGTTCGCCCAACAGTTCGGTTGTCGGACATGTCCCCGATATGCGAGCAGTCCACTCACACCGTTTTTTTGCGACGTCAGCATGGGTGTCGGGGCACTGTCCAGGGCACTGTACTCCGTACGCGTACGTCGCATGCTAGTTCGGAAATATATTCGTAGACTGGCTGCATGCCAGGTGTACAAGTACCACCCATGGTGGAAAAAAGCCACGCCTTTTGAATATTTGACAGACAAGGGTGTGCAGAGGCCTGTTCCGTGACCGCCAGGATTCCTGCACCTAGCCAGCGCGATGTCCCGCCGTGCGCGCGTTGCGAAACGCGAACAAAACAAGCACGAGGGCGCGTACAGAGTAGAGGCATCGGACGTCGAGAGGGCGCTGAAACAGCATGCCTTCCCCGGCGGGCAGAGCGCTCGTGTGCGACGCAACTGACAGGATGTGTCGTTTTAGTGGCTGCTAGGCGACTGCCGTTAGACAGGCAGCGACCCACTGAAGCAGCGTACGGGGCATATTAATAGTGCAGCGAGCATCTCGACAGCGCCAGATAAACGATCTGTTGGAGGCTCTGGGAGGGGCGGCTCTCTTGTCCAGTGCAGCTTTCGTGGTGGCACCCGCTGTAATTATGGGGAACGCGCTCGACTAGCAGCAGACTCGAGCACCCACAAAAAAGGCATTGCTGCCAAAGTACGAGGAGCATTGTCCAGCACGGTGAGAGGGTTTGCCAAGCATCGCGTGTTTGCTGTTTGTACAGTGGTGCTCTTGGGCACCGACGGGTAGCAGGAGCATATAATATGGACCATGCACGACCGTCTCTGCAACCAATGGGATGGTGGCTGGGAAGCTCTCGTGCCCAGGCCCCACCGTCCCAAGTACGGAGTACCTGGTGGCATTGATCTCGTACGGAGTACGCGATATGGTCCACGACACACAAGACGTCGACGCTTGAGGCGGATAACAAGAAACGGCCATTCGCGGGATGAGCACTGCCACGCGCAATCTCGCGGCGACGAGGCGATGTAGCCTCAGATGCCATCTAGCACGGCAAATTTGGCTGGTTTGATTATGTCGGTTACCATTGGGAGCCTAAAAAGAGTCGAGAAATGAAGGAGGCATTGCAGGAGCAAAGGAGAAGCCCGGCCAGCGACACGGAAGGTGGCAGGCGCAAAAAGTGGGCATTGGACGGGCGTTCGGGTCGCCCAAGTGGGTGTGCCCGGATGGCAGACGGTGGGGCCTGTGGCTTTTCCGTGTTGGCCCAAAGCGTACCCACAGGAGCTGTGTTCTCAGGCAGGCTGTCAGATGACCTAGAAGCAGCAAGCAGCAAGCGATTGTACAATACGAGTACGTGTTTCGCATCTGACGAGCAGAGCCGATGCCAGACGGGACGGCGTAGAGGTTGCGTCAACACCTGCCGTTTGACGACCAATGATCACACATTCGTTCAACCAACGCACCCTTTCAGATGTGGAAAAACAGCAGGGAGGACGGCGACCCTGACACATGCAGGCAACAAATCGAAATTGGCCCCTCGCCCGGCCACAGAGGGAATAATGCGAACAAGTATCGGGCACGTACTCGTACAACAGCGAGCACCATTGCCGTATTGCCGCCTGTAGGAAATGACAGTTATGGCAGGCGAAATCGAGCGCTAGCGACGGCCAACTCGATTTTCCCACAATGGCACCACGTAGAGCGACAAAGGAAGAACAAAGGAAGAGCAGACAAGGTGACCAGAAGGCAGGGCCGCATCCAGCCTGGTGAGCCTGTTGGTGTGCTTTTGGATGCAACTTCTGTGACAGGTGCGAAAAACCAGCACATCAGCACATCGGCACGCCAGCGCGCCAGCACACCAGCACACCAGCACACCAGCTCACCACCACACCAGCACAAAGAGGGTGTCCCCCCCCGGTCGGGATCTGCACTGCTTCTTATAAATACATCTGCCAGTGCAAGTTGCCCACTTTTCCGCCTTCTCTCCATCTTCGAGCGGATCGGCAAGGTCGTCTCTCTTGCAGCCGGCGAGCCTACGAGATTGTCTCAAAGGGACTGCGCGGCGTGAGACAAAGGGCAGTACGGAGTAGTGGCGGAGAGTGAAAAGGTGTGTGGGGAGGGAAGGGTGGAGGGTGGAGGGCGGATGCTGGAGGGTGGAAGAGTAGTGGAAGGGTGGAAGGGTGGAAGGGAGCGGCGGCGGCAAAAAGAGGGCCTCCCCCCTGCCTGCAGGTTGGCGGCAGTGCTGAGAAGTGCTCTGTAACCCGGTCTTCCCGCCCGTTGTTTGGACCATGCAAGATACATAGTACTGGTGTGAGTGCTGCATCCTCATAGTACGATGGGCCCATTGTAAAAACAACTCGACTGTGCAGACGGCGGATCTCGCTTGTAAGCAGCATCGCAGGCTGTTGTGACGATACCCGACGACATGCCAAAAGAATAAAATAAAAGAATAAATATAAAAGAATAAAATAAAAGAATAAAAATACCGGAACCCTTGGGCGTTGCCACCGTGCCTTCGCGGCCGGCATTTCGACACCGCTCTTTGAGCAAATGGGTTTAACGTATTATTTAAAATGAAAAAATCGGCCTCTGCGGCTCCGGTCGTCGGTCACTCGATGTGAGCGGTCAGCCTGCGGTGCATTTCCGAGCCATCTCCTAACCTGCTCCGTGCATGTCGTACGTGGAATTGGCGCATTGGGCCACGGCTCTCAGGCTGCTCGCTCGCCGTCCTCGTGACCCGGTCTCGCTTGCTTTGCTGTTGCTGTTGCGTTGCTGTCGCTGTTGCTCCTGCTGCTTCTGTCTGCAAAATAAAAGAAAGGCAGGCCGGAATGGTGGCCTAGCTCGCGCGACATCGTATTCGCACTTGCCTCGAAAGGCACGCCGGCTCGCTCCTGCCACGCCACCCCCCTATACTCGTAAATGCCAAGCTAGAAGACATTTCGCCGAAGTATCTCCCAATTTCGTGGCCGCGCCAATCCGAACCTCGGCGAGTCGCGGCCAGGGCCAGGGTGGGCAAGCCTGCCAGTACGACGTATCGCACAGCACGTCGTGGTACAGATACAATACGGCTGGCATCTCGAGTACGAGTACGGCCGGTCGTAGGCCACACCTCGGAGCGACTGGCCCGGACTTGTCCGTAGCGCAGCGATACTTGTTGCTTGTACTATGTGTTATCTGCTATCTGGACGAGTTTCGTCACAATGCAAGAACTCGTACTCGTACGCTCGCCGCTGCGGTCAATTGACGAGAAAGGCCGACGAAAGAGCCGGACATGCCGCTGCCCTCCCGCCCTGCTTTTTCCCCTCGCTCCTGTTCCGCCAAACAGACGCTGGGCGACCGCTCCCGCGCTCTACTTTCTTTTGTGGCCCTCGGTGGCCCAGAGGAGGTGGGGGACAGAAATAGAAGGCCGTTGGGACGGGTAATAGCACAGATCTGCTATGATCTTTCTAGCGTGTAGATTCTGTGCTCCCCAGCCATGGAGACCCCCTTTTCCCCAAAACAGTGGCCTTCACTGTCCTCTCGACCGTCAAGAGGGGAAATGGGGGAAGACCCCTTTCTCCAAAACCGGAATCCACACACATCAACCATACGAGGCTTGTCTGTCCGGTGGGGCATGGCCGCCTCTTTGCCATGTGCCAGGTGGATTCAGGAGAAGGCTCCAAAAAAACAGGGTAGCAAGGGAAACTGGGTCCCTGTCCGGTTCGCGTAAAAGTGTGCGAGTAAGATGCGCCGTCGGGGCTCCGTCAGACAGCCTATCACCGCCCAGTCGAGCCTGAAAAGGCGCCGTTGTAGTCCAGCATCAGCAGCAGGCCGGTGAGAGAGGACCCGCCTGGGAGCGGGAGCTGCTGGGTCCGCCGGGCCGCACTGTCCGCCTGCTTCTCGCCCAGACCGCGACAGACGGTGAGGAAGACGGCCAGCTTCTTGTGGAAGTCGGCGTGGAGCTGCTGCAGTGCTGTTCTGTCGGGGGCCCGGCCGCGCGACAGCTTGGCAAAGTCCAGGATCAGGCCGAAGAGCGTCTCGAGCAGCTCGAGCAGCGGCTGCTGTCGCTTGCGCAGGAACAGCGCCGCCATCACCTCGTCGACCGTCTGCTCGTGGCGCTCTCGCAGTCTCTCGGGGCTGATCACGTGCTTTGTCGCCTTGTGTTCCTCGCCTTGGCCCTCGCCCTCGCCTTCGCCCTCCAAGCCGGCCTGCACGTCGTCGAGCCAGCGGTCAAACGCCTGCCACGGCGTCCCCACCCCCGTGTCCAGAAAGTACGCCATCACGCTGGACACAAAGTGGTGTGCCTCGAAGCGGAAGCGCGTCGCCACGCTATCATCGGGTGGCTGCAAGCTGCCGGCTGCCGTAGTCGCGGTCGTTGCTGTGGCCGTGGCCCTGCGCACAGACGTCGCCCGGCTGAGCTGGTTGACGACGTAGTACATGCGCAACACCCGCAGCAGCAGCCTGAAGACGCGGTCGTACTTGGCCAGGATCGCTGGCGTCATCACCGACAGCAGCGCCGACGGTGGCTTGTAGGACAGCCGCAGAAAATCCAGCGCCTCCAGCGAGTCTGCGTCCATGCAGCGGTCCATCTCTTCCGGCGACAGATCGCGCACCGCAAAGCTCAGGTCGCCCGGCATCTTGTCCTTTCCGCCCTTTCTGTTCTTGCCGTCCTGGTAGCTGTCCACGAGCACGCCCAGGAGGGCCAGCCGGAGCTCCGAGCTGGCAGGCGGCCAGCTGTCGCGGTTCGACAGCCGCAGGCCCAGGCCGCCGCTTGACAGCTGCACGCCCGTCCGCGCCTCCGCTCCGGCCAGGTCGGGGTCGAACAGGGCATGCGACAGCCGGCTGCAGAAGACGCCGTTGCCGAGCAGGTGGAACTCGCGCTGCAGCCGGAGGTGCTTCCGGACGTCGTGTGCACCAAAGAGCAGCCGCATGCACTCGCGGCTGACGAGTCGCGCCTGGGCCGCCATGACGGGCCCAAACGAGAGCAGCGGCAGCAGCGACCAGTGCGGGCAGAACTCGTCCAGCACCAGCGTCTCCACATGGTCGCTGTCGCTGCCGTCGTCATCAAAGAGCCGCTGTCGGAGAATCGTGGTCAGGCCGTCGTTGGCAGCATGTGCCACCGGGCCGTCTAGCGTGGTGATGGATGCCTCGATGCCATCGGCGATCTGGTCATTGTCTTTCCCAAAGAACTGCAGCTCCAGAGACGGCAGGCTCCACCCGATCCCGAAGCTCAAGCTCGTCGGCGTCTGCCGCGCTTGGGACAGCTGAGGGATAGGTCCTCGCCGTTGATGCGTGGCAATGGCCTCGGCCACGGCCATCCCGTACGCATCGGCCACCCGTTCGGCCTCGAGGACAGGCTCCCAGTCGAACTGCCAACGCAGCGGCGGCGGCCCAGCGCGGGCAAAGGTGGCAGGGTCCGAGAGGGCGTGTTCGGGGTGGTTGGTCCACAGGAAGCGCAGGTTGCGGCCGGTCTCAAACAGGCCCTGGGCCATGTCGTTGGGGATAAAGGCCGGCATCTTGTCAGCGTCCAGAAAGTAGTCTGGCTCGGCCTGCTCGACGCCGGTGTCGTCGATCCAGACGCGGTCGCCGTGGCGAACAAATGACTTGCTCTCGAACTGGCCGGCCCACATGGTGTTCTTGCTCCGGGGATCGAGGCCGATCCAGCGGCCGACAAAGCCGAGCCAGGGCTCAGACACGATCTGGAGGACCTGCTTGGCGACCTCGCGCAGGAGCGGGGCGCTGTGCTCCATGGACTGGGCCTCGTGGAAGAGCGTGGTCAGCAGGATGCCATCGTCGGCCGAGCAGCGCGCGAGCTGGGCCACGAGCCCATGCATGTACTGGACGACGGCGGCGACGGGCCGGATGAGGGCCTGTAGCTGCAGGACGGACCGGGACCGCTGGCCACGCACGCCGAGCTCGCTCTGTATGGTCAGGAGCATGCGGTCGACTGCTCGGGCCAGCGCGGCGCGAGACGGCGTGGCTGACGTGGCCGACGTGAACGAGACGTCGACAAAGGCCCGCAGCGACCGGCTGTAGGTGCCGCACTCCAGACACGTCTTCTCGACGCTGCGGAGGATGGGGCCGGTGAAGCCGGGGATCCGGGGCGACGTCTGCAGAGGGACGAAGCATCGCCGGCCGTCGTCCCACGAAAAGAGGACAGATGCACGGCCCAGAGCCAATGCCAGCAGACAGCTGCAGTATCCGCGTGGATCCACGACGAGGCCGTCGCCACCAGCTGCGAGCCCGAGCAGATTGTCGTCCGAGAGCACAAGAGCATCCAGAAACTCGGGTCCTTGTTCTGACGCCAAGAGAGGGATCGAGACTAGATTCCGGCCGTCTGCGTGTGCAAATGACGTCCACGACTTGTATTCGGGCACGGGCGGGAGGAGGTACTCGTCAGGGCGGAGCCATATGTCGCTGTCGTCGTCGTGTGTAGAAGGGGGCTCCAGGGCCAGCTCTACGACCGCCAATGGCTGTTGTGTCGAGTCGTCGTCATTGGCGTCAGCTGGCGGCTGCAGCTCGCGAAGCAGGGCCGGGATCCGGAAGAACGAGCTCTCGTTCTCGTCGTCAAGCGGCGGCTCGTCCTTTCCGAGAAACAACGTGATGGCATCACTTTCTGCACTCATCAGCATATGCATGCACCACGCGAGCAGACGGCACGATGCCATGAATGTCTGGGGGCCATACCATTGATCTTGAGGCTGAAAAAGCCATCTGGCGTCTCGTCGGAAGCCTCAGCCAGGCCGATTTCCTGCTGCCACGTAGACGGCTTCCAAAAGTCGGGAATGGCAAAAAGCTCGGATGCGCCACCGTCTTCCATGGCTCGACGTGTTGGCGAGAGGTGAGGTCGAGTCCTCGAGGCATTGAAAAAGAGGGGATGGATGCAGAGCCAACGACGGCCCAACGCGTCTCCACACGGTTAGGGAAAGCGCGTTCCTGGGCGGTGGCGCTGTGGCTGCGCTGTATTACAGAAGGAAGCTACGACCTTCTCTCGTATATCAGCTGCCAATCGAAAATTTGCAGCATCACCATTTGCATTCACGAAGCAAACGACAGCCAGACACGGCCGAGATACACGCCTCTGCTGCCCGTCCGCGTGCACACACAGAGCGATGCCACCCAAGAAGAGAGGGCGCACGAGCGCGGCGCAGGCAGCCGCGACGCCGAGCCGCGACGACGATGCCATGGACCTGGACACATCGCAGACAGCCGAGACGCCTTCACGGCCGACGATCACGGGCGCCGAGCCGGCGGCCAGCAAGGCGGTCTTGCGGAAGCCGGCACCCAGTCCGCTGGAGAGCTGTTGGACTTCGGAGCAGAAGGCGGGGCTCTTCTCGGCCGTTATCCGGTGGAAGCCATCCGGTCAGACGGTCTCTTTTTGTGTAGCTTCTCTTCTCTACAGAGGAGCTTCTCGGCCTGTGCTAACGCTGACCAGGCATGCACCGACACTTCCGCATGATTGCCATCTCGGAGCACCTGCGCTGCCGCGGCTTCGACCCCGACGTCTGCCAGCACACGCGCATCCCGGGCATCTGGAAGGAGCTCTGCACCGAGTACGAGCTCGAGGCGATCAACGACCGGGACAACTCGCTCGACCTGTCGGCCGACAGCCGCTACAAGGAGTTCTGCCTGCCGCTGGACGAGTACCGCGATGTCATGCTGGACCGCGCCCTGGCCGAGAGCGTCGACGGCGACGGCAGCGGCCGGTCCGCGGCTACCTCGCCGGCCCAGTGGGATCCCGACGCCGCATCGCCGCCGCCTACCGCCGCCTCCTCCCAACACCATCGGCCGTCGTCGGCGTCCGACGCGACAGCCCAGGCCACGCCGACCGCCGCGACTGCGCGGCCCAGTGTGGCCAAGCGCAAACGCGGCGAGATGGCCGCCCTGCGCACCCGCTCGTCCACCGTGGAGAGCTCCGAGATGGTGACGTCGTCTGCGGCATCGCCAGCGGCGACGGCCCACGCGGCACGCGGCTCGCGGCGCGGAAAGCGCGGTGGCAGTGCTGCCAAGGCCAGCCGGCGGAAGCCAGCGCCGCGGGCGAAGCGTGAGGAGGACGAAGACGACGACGACGATGATACAGACGACGACAGTGACCACGGCGACGGGCTGTCCGGTACGGCTAGTGAGGGCGACGAGGACGGCAGAGGAGGCGATAGCGAAGAGGAGGGCGATGGTGACGACGACGACGAAGAAGAAGACGACGACGACGACAACGACGATGACGACGACAACGACGACAACGACGACAACTCGGACGACGCCGACGACGACGATGTCAAGAACGAGGAGGAAGAAGAGGTCGAGGAAAAGGTCCAGGCGCCACCGCCCAGAGCAACGCGCGGAGGCGGTCGTGGCCGAGGTCGTGGTCGCGGTCGAGGACGAGGACGCGGACGTGGACGAGGAAGATGATGGGACCGAGATGAGAACGATGGCCGTGAAGACGGGGACGTGGACCACAGGCAAAGACGGACGACAAGTGCTCTTGTATTCTCTACACACCGGAGACCGACATCTCTCCCGAGGACTCCTGTAAAAACAGTGTATCAATAAGCGAACAGACGGGACAGCATCCTTCATGAAGGGTATCAATTTCCGACGGCCTCTGTAAAAAGAGCTCGTCTGTCTGCTCCCTTTGTCCTTTTCCCTGTTCACCTCTTCGTCTGACACGTGCCTTCCATTCCTAGCCGCATATATCGGTACATCAGCACAATCTGCTGCCGTAAGCACTTTCGCTTTCTCCCAGTCGACCTGTCTCTGTCTTCCCTGTCCTCCCTGTCTTCCCTGTCATTTCCCTCCCTCGTCTCCTGCCACTCCCACCCCTATTGTCCCATATCGTCGTACACCATTGGCTGTGCCATTCCACCTGAGCCGCCAGCTCCGCTGGCATCGTCGAGAGACTGGTAAAAGTGCCGGTTTCCTTGCTGCTGTTGTTGCTGCTGTTGTTGTTGCTGCTGCTGATACGCTCGGCCTTGCTGCTTGCTTACTCCGCCTGCTCCGCCTGCTCCTCCACCGCGTCCTCGCTGTAGTCCTCCGCGATAGCCCCCTCGACCGGCAGCAAATCCCTGGCCACGAGCGGCCGCACCTCCCCGTCCACCCCGTGTCGTTGCTTGGAAGTGGTAGCCGCGGCCGCCTTGTGCGCCAAACGCAGAAAAGGCCGCCGGTTGCGTCGGGATGGGCCCCGTCCGCTGTTGTTGCTGCTGTCGCCGGTCGTTGCCACCGCTGCCGCCTGCATGGTTCTTCCGCCTCGAGCCCCTCGATCGGGTCGTCTGACTGTTGTCGCCGCCTTCGCCATCGGCCTCGGCCTCGCCCACACCCTCCACATATCCCTCCCCATCGCCTTCGCTGCTGCTGCTGCCGTTGCCCATGTGCTCGCCCTCGTTGTTCTGGCGACGACGCCGGTTGGCCCCGTTCTCCGGCTCCACACGCAGCAGCGCCTTCTCGCCCACGGTCGTCTCAAACACATACGCCTTGTCGCGCGCCACCGGCTGCCAGTGGCGGATCTGGTTCGCCTGGTGCGGCCGCCCGTTGCGTGCTACCGCCAGCACCACCACTGGCTTTGGTCCGTCCGTGTGGATCGTCGCCGTCGCTGGCACCGGCCGCACTTTGACCGCCCACACGTTGTTGTCGATGCTCCCGGTCGCCTCTACTTCCCACGACATCTTGCTGCCCATGCCGCCCACCTTGCTCAGCAGGTGAGGCGGACACGCGTGCGGACAGATCAGGATGCTGTTAGCATGGTACCGCAGGTCGCGCCGCCCACCTGCTTGCTGCTGTGGCGGTGGCAGGCTCAGCAGACTGAGCAGCCGCAGCGAGTCCGCTTCCTTGACGAGATAGCCCGTGAAAAACACCGTCTTGTTGACCGCCAGCGGGCCACGCCGACCTTTGCCGCCGTTCTTACGCAGCGCCGCGTTGTGCCGGTTGACCATGTGCTGCACCTCGGCCACCTCCACCACCGGATCCAACGTTGTCGTCCCGTCCACCACTGGTACCACCTCGCCGGCAATGGGCTGCCGTGACGACCGCTGTCCCCGCTGCTGCCGCCGCTTGTTGTAGTCGGCCAGAAAGTCGCGGAAGCCTGTCACGTGTCTGGGCCGGTCCTCGTAGATCCGGATCTCGTCTGCGTCTGCGTACGTCTCCATCAGGGTCTCGAGAAAGGCTTGCTTGAATGCCATCGTGCTCGAGAACTGCTCATTGTTTGGGCCCGCTGCCGGCTTCAGTGTCACCATGTCAAAGTTCAGCCCCTTGCTCGTCACCATGCGCTGGATCAGATCGCTGTATCCGTTCTCCGACCGTCCCGTGAGCAGGACACACAGCGCGTCCGGCTGTGCCTGCGTCAGCCGCACCAGGTCAACCACCCGCTCGTTCCACCAGCCCTCCCAGGCCCGCAACTCTTCCTTGGCTGCCCCTTCGCCGGTCGCCGCCAGAATCCGTGAATCGTGCCACCAGCCGCCCGTCGAGATCATATCCTGGCTGGCGAGATAGCCGAGAGTCGGGTTGTTCCACAGTTTCGGGTTCGGCAGAGGCGTCCTGAATACTGTGCACGCCAGGTCCCAGTGTCAGCTACCAATCGTCAGATAAATCAGTGTGGAAAGACTAACGAGTATTGTCGAAATCATAGATGTGCAGACTGCGGATGCTGGCCGCGTCCGGCAGCTTGCGATTCAATAGAGACCAGCGGCCCAGAGCTGTGGTTGTGTATGGGGAGTCAGACCCAGTCGGGATTTCATCGTGCTCCTGCATATTGTCACCTCCCCTTCCAGAATCATTACCCGTGGCATTCGTAGGCACCAGTTCGAGAGCCTGCTGTGTCGCTCTCCTGGCAGCATATGCCGCCGAAGCCGACACAGCCATAATCCGCAGATTGAGATTGTTTGGTTCTATGCCCGAGAAGCTAAAAAACTCAGGGAGATGCAGATATGCAGACCTGGGAAGAAAGCTGACGGCAGCCCTGTCGTGTGTTTGTGATGGAGAGCAGTGATGCTGCTACAAAATATTGATGATGCACGAATGCTGTGGCACAAGCTTCTTATCGTTATCGTTAGCGCATCACGACGCCACATTTCTGCTGTTCCTTCTCTGTTCTCTACGTACGTCTACAATCCGAATCAGGCAATGGAATAAAATGTTTTTTGTATTTTTATGTCTTCTTGAAACATTCAGACAAATCCCCTTCAGCTTGCATTGATAAGCTCTCGGCCACGGGTTTGACTATGAGCTTATATCCAGGGCGGCTTCCCACAAAACAGGTATCCCGTACCCTGAAATCAAATCTTCCACGGCCAGTCTCTCAGGACCTGTAAACAAGAGTCAATCTGAACGCCGGTAACTTCTCCGAGTGATGCAATATAAGTGAGTGGCGGTGGCTCGACATAAACGAAAGGATGGGAGAAGATGCGGCGTGGTGAAGCGGTGAGAGATGAAATGCGATTAGGAGGACTAGGGGTATAGGCATGGGATGGGAATGGGCAGATGGAGGGGGTCGGGAATGGAGACGCTGCTTTAATCAACAGCCCAGCGCCGAGTCCAGACAAGGCGATCTTCCCCAACATCGGACAGCGTCTCGTCGTCGACAGACGTGGACTTCCCCTTGGGGGTGGACGAGGAAGGGGGTTTGCCATTTCCGTCATCCCCGTTGCTCTCGGCCTCGGTGACGTTCTCGACAGCGGCCTCGGAGTAGACGCTGAGGTTGTTGAAGGCTCTGCGCCGGCGCAGCCCCGACTTGTACCCGAGAGGGTCGTCCACATCGGTGTAGTCCCACTGCACGGGGATGCTCTCGCCAGCATCCGTAGTGCCAACGGCGGACCCGCGCCATTCGCCCGAGATGATGCGCGCGGCCACCCGGAGCATCAGCGTGATCAGGTAGCTCGGCGGTGCCAGCAGGATTTCCATGACCCTGTACATGATGGAGCCTGGAATGCGGCGCATGGCTTCGAGCCGCGTGGAGGCCCGTCCGGAGCTGGAGACACCCCGCAGGTGTCGAGCCGGCGTGAGTATGTTTACAGCAGGAGGGAGTGATGATAGTCTCGACACCGATATGCTCGATGCTGTGACCGATATGCTAGACGTCGTCGCCCGGTGACGGATCCGGGGTTGTTGTGGTTGTGGTTGCGGTTGCGGTTCTTGTTGCTGTTCCTCGGGTGTGGGTTGTTCTTGCTCTTGTTCTTGTGGCTGCTGTGGCTCTTTCTGTAGTTCTTCTCCCTCCAACGGCTTTGCGGCGCTACTGCTGTTGATGCTCGTCCGGGCGTCCTCGAACAAGGATGAAAGACCTGGCGGCGCATTTTCTGGACCCGTCGGGAAGGCAGCCAACGAGCCAGCCGACGAGGGAGGCGACGACGGTGGCAGAGTTCTTCCCGGCGAGAGCCAGGAGCGGATGCTGTTGAAGGGACTGCCAGAGTCGTTTGTAGACAGGTCCGAGTCCAGGACCTCGGACCACTTCCGGTCAGTGCTCGGCCAGCCGCCCTGCCGCAGGGTAGAGATGTCGCTGGCCAACGACAGGGCCCTGTCCCTCGCCCCACCCCCACAACGTCGATCCGCAGGTGATGGGGTGCAGGTCCCATTGTTCTTCCACGGCGTACCCATTTTGTTCACCTCGATCTCGCTTGCCTTCACCTCCATGATAATGCGCTCATGTTCTGCCACCAAGGCCGGCACGAGTCGCCGGCCGTCCTCGTCAAACTCCTCGGTAGCCTTGGCCTGTTCCTGCAGCATGGCTGCCCACTCGCGGCGCGTAAAATCCAGCGGCTGTACTGGCGTGCCGGGGGTTGCAAACTGTGGCGGGGGCGAGATGGATGGGGACTTGCGTCGGGGCACCGGCGACAACGACCTCCGCCGCGGCTGCTGGCGGGGCTTGGCGAGTGATGCCAGGCTAGAAGACGTCGGGGGGGTGTAGGAGACGTCGCTCTCGGCACGTCTCACCGGGGTCCACGGCCGCTTCTTCAATGGTGTCAATGGCCGCTCGGGGAGCTCGACGGTGAAGGCGCGCTTGAACGGACACGGCGTCTTCTCAAACTGCAGCACCTGTTCCAAGACCTCGCGAAAGCGACGGGCCCGCTCGTCGTTCTCGCCATTGTCGCCAACGGGTATTTCGATGCGCCAGTATTGCGGACGTCGGATCTGCAGGATGAACTTGCTCGACTCCTCGTCAATGCACCAGCACTGGCTCTTGGGGAGGATTGGCTGCAGTGCGCTTCCACAGCTGAGGAAGGCGACCGAGCCGGGTGCGCGGTAGATGGAGAGAACGTCTATCAAGCCGATGGTGAGCAAATGACAATCACGCGATCGGGAGAGTTGGGATCGGGAGACGCTAGCTTACTGACGGCGATGGTACGCTCAAACTGCGAGTTCCATGGCAGGGTACCGGGCTCTACGTCGTCCTCGATGGAGCTGATGCTCCGGCGACCGGTACGGCTGCGGCTGTGGGCGCTGCCAATCTCGACAAAGTTGCGGGCGCCGGCGGAGAAGGAGATGATTTTCGCGGAAGGGTGGGAATACAGCGTTTCGACGACTTCTCCACTGGCCGTCTGTGCCTGGCTGGGATCGCCGTGGTGTCCAGAGGCCGGAAAGGCGCCGTGAGTCGCAGCCGCAGCAGCAGCCTCTGCAGCAAGACCCGACATGGTGGCGGCTCTCCTCTTGGAAACAGTGGGAAGAGGAGCCACTCCAGAAGCTCCAGCAGAGACACGGACAAACGGCCGTGGGCCGGTGCCGTTGGCGGACAAGGGCGCGGTGAAAGCACGATGCAGGCCATCCGGGGGTGCATCCGGTTCATCGGCTGCACTGGCAGCCTCCATGGTGGTTGTGATCTGGCCGTTTGCACGTCTGGGCTGCAGGGTCCTGTGATTTTTCGACGGCGATTTTGCGTGGTGTCTGGGAATGCTCTTTGCCTCTTTGGGCATTTTTATTTGTTGGGGGGACGGACTCTACAGGGGTCGTCGGGCGGCGAAGGAATGCGAAGGAAGGAAGCGACGAGAGGCAATATCATAAAACCGAAATGAAAATGGCCCAAAGAGGGATCAGCTCGCCTGCGACGCGACGACGTTCATGGAAGAACTCCGGGACTTTGACGTGGGTGGCTGGGCCAACGTTGTTTACGCGGTCTTATCGACGACGGGACGGGAAGGAAGGAGAGAGGGGAGGGGGGATATTAGGGGGGGTTCACGCGCAGCGCCATGCCGAGGAAGGCGATGGTAGGGCGAGGAAGCCGCCGGCGTGCAGAAGAGGGTGCAGAAGTGCGACTGCTGGATTGATCATCAGTCGAGCAGGAGCAGCTGGGCCCCGGTTAATCTCGTGCGCTGGCCAATCAGCGGCACGGCTGCACGAGCAAGGCTCCGCGACCGTCCGACTTGGACCAAGTTTGCAGCAGCGGCCCATCTGTCTGCAGATTGGGGGTTCAGAGGTTGCCGCTGCCGCCAGCCATGTCTGAAACGCGCTCGACTGATGGTGATCCGATCTAGCGGACGTGCAGAGCGCGACGCGACAGACGGCCAACGGCACTGGCGGGACGCTAAAAACGGCTTTCCGGTTGGTTGTCTTCGCCAGATATACGGAGTACGGAGTACTTCGTACTATATAGTTACATTGCTACGGAGCCATATGCAAGCATCACGAACCCCGGCGGCGGGAGTCGTGCAGGATGCTACAGAGGTAAACCGGGGACCCGCAAGAATGGGTGTATCACACTGAAACTGTCTGGAATTGTGGCCTGTCTGGCTCTCAGACAAAACACCCCGTTTCTGGCACCATGTGCTCGGCCGGCGGGTAGCTGGTGAATCAGGAGGAGGAAAATGGAGATGGTAAGGTGAGATGGCGAGATAGGAGGTGAAAGGTTTGTACGGAGTATAAGATACTCTCCTTGGACGCGTTTCTCGCGCAGCAGGAGTTTGTTCTCAGCCAATTACCGAACCTGTGATCAAAGCCAGAAGTGCAGTGCATTACAGAGTTATGCCATTGTTAATCCAAGAAAACATATTTTGACGGTGGCCACACCGGATACTTCTCAGCAACGATATCGCGAAATGCCTGTCCTCAAGAGTACCTTGATCGCACAAAACCTCCGTAGATAAACTCAGATCAACTCTCTCGATGCCGAAAGTGGATTCCGGTGGGTCACCCGCTAATCACTAGGGCTGTCATTGGCCCATACGCCAGGTATACGTCATACGTTTGCAGCCCAGGTAAAAGCTCTCGAGCTCACAAACTGGTCTCTGGACAAGTAGCTTCTATCCGCACCACCGTCTCCGACTCGGTTCAAGCTGCACACCATGACCACCAAGGAAGAGCTCTTTGACTTTTCGCACTTCGACATCAATGCCATCCTGCGGGGTGCACAGCTCACGCTTGTGGGCGGTGCGTAACTTTCCAGACTTGTTCGTATTTCCCTTGCAAAACGCCCAGCTGACCATCCCAGCCCAACGGGCCCTACAGAACCCCGGCCTCTGGACGACGCAACACTACCGACAGGCGGTCATCGCGGTGGGCTGTGGCATAGTGATCCGGCTGCTAGTGGAGATTCCGGTACGAGGCCCCGTTCTTTTGTACTTAAGACCAGGTGCTCACTCTCTCAGATCGTTGCCCTTCGGATCGCGTTCTGGGTGCTGGGCCTCTTCATGCGGCTCGACGCTGTAACGTGGGACGACTCGATCGTGGACGGGCTACGGTTCCTGCAGTCCAACGTGCTGCAGGTGCCGCTGTTCCTGATGTCGCTGATGCGACACGTCACGCCGGCCATGGACGAGCTCTTCATGCTGTCGCTGCAGTGGGTCGACTACACGTACGCGCAGAAGCACGAGCACGAACACCCCGACGGCATCGACGCGCGCCAGCGCTACTACGAGAACCTGCGGCAGTACGGCGACGCAGGCCGGCAGCTGAAGCGGCAGGGCCAGGCCCAGAACCACAGCGGCTCGACGGGTGGCAGCGGGCTTCGGCGCTTCCTGACACGTTTTGCCCGCAAGACGGGCATCTCGCTGGCCGTGTACGCGCTGTCCTTCCTGCCGGTCGTCGGCCGCTTCGTGCTGCCGGCCGTGAGCTTCTATACCTTCCGTCACGCCGTCGGTCTGGGCCCAGCCGCCGTCGTCTTTTTGGGTGGCGGCCTCTTCCTGCCGCGACGCCATCTCGTCGTCTTTCTGCAGACGTACTACGGCCAGCGCAGCCTCATGCGCGAGCTGCTCGGACCGTACTTTTCGCGCGTCGGCTTCTCCACCGCCCAGAAGCGCAGTTGGTTCCACAGCCGCGAGGGCCTGCTCTTTGGCTTTGGCACTGGTTTCTACATGATGCTGCGCGTGCCCTTTTTTGGCGTCTTCATCTACGGCATCGCCGAGGCGTCCACGGCTTACCTCGTCACCAAAATCACCGACCCGCCGCCGGCCGGCGCCGTCCTAGCTGCCGGCGTCGATGCTGCGTCGGCCGTCGCCGTGCGTGCAGCCTATGCCGACGGCCAGCAGCAGTGGAAGAACAAAAAGGCCTTTCTCGAGCTGGCCCTGGACAACCTGGACGCCATGCAGCGCCAGCACGGCGGCACCGGCAGCAAGATCGTCGGCAGCAGCGCCAGTGGCAGCAGCGCCCATGACAACGGCAGCTCAGCCGTCGTCGAGGATCCCGTTGTACGTCGACGCTACAACGACGATCCGCCACCAGCATATTCGCCCGTGGCCAAGCAGTAGAAAGCTGTCTTGGATAGAACAGGTAAGAGTTTCAGGATGCAGCATCTCCGGTTGGCTTTTGATATCTAAACCAATTTACCGCTCTCATTGGCCGTCTGCTGTTGGCGCTGCGATTACGTCGTTTTCTTTGCCCTTTTCCGTTCTTCCTTATCATCAAGTGCGGGGGTTGGCGTCACCGATGTGATACCCCGCGTTGATACTCGTAGAAGCGACGGCGTCATATCATGGAGCATATAGAAGGGACGACCGAGACGCGTCCGGCCAGGGAATACAAGGACATTACACACCTGAGCCGTGCCTGACAGAAACCACCGTGCCCGAAACAGCAGTCGCAATCATGGGCAAGACCGGCATCCGCACCATCACGAAAGTGAGCTTTGATAAGCCTGCCTGGGAGCAGCCTGGCCTCCACGTACGTCTTCCGTTGGGTCTACGCAGACACCCAGCTCGTTCTGACACGCGCTCCAGAACCGATGGCACCCCGACAGTACGTGAGACAGGACGTCGACGTCGACGGGTGCGTGCGAACGGCAGCCATGCTGACCAGCAGTCCCGTTTTCTGGCACGATCCAGGACGGCGAGACGGTCAAGATTGAGTGTCTGGACTGGTGAGGAGAGCTCTTCTGTTCAGGTCTTCTCGCGCTGACGGTCCGCTCGCCGGCTGACAGGACTGGCGGCCAGATCGGCAACAACGACTCGGCCGACGACCTGCTGCACGTCGACCTCACCCGCATCCACTATCTGAGCGGGCCCTTTGAGATCACCGGCGCCCAACCGGGCGATCTGCTGCTCGTCGAGATCATGGACGTCCAGCCATTTGAGGACCAGCCTTGGGGCTTCACCGGCGTCTTTGACCGCCACAACGGCGGCGGCTTCCTCGACGAGATCTATCCGATTGCGTGCGTTTTCGTCCTGCTGCTTAAGTACCCTCACCCCCTTCTCACATCTGCCCAGTGCCAAAGCCATCTGGGACTTTGAGGGCATCTCCTGCTCCTCGCGTCACATTCCCCACGTCAAGTTTGCCGGCCTCATCCACCCCGGCATTCTCGGCTGCGCGCCCTCGGCCGAGGTCCTTGCCACCTGGAACAGGCGTGAGGGCGAGCTCATCGCGGCCAACGAGCTCGCCGACCGCGACGTCGCCATGCCGCCCCAGCCGCTCAACGCCCATGCCGGGGCTGCCGACGCCGCCACCGCCGAGCGCATCGGCCGCGAGGGCGCTCGCACCATTCCGGGTCGTCCGGAACACGGCGGCAACTGCGAGTGAGCAGCTCCTCGGCCCTCTCTCGAGCCTTTTCCTCCCATCGATGTGCTGACCCCTCCAGTATCAAGAATTTGAGCCGTGGCAGCAAGGTCTACCTGCCCGTCCATGTGGCTGGCGCCAAGTTCAGCGTCGGCGACCTGCACTTTTCCCGTACGTTGTCTTTCCACAACCACGGCTCCGGTCTCTTGTTCTGACAACCTTGCAGAGGGCGATGGCGAGATCTCCTTCTGTGGCGCCATCGAGATGGCCGGCATCATCACTATCAACTTCAAGGTCATCAAGGACGGCATGGCCGACCTCGGCCTCAAGTCGCCCATCTACATCCCCGGACCTGTCGAGCCTCAGTTTGGCCCCGGCCGATACATCTACTTTGAGGGCTTCAGCGTCGACCAGAACGGCAAGCAGCACTACATGGACGTGACCGTCGCCTACCGGCAGACCATTCTCCGTGAGTTTCCCGCACCGTGTATCGAAATAGGATGCGTCCTGACTCTGGTTCCTTCCCCAGGCTGCATTGAGTATCTCCGTCGGTTCGGCTACAACGACTACCAGATCTACCTCCTCTTGTCGTGCGCTCCCGTCCAGGGCCACGTTGCCGGCATTGTGGACATCCCCAACGCCTGCACCACGCTCGGCCTACCGCGCGACATCTTCGACTTTGACATTGGCCCCGAGGCTGGTGTCGCCAAGAAACACGACATGGGCAATTGTGCCTTTCCCACTGGCGTCACCGACGGCGTCGTCCTGACTGGTGGCTCCAACAGCAAGACCAGCTTTGGGGGAGGCCTGACGTACAAGTAGTAGCGGAGGAGGGCAGTGTAGGACTTTTTGTAGGAGAAGAATACAGATCTAATTTCGCAATGAAACTCCCGCTTCCTCTATAAGAACGACAGTGAAAAGCCCGGCTACAACTAGTCAAGCGCCAGCTCGGAAAACGCCGTGTGTCCCGTCTCCTTGGTGTGCTTGATCATGTCCTTCTGGCCGGATCCCAGCCAGTTCTCGCACCCGGGCACTTCGCACCGGATTGCCATTGTCTGCGTATCCGTGTAATACCGCGCGCTCTTGAGCTTGGCGGCCAGCTCCTTTGCCTTGGCCAGTACGTCGTCGTCCTCCGTCCCCCACTTGGTCACGTCCATGTCCACCGGCAGGCCCAGATCGAACGTCTGCGCGATGCGGTCGTAGTGGATGCCCGAGTAGAGCAGGATGCATCGCGTGCTTTTGTCGAGGCCGTACGTGTCGACGCGGCCATACTGCTTAGTCAGCGAAAAGGACACACACTCCGCATCACGTCCGGACAACACCACACACACCTTGACGTCTATGGAGCAGATCTGGATGCCGTAGATCTCGCTGAGGCACTGCAGTTCGATGGAACCGCCCCACCGCTGCGGGTCCCGCACCCAGCGCGCATACTCGGCCGGCTCCTTGTTCTCGAGCACGACTTTGGTGTACTTGCTGGGGTGCGCGAGGATGTGATCGGCCACGCGCGCCCGGACTTCTGCAGACGGGTCCGGGATGCCGACGACGCCGCCAAAGGCCGTGAACATGCAGCTGTTGTCGTCGGGCATGACGCGCAGGACTGGTGGCCAAGTCAGCAAGCAGTGCAAGCCATGCAAGCAGTGCAAGCAGTGCTTTGCATCACACATGGGACGTACCCAGATACCCGCCGCCCTCGTCCCAGGGCACGACGGTCTCGTCGACGTCGACGCCTTTGGGGACGAACGGCGGGGGTGCCGGGGTGCTCGAGGCCGGTGCCGCGGACGCAGACGGGCCGCCGCTGTCGGTGGGCACGAGCATGATGGTGGCACCGTTCAGCTGCAGCGAGCCCAGCGTCGTGGCGGCGGCGTCGGCGAGGTCCAGCGACGTCGGCGGGAAGCCAGTCTTGAGCGTGAAGCTCTGCACGCCGGTCTTGTCGCGGATGAGCGCCAGCAGCTGCGCCAGCGTCCAGTCGGCAGCGGCCTCCAGCGTCACGGTGGCGCTGGGGCCACGCACGCGCATGCGGATAGAAGACATGGTAGGAGGGGTGGAAGACGACAGGATGTGTTCTGATCTTTAAGCTGCCAGCGGTGGACAGGCGAAACGGAGTTCTGGTTATAACAAGGTGGCGTGTATCGTACGCCAGACCGAGGCTTCGCTCCGTTTCGTTGGGCTTCTTTGGGGCCGTTTTCGGCCTACAGAAACAAGCGTGAGCTGTCAGATTGTAGGCGCAAATATGGGGACAACTCCTTACCTCGTGGACAGTACTGCCTCTCGTCTTGTCGGGGCGTGAAGGATACAAGTACTCTTGTACAGGGTACCAGTATAATGTGTATAGTGTAGTCTCCGACATGCGGCTAGGGCGAGACAAACGCGGCTCTTTTCATGTGTAAATAGTGTGGAGGATGGGTCGCAATTGGGCAGCGTCCCAACGAGTCCTATCCCCCTCTTTCCAAGCCGTCTTCAGGACGACAACAAGAAGGAGATGCATGACGGGAAAGAGCCCCAGCTGCTGCACTACCGCAGATGTCTGTTGCTACCCCGGGCTCTACTATGGGTGGAGCGAGGCCTGGCCATGTCGGCTCGCCTTATTGGGCGACGCTGGGTGTGATTAGTCATCAATCTTACCGGCGCGTGATTGCGTTATTCCTCCCTACTCTTTGTTGTATGCTACTCGTCCTGGCAAGACAAGCCCCAAAAAAGAGGGACCCCCGACGAACAAGGCACAAGAGGCGGCAAAGAGCCGATCCGACAAAGGGACAGGATTCGCCAAGAGAATAGTGAAGCAGGCCTGCAACGCAAACGCTGATTGAGTTCTGGTGGCTGGGATCTCGCCAAGCCGAAAGCGAAAAAATAAGCAGCGACGAGAAGAGCGGGTTAGGACGAGCCGAGGGCAACGCTGTTTGCGGCGGATCATTCTTATGCGCTCATTGCGATCGCAAGCCTCATCCCCACCGGCGGCGCGACAAAGTGACGTGCCCGTAACGGCGTCGCCCGGTGGCCGGACGCGAACATCCATGGCGATGCAGAATGGAAGTGGAGGAGGACTGGGAGGAGTCGGAGACGACGCGTCGATGGAGGTGCACGAATCGATCGAGGCCAAAGCGACGCCGCCCGACGATGCGGACGCGGACGCGGACGCCGATGGCGAGGCGGATCCAGACATTGAGATGACGGATGCGTCGGCCATCGACGTGGCATCGAGAGGCGGGAGAAGCGTGACGGCATCGCGTCCGCCTCGCGACAGCCGCGACCTGTTGCAGCTGATCGATACGACGGCGAACTTTCTCCGAAGCTACGAGGAGAGGTAAGTTCCTCTTCCGCTGTGTTGGATTCTTCGGAGCTGACAGGGAAATACAGTGGTCAGGAGATTGCCCTGGGATTCAACCGCATCCCCAACAAGCGGCTCCTTCCAGATTACTTTGACGTGATCAAGGAGCCGGTAGCGTTCAGCACGATCCGGGTATGTTGTCGAAGCCAGAGCAAGCAGCGTGGCGGTACGGAGTCTGACACACAAGATGCAGGGCAAGGTGCAGAAGAAGCAGTACTCGAACTTCTCGCAGTTTGTGCGCGACGTGGCGCTGATCTGCCACAATGCGCAGGTGTACAACCGGCCGTCGGCGCCGATCTTCCAGGACGCAGTGCGGCTGCAGGCAGTGACTAAGGAGAAGCTGCAAGAGCTGGTGCGCGACGGATCGATCAGCGCGGAAGAGGCCGAGCTGCCGGACCTGGGGGAGATTCCCGACTTCTCGCCGTCACCAGAGGCAGAGGGCAACGATAGCGGAGAGGATTCAGAAGAGTCGGAGGACTCGGAAGACTCGGACGACTCGGACGACGAAGGCTCGGCCGAGGACGACGGTGACGGCAACAACAACGGCGCCGGACGGAGCGGTCGACGACAGCCGGGAGGACGAACGCAGGGCAAACATGGACAGCCGCCACGGCTGCTGACGGCGATGGAGGCACGAGTGCACGCGGTGCTCCGGGGCCTGCGGCAGATGCGGGACGCAGACGGCGACCGGCTGACGGAGGCGTTCGAGACGCTGCCAGACCGGACACAGCTGCCCGAGTACTATGAGGAGATCAAGCAGCCGATGGCGCTGGACGTGGTCCGACGACGGCTGCGGCGCAAGCAGTACGGTAGCGTGGAACAGGCGATGGCGGACGTGGAGCTGATGTGCAACAACGCGCAGCGGTTCAACGAGGACGGCAGTGCGATCTTTGAGGCGGCGGTGGCCCTGCAGCGCCGGAGCCGCGAGCTGGCGGCCCAGCAGCTGAGCCGTCCAGACAGCGACTTCCGCGATATAGACGGACGGCTGCCGCTGGCAGCGATTCCGGTGGCCGGCGGCAGCAGCAGCGACGTGTGGCGGGTGGGCGACTGGGTGCACTTGCGCAACGCCAACGACCCCGGCAAGCCAACGGTGGCACAGATCTTCCAGACGTGGGCAGACGCGTCGGGTGGCGCGTGGATCAGTGCGTGCTGGTACTTCCGGCCGGAGCAGACAGTCCACCGGTTCGACCGGCACTTTTACGCGCACGAGGTCTGCAAGACGGCGCGCTATCACGTCCACCGGGTCGCCGACATTGTCGGCCGCTGCTTTGTCATGTCGGTGCCACGTTTTGTCGCCGGCCGGCCGCGCGGACTGCCGCCCAACATCGCCGTCTATGTCTGCGCGGCTCGCTACAACGAGGTCACGTGCCGCTTCCGCCACATCGACATCGCCGCCTGGCCAGCCTGTCTGCCCCACGAGCTGCGCGATGCCGCCGCTGCCGGCTCCGACTACGCCCTCGACCTCTTCCCGGCACCGCAACGCCTGCTGCCGCTGCCCAGCCCGATCAAGCACCTCCTGCGCGAAGACGCCCGCGAAACCGACCCGCTACCCAAGCCAACGTATGGCAACCCCAATGCGCCACCAATGGTGGGTGCCGTGCACCGCCGGCCGCGCCTGCCGAATGTGCGTTTCTGTTCCTTCCCGTTCCTTTGTCTGCCTGATTTTCCCGGCTGCCACGCGTTAACCCCACCTGAGCCTCAGCTCTCGATAACCTCTTGTCTGACCATCCACAGGAATCCCCCCCGCCGGAACACCCGCTGCCCGTCCAGGGACTCCCGACCGAGATGCAGCTGGACCCGTCGCGACAGCCAGCCTACCTCCCTCTGGGCGTTCCCGCCGGCCCCGGCGCCATCCCGTCGCCCTCGCCTCATGCACCGTACGCCCAGCAACAGTTTGTGCCGCGTCCGAGAGCGATGCCGGTGCCTACAAGCGTCCACATACCGCCGCAGCATCAGCAGCCCCTTGTGACGCACACGGCCGGGTCGCCACTGCCACTCCAGCCCGGCCACCATCTAGCGCCGACGCCGGGAAACGCCCTCTTTGTACCCCATGTGCTTGGCACGGCACAACAGCAACAGCAACAGCAACAGCAACAGCCGGTGCCACAGCCACCGATTGGCAGCAACAACATGATGATGCCACAGGCTCTGCCGCCACAGCAGCAGCAACAGGCTGGCGCGGTGGGGATGTCCCAGGCGATGCCGCAGGCCGGTGGTGGCGCCTTTGATCCCCGCTTGCAGCAGCAGCAGATGCTGCACAACCGCATGGTACCGTCGCCCGCGCCGACAGTGCGTGTGCCGCCTGCGACGCCATCGGCTGCGGCGGCCGTCGTGGTACCGCCGCCGACGGCGTTGCCGCCCGCCGGTCCACCGATCCCGACAGGCTACATTCCACCGCGGCCGACGGCCGAGGCGTTTGTGCTGCCGGCCGACATTGACCGCTCGATCCCGGCCGCCGTGCGCAAGCACTACCACTGCGACAGCCAGGGACGCGTCGTGTTCTTTACGGCACCCTCGGTGCGCCACGCGGTGGTGGGTGGCGAGAAGGAGAAGGAGAACGAAAACGCCAACACCACCGCTGTCGGGCTCGCACAAGAGTATGCCGGGCTCGGCCACAGCGTGCGCTATCTGCACGGACTGGACGATTTCCGCGCGGAGCGGCGGCGCAAGCGCAAGGCACGCGACGAGGCCCTGGCCGAAGAGGCTCGCGTGGCCGCCGAGCAACAGGCCCGCGACCAGGAGGACGAGGCCCGCCTGCTGTACGGCGCCGCCGGCGAGGCCCTGGGCGGACTCGTGCAGTGGATGAACGAGGGCACGCGGGCCGTCGAGGACAGCCTGGGCGGCTGGGAGACGCAGACGGCCAAAAAGCGGGCCGTGCTGGGGGAGTAGACTGGCAATAGTGGTTGTGTGTTTTGTAATTCTAGAACTCCTTCGTTTCCTTCGTTTACCCAGGAGTTGCGCAGGGCCGAGCGGAGGGACACCGGCTACAAGGACACGGGAACGGGAAAAGAGCGTGTCTGCCTCATCGTACGCAGACGATTTCGTTATATGTTTGAGTTTAGTTTGTCTTTTATTCTTATATTGATAGCAATCGAAGCCCGTTTGCGGTGCCCCTATTGGAAAGGAGCATTGCTAATCGCACTGTGATGTTGAAAGGCAACATAGGGGCAAAAAATGGTCGCTCGTCGCTTTAAGAACTAAAAAACCGAAGAGCTGCTAAAGATGGAAGATGTGCCTTGTCAGAGGTATTTGTACAGGAAAGAGAGAGCCTTAATAAAATAAAGACCCCTCCTACCGTTACTGTCTACTCGATTTTCTTACCGATTTGCCTATTTGATAAAGTACACCCTTAACATTGAATAAACCCCTTCACCGCCCCATGTCCAATATGCCAGAACGGCTCTTACTCTCGTCAGTGACAAGACCCCGAGGGTAGATAGAGGGTGAATCTGCCAAACACTCACCGCGGGAGCTTCCGACACGCAAAAGATGTACTGGGCCAGCGTGTCATGTCCCTGTAAGACTACAGCCTGGGCTCTGGCGATTTTTCTGTTTGCCTCTTCTATACTATACTATGGGTATTTACGCTTCCTAGAATCTGGTCGACGCGGGCTGTCTTGTTGTGGACTTCGATCGCCAATGCTACCACCTGTTCCACCCGCTCACGGAGAGAATCGTCTTTCATGTCCATGCGGTCGAGCTTGTCCTCCATCTCGGCCATTTTCTCGGCCACATTACCAGACGCTTCACGGAGCATATCCAGCTGGGCCGTGATGTTGGCCTGGAGAGCTAACGTGCTGCCTATAGACGAATCCAGGATAGTACGACTTTGCTCTTGTAGTTCAGCGGAGAAAGACTCGTGTTGCTAGCGCAACCATGATTCCGTCAGAGCATGGATAGCGGAAATGCCGTTCCGCAACGACCTCAAGTTGCTGCTGTTGCTGCACTGTCACTGTCTTCAAATGCTGACTAAGCGATAACGCAAGCCCAAACTTCATCCTCCTTCCGTATTCACCTCGAATTTGCCGTTAGTCTGGTATTCAAAGCCAGGCTGCGACCTCTCAGCCTGTGGTCCAGTTGCATAATCTTGTTCTTGTCCCAGACATTCCGAATTGCCACCTTGATATCTTTCCATGAAGAGCGCTCGCCGTTTTGAGCTTGGTTAAGGCCACCTTTAGCTCAGCTGCAATGGCCGAAGGCTCTTTGTCGAAGAGGCTCAATATCATCGTTTGATTCGACACCATTTGTTGGGGGCCGGAGATTTCCTAATATGGATTCGATATCCTTGGCAAGGCCGGATTCTTCGCTGTTGGTTTCGAGCTCGTCGGTCGCCAGATCTGTGGCAACGGTAACGACGTGATTGCCAAAGACGATCAAGTCAAAAATCGCAGATATACATCCGATGTTAGAGATGGGGTCCGCCATCAAATAGCCAGCAATTTAAATGCGTCAATATTGGCTTTACACACAAGTGAGCCCCATTTAGGTCCATGCCTGTCCTCTCCAGTTGTGACTTTCGCATGACTACCCTATCGATGCGTACACATTTGATCAGCACTTGTCGTGTCCAACGGTGATTTGTTTGCATTGGAGGAGACGATGCTACGTGGCACGAATGAACAGGCATACTATGTCTGTAGATACGAACCGGAATGGAACGGATTCATATCTTACTATGTACATACTCTGTACAATTTTTATCTAAAGAGGGGTCTTTACAGTAATTAGGAGAGTAGCATAGCCAGAACTACTGACGCTTGATCGTCAACTACCAGCAATGATAATGTCATTGGCCAGAAAAGGCACTGGTAGACAGTCCAATAGCAGCAAGTGTATTTGTGACTCTTTGCTCTCTGCCTACTCCGTAGTTTAATATATTGTCCGCACCTCAAATCTCCTCGGTCAGATTACTGCGTATCTCTCAGGTCCTCGTACGTAAATTATGTATTTTATATGTACAGAGTGTTTCATCAAAATATAATCTCAGCCTTGTGGCTAGCCGTCGGCAAACGCAACCAGAAATATATGATGGCTGAAGGTTCCTATGAGCCCCAAAAGGTATACTGTGGGAATACAGATGCCAAAGATCATAGCATCGTCTTCAATGGCGATATCTTCGGAGACTTTTTTCCCGAGTGGTACGTTCTCATAATAGCTAAAACAGGCGACTCTTGCTAATTGACATGTTGTAGGACCGCACCTTCCCAGGGGCGTGAAAGTCAAACAAGGTTCGTTTTAGCAAAAGCAAAAGAACATTTGAAAGGAGTATTTTTCGATCACGAAAACGATCGTTTGTGTCCGCCAACATCTCTTAAAAACGCTAGAATCGCTGTGCTCCATCGTTCTTGGACACGACAGGAACTACCGCTATTTGGGGCTGCATAAACAGCCAATCGAAACTAGACCATGGACAGAAGCTACATTGTGTTCTGGACAAGGCGACCATCCTCCTCACGCATACACCAGCGTACGCAGAATGGAAAAAAAAAGGATGTGGCATGTTGTGGTACACCACCGTCGGGATGGGGGCACCGAGTCCTCTCTTGCCTTCCGCGCGCAAGCTTCAGCATCAATCTGTCGGAACGATGGTGCTCTACTACCGCTGTAGAGAAGAGGATGCCGATTTCGACATCGTGAAGCCGGAAGCATCGTGTACCCGTCTCCAAACAAGATACCTATTTCTCTCATCATCGGCTATATTCGCAGCTCTATCAAGCAGGAAGAAGGGAAGACCGATGGCAATTTCAGCGCTGACCGAGCTAGGACCAAATTAAAGGAGTTGCTGGAACAAGGTAACGTCGACTTGGATAATGTCTGGTCGGCGCTGCAAAACCCTGCTGTCCCTGTGAGCACAGTAGTATACGAGCTCACCAAGCTGCTCAGATGGCTGGTAGACTCAGGGTATGAGCCGGTGGTGTCGATCGATAATTTGGACGTCCTTAGCCGCGCCGGAACTACAGCCTCGCTTCTTTCTCTCCAAGAGGTAGCCAGGTTCACACGCGTTCAGCTCAGCGGGGCCATCACCACGGCAATCAGTCCGGCTCTTCACACCTTTGTGCAGGAGATCAATCCAAACACGGAGCTTCAAGGTGAGGCAATATCCAAGCCCGTGGCCGATGAACAACGACAGCAAATGAATGAGTTCACAAGATGGGCCCGCTAGAATTTCGCGAGTCTCTCAAATTTTGAGAAATACACCTCAGACAGGATCTAGTCCTGAATGTAGATCAAAGCACAAACAGATGGATATTCAAAAATCGGAGCTTTCTGGACTGGCAGTCGGAGCTATCTAGCATCTTGTGGATTCAGGGAAAGCCAGGGAGTGGCAAGTCTGTTCTGGCTAAGTCCATACTAAACCACATTCAGACGAACAAGCGGCATCAAAACGAAAGCCAGATCACGGCCGGCTGGTTCTACAGTCGGTAAGACGGGCCCGCCACTATGGCCCACACGGGAACGTTTCGGTCTATCCTGTACCAGGCTCTCGAGCAAAACTAACATGCTGCCAATTTTGTGCTGGAGACATACCGGCGGAAGCCACCCTTCTCCAATAGCGGCAGTCCATATGTCTGGGACTTACACGAGCTCGAGGGCATGTTGAATGCAATTGCGGCCTCGGGATTCCGCATGATTTGTGTCCTCGACGGCCTCGACGAGTCCTCGACGGCGAGCAGAGCATATCTCGGGAAAAACCTCTCGACAAGCTCCTCAAACTAGTCTTTCTGGATCCCAAGTATAGGCTCAAGATCATTGTCCTGAACCGGCCGAGTCGAGACATTAAGAAATCGTTTTATTGGGAAGCCGAGGAAGCTCGCTGCTCTATCGCCCACATGGGCCAATATCGAAAGATCGTCATACAAGATTTCAACACGGAAGATATCCAAACACTTGTAACAGTAGGCCTGGGAGAGCTCCAGCAGATAAAGTCGACCCCCCTTTTCACCTGGTGGTGGAGATGGTCAGATTACGCCGTTCTTCGAACCTGATGAGGACGACGATGAGGACCCTCTCGGGAATTTGATGTCGACCATGCACGAGAACGAGGAGAAGACGATGCAAACTATCCGCAAACTGATTATAGAAAAGGAAAACGGTGTCATCTTGTGGGTAACTCTTGTTTTGTCAACGCTAAAAAGCCGCTGTAAGCTTCGCGGCGCTTCTTCTGAAGAGCTGTTGAAGCTATTGGAAGAACTGCCACGGGATCTTGAAGACCTGTACAGCCACATTGTTGGAGATTTGAAAAAGACGCTGCCTTTGGATATCCTGAGAAAGGCAAAGTCTGCTCTAATGTGGGTAAGTGCTGCGAGCACTGTTCGAGCTCTGGCGCTGAAGGAGCTCTGGGATGCTGTGGCCATTCCCGACGAAGACACCTTTTCCCGGGCACTCAGTGAAAACAAGGACTACCGACTTTACTCGGGAATTCCCCGAGTAAGCTGGAGCGATTTCTGTGCTGTGTTGAGTGACTAGTGTGGGCCATTTATCGAAGTGGTCCCGTCTCCAACGGCCGACAAACAGGCCGTTATAAGAACAGGCAGTGCCTCTTATTTTCAGTCCCTCGGGCCCAATAACAGCAACAAGTCAACGCACACCAGAAACGTGAATGCGGTCACAGATGGCCCGGTCAACAGGTGCGCGGTTGTTCAGCTTCTACACGAAACGGTCAAGTATTTTCTGGCAAATTCCAGCGCCTAGGACTGCCTGTACTTTACCGAGGACGAGGCTAAACATTATTTTGGGAAGAAACGTTCCATTTATGCCCGGATCCAGGAAACCTTGTTCAGAACCAACCATGAACGAAGTACCATTTCTCTCCTAGAACACCGACCCCGCGAGGTTGTGGACTTTCTTAAAGACAAGTGCTTGCTGCTGTACTATCTCCGGTCCTGCAGACGCCAATCAAAGGACGACTTTTCTGGTTTGGCTGAGTTGCTTTTTTCATCAGCATCGAGGGATCATGATTCTGTTGGGGGACAGACAGACAGAAACCTTGAGAATCCAGAAACAGCGCTACCTGGGGTGGAAGGGACAACGCCGGGGTTGTCTACTATGCCTCTTGCTGTACGGCCAGCGTCAATGCAGGCCAGTGTCTCAACTGCTGAGAAAAAGTATATCGAGATTCTGTTCAAGGAGGCTTACGACTCTGGAACACCACTGGCCGTCGAATTACTGCTACGTCTCCCCGAAGTTGACAGAGACACGCAGTCATCTTGGTGGACAAGGCTGAAATCGCCCATCCTTGAGCTTACCGTGACAACAACTGCGCGACACGGCTTGTATCGCGAGGTGCAGATGCTTGTCGGAGGCGGGAAAGGGGAAATAAACATGGACACCATAATCGGTTCAATAGACACGAACGACGACGACATAGTTTTGGCGCTTGACGAGTCTTCGTACGACCTAACTTCAGGGATGGGCTTGTGCCGAATGTAACCAAACTAGGACGGGACTTGGCAATCACCGCCAGAGAACGTCTTGGAGAGTTTGGTTTTAGGAAGAGATTGGTCAGACCTAAGCAAGCCTGTGGGGGTATACAAAAAAGGCAGGACTTTAGGTTGGGAAAAGGAGTTCAAGTGGTCATGGATTATTGGGCTGAACAAAGGGTGAGAAACGCGGTTGAGGAGGTGGTACATCAAATATAAAAGTAAAAGTCTGATTGCTGGGGCAACTCTATGAGTGTGGTCTAATGTAGACTTTTAGTGTTTATATGTCTCTTTACAGCTCTTTGTGGCGCCTTCCTCCACACTGTGACTGTGAGTGGTCCGAGGGTATCCAACTCTTTTCCCCAAATAGGAAGTAACTAGCAACGACACACCGCATGCCGTCTTCGCTGCTCTCAATCTTTCGATCAAGCTTGCATCGTAACTCGTATATATATTGACCGTCCTGCTTCACCGAATGCTCTTTACCCATCCCCAAGAGTCGTCAAAATTTGAAGAGTCTCCCGCCATTTTTGGATCAACTGTGAGCCTTTTGGTACTTGGTACAGAAGGATACTTTTTCCATTACACCGTATTTCCTTTTTCTTCTTGCATACTTTGCATCTTCCAATTCCCTCTTCTGCACCCCTTTACACTCGTTTGTATCTGAGAATGGCTGCTTCCGTCCTCGACCTGTCGCCCGACAACATTGTCATCCGGCCGCTATCGCTGGCCGACCATGCAGCCAGCATGGCCGTCGAGAATACCGCCTTTACCAATCCGAACCACCGCGCCTCGCCCGACAAGGTGGCCTATCGCCTCACCGCCTGTCCGGAGCTCAGTCTCGGCCTCTTTGTCCGGACTACGGCTGCCGACAGCGAGCTGGAGACGGAGCCGGACGCCAGTGGCAATGTCCTCGTGGCCCACATCATTGCCACGCGCTGCCACGGCCGCCTGGCCTCGGACGCCAGCATGAACTATCCCAAGGACTGGCGTACCACTCTGGCCGCCAAGGCCACCGCTGCCACGGTCGCCACCGACAATGGCACGCCCATCGGCCACGACCCCAGTGGCACCACCGTGGCGCTGCACTCGCTCGCCGTCACCCCCGCAGCCCAGGGCAAAGGCGCCGGCTCACGCCTCGTCCGGTTGTTTGTCGACAAGATGGGCCGCCAGACGCCGGCCGACCACGTCGCCATCATCTGCCAGGATGTAAGCGGAATCCTTACCGGCACCAATGTCCCGGCGCGCTGACAGATAACCAGTACCTCGTGGGCTACTACAAGAAGCTCGGCTTCGCTCTCGTCGGCCCCAGTGCTGCCCAGTTTGGCGGCGGGGGCTGGTATGACATGGTGAGACAGGCCGGACATTCTGGCCAGCCCACCCTGTCTCAGTGGCAGACTTCTGACCTGTCTGCAGATATACGACCTGCCCAAGAGCACATAGACATACGGCACGGACACAGACACGGACGGGGAAGGACTCAGGAAAGGGAAACGCATGGCATTGGGTATCGGGTATCATTGGAAAGAAGAGAAACAGCAGAGCAATTGCAGAAGCCGGTGGTCCTCACTTTTGGATACAATATAATACATCGCGCAACAGCTGCCTCCATGTATTGGTTCTGGCTGTCCCGTCTATGCATGACACTCTGTTCTCTGACCTGAACATCTAGTTCATCTACCCTCGGTCTACTCCTCCGCCTTGTACTGCGCCCGGTATGCTTCAGTCCGCTTCAGGTCGTCCGGCGTCGCAAACGACCGCATGCCGGCAACGATGTCGTCGAGCGTCAGGATCGACAGGATGGGCAGGCCGAACTCGCGCTTCAGGCCGCCCAGCGCGCTCTCCTTGGTCGGTACGTTCGGCAGCGTCTCCATGCGGTCCAGCGCCACCACGATGGCCACGACCTCACCGCCGGCAGCCCGGATCTTGGCCACTGCCTCCCGCTTGGCCGTGCCGGCCGTGATCACATCGTCGACCACGAGAACGCGTTTGCCCGCCAGCGGCGCCCCGACAAAGTTGCCGCCCTCGCCGTGGTCCTTGGCCTCCTTGCGGTCAAAGGCGTATCCTATGTGGCCGTACCGCACCGGGTCCAACGTCGCCAGCGCGCTCACGGCCGCCGTCGCCAGCGGGATGCCCTTGTAGGCAGGCCCAAAGACCACGTCAAAGGCCGGCTTCGACGTGTCGGCGCCGGCGGCCCCGAGCTCACCCGCCTTGTCGGCCTTGGCAATCGTCTCGCCAAAGGCCGTCGAGATGGCCGCCAGCAGGTCCGCTCGGTAGAACTCCCCCGCGTTGAAAAAGTACGGCGACACACGGCCGGACTTGAGCGTGAACGTGCCAAACTTGAGCGGCCCGCCGTCCACAGCAGCCCGCAGAAACGCCGCCTTGTACGGCACCAGATCACCGGCCATGGTAAGAGAAAGGCGTGCGTGCGTGTGTGGGAGTAGAGGCGGGCGTGCGGCGTGCTCAAAACACAAGTCGTCGTTCAAAGGTTCGAAAACTTTTAATAAAGCTTTTTTCTAGTTCTACAGTGTTTGTAAGCTAAATCACTGCAATGTCCTAGTGGGAATTGATAGGGTGGCGGGCCCACGCACACTTCACCGCCTACCGGCAGAATACTGAAATAGTCGTGTAAGTCGTACTTCCTACTCCGCCACGTAGTACATATGGTATTTACTAGTCTTTTCTTATTCAGTGTTTTAGTTTTTTTACTTTGAATCTATTACGACTTACACGACGATTTCAGTAATCTGCCGGTAGGCGGTGAGGTGAATAAGTTACGTGGGCCCGCCATTTTATCATTTGGGCCCGCCACCCTATCAATTAATTCCCTATACTCTGTACTCCGTACTAGTCAAGGTGCAATTTCGAACGGGCAGTTTTAAGTATTATTCAACATAACCCTTTTATGTAACAAGTTATTAGAAGTTATAGTTTAAAGACTACTTATAAAGGACAAATGAGAGGGATGCCCTAAGGTTAATGCTTTGCTGAAATGAAGCAACTCCAATCATCATACATTTTGATCCATTCCATTACCTACATTGATCCTTTCAATACCACACATCGGCTGCTCAATGGAAAATAGTTGTCCAAACTCCAAAATCAACTCCATTTATCATGCACTCTTGAGTTCACTGTCGGCGCTGCTGTACTTGTTACTGTTTTTGACAGCTGTCGGCTCATCTGCTGGTACGTCATCCAGCGTGCGGGCTGTTTGTTGGCATCTCCAGCAGAGGCTGGGATGTTTTCTTCCAGAGATTTCGGCTGTTTGACATGTCCTAAAGGTTGCCCTTTCTCGACGGCACCTTTTCCCTCCTCAGGACCTCGTGGAGGACCCTTCTTGACACTAAGCCACTCCATAGCCAGAGCGCCCGGAATAGCAATACAGGCCATTATCAGAGCGACTTGGTAGATAACACGCAACGAATCATTGTACTCGTGAAGTGCTAGTTGGCGGTATTCGCTTAGAATAGTGTCGAGGATATCAGTGACTCCAGTGCTTGTATCTAGATCTGGGTTAAACCCAGGAACATTAGACAATTGTTTTCTCAGCTGGTTGGAGAGCACATTTTGCCCAACCGAAACGAATACGGCACCGAAGAGCGTCTGTCTAAAAGCTCGGAACGATGGTACATTTAGCCATCACACAATGGCTAGGAAGGTGGAGGAGAAAAGAGTATTTTACTCACCCAAAGAACATCAGTGACGCACCAATCGCAATGTTCTTTTTTTCAAGCATCGTCTGGGCCGCCATGTTGGGAGCCTGAGAGGCACAGCCGAGACCAAAGCCGTACAGAATATGGTACCCGATCATCCGCCTGCCCTCGGAGCTTCCAACTCTCAGTGTGGTGATCAGACCTGCACCGACAGCACTGATGCTGAGGCCCAGTATAAACGACGGCGTATAATATCCGATGCGAGATATCATCTTTTGCCGTTTATGATTGACGTGCCGGCGATGACCAGTACCATAGGCAGGAGGTCCACGCCGCTTTGGACAGCAGATTTTCCCTTGATTGTTTGGAACCAGATGGGGAGATAGTACACTTGAGGCGTCCGGTATTAGCTGATGGCACGCGGTTTTGTTAAAAGGACGTAACCCGGATACTCACAAAAAAGGGTCTGATATGCGCCAACACACATACTGGCCCAAAGCCATACGCGATACTGCGTTGGATGACGATAATGGGCGGCAGGATGGCTTGATCTGGTAGCCAGACTTGGACCAAGGCAAAGGCTATCAAGAGCACAAAGGCAACAACAAACAAGGCAATCACGCGGCCATTGCTCCACTACGCCAGTCTGTCAGTCTTGAGGAACTTACAATTGTGCGAGTCTGAGATTCTCAAATACATACTGCGTAGGTAGTGCCGCCGTACTGGAGAGCAAGACACAGGCATACAATCCCTGGAACGAGGCAAATGAAACACAGTAAATTCGCCTGCCGCACCTTTTCTCTGAGAGATAGCTTCTGGCTAGATTGGCTTGGATCCGTGAGGAAGAAGAATATTAGGATCATGACCACACCTCCGATAGGAACTGCAATATATGTATGTGTCAGTTGCAGTTTGCTTCTGTTCCACTGGGGGGTGAAGCCTACGGTTGATGTAGAAGCACCATCTCCAGCTGACATGTGTGGTGAAAGCACCGCCCACAGTCGGACCAAGAACGGACGCAATTCCAAATATGGCCTCAAAAAAGCCTGGTATTTCGGCCTCTTCTGCAAGGGAACAACATGGACGATGATCGATATCTGTTTGGGATGCCCGTGGTCAGTCGTCGGGCCGCGTTATAAACGACCGGTGATCCAGTGAAAACCATGAGCCTACAACACCAGGAAGGACTCCTCCAGCACCAAGACCGGCGATGACTCGGCCGAGAATAAACGCGATCGAGTTTGGAGCTGCTCCGCAGATGGCAGAGCCGACCTCGAACAGAAGCAGGGACGAAAGGAAGGTATTAAGAGGAACTTGTACAGTTTCCCAAACACGAGCTGGAAGGCACAGTTGGTGAGCAAGTAGGCAGTTCCATACCAGCCAATATCGTTTTTGGACTGGAAGGTGTCGGTGATCTTAGGAATGGCAGTTGAGATGATGAGCTTGTCCTGTCGACCGCCGTGGTTAGTCCATATATCTTCTATGTAAAGATTGCAGAAGGCTTTCCACTTACAAGAGACACCAAGAACATACCCGCGAATGCTGAGACTATGAGCACCCAGAACTTGAGGCGTTGGGGCTGAGCAGCCTCGGCATCTTCACGCTTGGCGGCTCCGTCTGAACTTGGCGTTTTATCCGCTTTGTTAGGTCGGCGAGCGGTAGGCTCATGTTAAAAGATAAATCTGATGGGAGCAGACAAAATGAAGCAGCTGACTGCTTGACTTATATCAGGCTGTTGCAGATAGCGGATTCTGGGTGTTAGGAGGAGACATTTTGAGCGCTAAAAAGTAGGCGATAACCATAATAATTTAGTATTATCTTTAACTGTAATGTCCTCCTAACTTTGGCTTTCTGGTCTGATCATACACAACACATCACCCCCCCTTACGCTCAAAGAAGCAAACGCCCCGGGTGAGTCGGGATGAAATCGAAGGCTAAGAGTAAGCGCTAGCTAACGACCTGAACCAATTGTGCAGCTGCCTAGTTGACCGTCAATAGTATCTCTAACAGATTTATTCAGCCGCGTTCTAATTTAAAATGTGCAGAAGGCGGTCGGAGGTAGTGTCGAGGCCCCAAAACTGTGGGAATGAGATGGAAGGAAGAGAGAAGAGAGAAAGAGAAAGAGAAAGAGAAAGACAAACTAGAAAGGGGAAAAGCTCACCCCATACAGAAATATGACGGCCACCAAGAGTGAGTACACGGGTCGGGGCTCAGGTCCAGCCAGGCCTTTTTGGTTTGCGCCCAGCCCAACCGCCGCATGAGATCGAAGATGTAGGACTGCAGCGACTCGAAGAAGCAGCCGTCGGCCTCGGGCACCAGCAGGATGTGGAGAGAAGCTGTCGACACCGTAGGGCGTCTTACAGGTAGTAAGACTTAAAACAGTGCATCGTGATATATACTTTACGCCTGCGCAATTCTGGACACCAGCTCCGTAGCCGTGACAGTAGCCTCGTCGTGGAAACCTTTGCCCGTTAGTTGGAATGGGAGCGTTTGGGTAAGCCTCGGGGGTGGGTCTGAAGGTCAGTTGGACACAGAAACAGGCGAAAGAAAGAAAAAAAGAAAAAAGCACGTTCCGCCGTATTGCACGTGACCAACTTAGAATGAGGTCAGAACTGGACTACGTTGTTCGCTTGAGTAGAATCAACAAAATATAGTCCCTGATCATTATAATATATGTAAGTGGTCTCTCGCCCCCGAACTTGCATGCAGCCTTCTGCTACGGGCAAGCACCGGTGTCAAACCAAAAAACAGCAGAGAGCCTCGTGGTAATCAACAGGGTTCGGTCTTGAACCCGGCCTTGCGGATCTCCTCGAACAAGAGAAGGCGTGCTACTAGATGTACAAACGTCAGAGACAGATATGTGTCCCCGGCTGTCAAAATCCCCCCAACGCCGACGCAGACAATCCTGCGCTTGTCTCCATCTATTCTCGTCTTCACTTCCGGTCCGTGAACGTCAAGGGGCAGTCATCCTGTGGAGCTGTGTCAGCAAACGCGTGCCTCTCCTTTCTTCTCGGTCTTCTTACCTTGGGGAATATCGTGGCGAACACCTTGATCTCCTCGGACAGAGGAGTCGGGTGGTGCTGCCAGTCAAGCAGTATGGAAGCCATGCCGATGCACAGGGCCAGGTTCAGCTGGGCATAGTGCTGGCCGAGACAGTAGTGTGGGCCAGTGCCAAAAACGAGGTAGTTCTTGGCTCCTTTCTCTTCCGCGTCGCCGGAGTAGTAGCGCTCCGGGTCAAACTCGTCCGGGTTGGTGTACACCTCGGGGTCGCGCAGAGCCAGATACGTCGTGGGAATGACCATGGCGCCTAGAAAGAGTCAGCAAGGCGTCCGGACGCAGGACGCAGCCCAGGAGAAGACGGGAAGCTCACCTTTGGGGACAGTGTACGTCTCGGAGATGGGGAACTTCTTCTTGACAAGGTAGGGCACCATCAGGACAGGAGGCCGGTAGCGGAGCAGCTCGCGAACGACAGCACGGGTGTAGGTCATGGACTCGAGCTCGTCCAGGTTGACGGACGCGTGGCGGTCGCCCTTGCGCACGCGCATGTTCTCGTCGCGGACACGGTCGAGGACGTCGGGCCGTTGGGCCATGATCTGGAAGAGCCAAGTGCAAGCGCTGCTGGTGGCGTCCTGGGAGGCGAACAAGAAGGTGAAGATGGTCTGGGCAATCTCATAGTCGCTAAAGTCGCGCAGGAGCGGTGCCGGCTTCTCGAGACCCTCGGTGGACAGACCCTTGGCCTCGGCGTTGCGCCAGATCTCCGAGTCGACCATGGCCTTAACCCAGGCGTCCATGATGGAGTTGACCTCGCCGCCAGCGCGCATGCGGACCTTGCTCTTAGCCGCGCACTTGGAGAACTCCTCCAGGACCAGGTCGGCCGCCTTCTTGCCGTACCAGGTCTTGGTGTAGGGCAGGATGATGGGGAAGTTGACCAGCTCGAGGGCAGCCGTGATGAGGTAGTAGTCGTCGGCGATGCGCTTGAAGGACTCCTCCGGCAGATAGCTGCCGACGAACGAGCGGCACGACAGGGCGCACATGATTTCGCGGAACTCGCTCATGAACGGGACGGGCTTGCCGCCGGCATCCTTGGTGATCTTGACGAAGCGCTTGAAGTAGGTGTGGTACACGTCCTCCTGGCCGGGCAGATAGCACTCGAGAGCGCGGCGGGTGAAGAGGCCGTTCAGGCCCTTGCGGAAGTCTACATGGGCCTTGCCGTCGAGGAAGACCCAGTTGTCGGCGCCCAGCAGCTTGTGGGCAATGTCGACGACACAGGGCTTGACATAGGTCGGGGAGTTGAACACCTTGCGGGCCATGTCGCGGGTCGAGGCGATAACCACGAACCTGGGACGCGGAGAGGCCGGGTTAGCCGCCGTGGACACAATGGAGCACGACGTGGAAGAGCAGGGACGCAACATACTTGTGGAACACCGACACGCAGCTCAACGGGCCGCTCACCCACTTGCCATAGTACTCCTCAAACTTGGGGTTGACGCTCTGCAAGAAGGGCCCGATAAAGGGCTCTTTCCATGCGGGGCCGACAATACTGCCCTTCTGCGAGAGGTAGCTGACTGTGGCGGGCAAAGGCGTCAGTAGCTGAAAAAGAAAGAAAAAGAAAGAAAAAAGAAAGAGCACGAAGCTTACCTTGGTCGTAGACCACAGCAATGGCCAGCACAGTGAAGAAGACAGTCCACACGCTGGTCTGCGCGACAGCCTCAATGAGCGGCTCGAACTGAGCAGGAAAGACGCCGGCAACGTACTTGGCCGTGGCCAGGGGCGACGCGACGACCGTTCCGTTGATAGACGCCATCGTGTAGGGGCTGATCCGGAGTCCGGGGTGGCGGGGAAAACGAAGAGGCAGGGATGGGTGGCTGGAGGTTGCAAGCCGGAAACGACACGCGATCCGGGATGGCGGCCAAGAGACGCGAGGAGAAAGGAAGGGACACCGTAGCTGGACGATGGCAGTGGCGTGCAGACGAGGCAAAAAGAAGGGCGGCAATAGAATGGCAAAAAGGCGAGGGGACTCGGTGTTTTTTTATTCTGCTAATCGTTGGCGCGGAAATTACGACGGGTAGCCCCTACCTTCTGCCATCAAGCTCGCAGTGGGGCACAACATCTCCTATTCTGCAGATCGATACGAATACGCATTGCACTTCAGAAGCCGAATTGGCTCTACTTCTGCTGGAGTAAAAAAGGGCAGCGGCTGCCGGTATCTGCTGTCGCTCCAATTGCGCGCAGAGCGTGCAGTACTACGATCCATGTCACCGGGTTTGCACCCGAACTGTCTTGCATTTTTGTTGAGTACGAATGCGAATACGATGGTCACATGTTTTTCTGGCTAAAGCGCCAGCGACCAACCAGGCGATGGTAAATAGCAGCACTTATTTTCAAAATGCCTTTCGGATCTTTGCCCATCCGACAAGTTGCAGATCGTCTTACGACGTACGACGGCAGCGAAAGGGGCCGCAGAGCCAGAGCCCATTGGCCAATGGCCATATGCCAGGTTTGCGCCCTCACCACCTTTCATCACGTAAGATGGACGGCAGAGCGATAACGACCTGTCATTGCAAGTACAAGTGCTAGGCTGAAATTGAATTAATCCGACAGCCTAGAAAGTGGATTGGGTTTGTAATGATCGGATTTGTAATATTTAAAAAAAAACCCCCGAAAAAAAACGTGAAGTAAAGTTAATTTTTGAAAAAAAACGTACAGCAGTCGCTGGTCGTCACCCAATTACTAATCCGCCGATTACGCTTTTAATTAGCGTGCCGCTGCCAAAAAGGCCATTTTGTTGCCCCGGCGCCAAGTTCCAGTCCCCAAAACAGCCCCTCTAAGTACATATGGCGAAAAGCGTAAGTACCTTTTAAAGCGCTTAAAAGTAGTCTTCTACGTAAAACCGAGTAATTATACGTTAAGCCGGACAAGAAGCCAAAGGCCCTATATGTGATAACCACATCACACGGCAAGCGGAAGAAGAAGCCAAACAAGCTCCACACGGCAGAAAGCACACGGACCAATGGGAGCACAGGCGGTCTGGAGATCACGTGACAAGTTCAGAGTGATCCAGATCACGTGACCAGACGATACGGATAAGGATCATTGGTGTAACGCCGCCCAAGGAAGGGCAAGCGTACGCAGTATGCATCGTGGCCTGCGCTGGTGCCCTTCCTTGCGCGGCGTACAAAGGAGAGTGCTATCTAGGTAGTAATTAATCTAAGTATTTAGTCTAAGTATTGATTTGAATAGTGTAAGGATTCTGTCACGGACGGGCAGGCGGACAGGTAGGCGGGGCCGGGATTCGGGACGGAAAGGTATATTCGAATGGCTAGTCTTCTACAGAGGTGCAGGCAGGGTCAGGTTGTTGACGAAGACGTAGCTCAAGGAGCTACGTTTCGGATGCAGGATTCTTCGTGGATATATATTCACCAGA